>CM063498.1:181701329-181811329 GCA_032207245.1 Pardosa pseudoannulata
ATTGCATTGTTATGGAGGCCCATATACGTATACATGAGAATAAAATGTTAATACTCTACTTCAATTTTCCCAAGTCGAAATTTGTATTGCACGATTTGTAACAAATAAACATTGGAACCAGTTAAAAAAAATTCGTTTCTTTCATAAAAAAATTCAATATTCTTTTTTAAAAATAAAACTCAAACCATCTTCGAATTCCTATTCTGCCAATTGAGAGAACCACAGAAAAGCAACATTTACAGGCAAATTAAACGGATTTACTGTACAAAATAAAATAAATTAATAAAATAATTAAGAAGATTTAGGTCTATATTAAATATACTACCTTGCATTGTTATGGGGACTCATATACGTCTACATGAGAATAAAATTTTAATGCTCTACTTCAATTTTGACTAGTCGAAATTCGTATTGCATGATTTGTAACAAATAAACATTTTAGCCAGTTAAAAAAATTTTTCTTTTATGAAAAAAAAAAATCAATTTAAAAACCCTCTAACCCTTTTTAATTCTTAATTCACTAATTGAGAGCAGCGCAGAAAAGCAACATTTACAGGCAAAGTAAACGGATTTACTACACAAAATAAAATAAAATTAATAAAATAATTAAAAAGATTTAAAGCTATATTTATATACTACATTGCATTGTTATGGGGGCCCATATACGTATACATGAGAATAAAATTTTAATGCTCTACTTCAATTTTCACAAATCGAAATTTGTATTGCATGATTTGTAACAAATGAACATTGGAGCCAGTTAAAAAATTTTTCTTTTATAAAAAAAAAATCAATTTAAAAACCCTCTAACCCTTTTTAATTCTTAATTCACTAATTGAGAGCAGCGCAGAAAAGCAACATTTACAGGCAAAGTAAACGGATTTACTACACAAAATAAAATAAAATTAATAAAATAATTAAAAAGATTTAAAGCTATATTTATATACTACATTGCATTGTTATGGGGGCCCATATACGTATACATGAGAATAAAATTTTAATGCTCTACTTCAATTTTCACAAGTCGAAATTTGTATTGCACGATTTGTAACAAATACACATTGGAGCCAGTTAAAAAAATTCGTTTCTTTCATTAAAAAAATCAATATTCTTTTTTAAAAATAAAACTCAAACCATCTTCGAATTCTTATTCTGCTAATTGAGAGAAAAGCAGAAAAGCAACATTTACAGGCAAAGTAAACGGATTTATTGTACAAAATAAAATAAAATTAATAAAATAATTAAGAAGATTTAGGTCTATATTAAATATACTACATTGCATTGTTATGGGGTCTCATATACGTATACCTGAGAGTAAAATTTTAATGCTCTACTTCAATTTTGACTAGTCGAAATTTGTACTGCATGATTTGTAAGAAATGAACATTGGAGCCAGTTAAAAAATTTTTCTTTAATAAAAAAAATCAATTTAAAAACCCTCAAACCCTTTTTAATTCTTAATTCACTAATTGAGAGCACCGCAGAAAAGCAACATTTACAGGCAAAGTAAACGGATTTACTGTACAAAATAAAATAAAATTAATAAAATAATTAAAAAGATTTAGATCTATATTAAATATACTACATTTCATTGTTATGGGGACCCATATACGTATACATAAGAATAAAATTTTAATGCTCTACTTCAATTTTGACTAGTCGAAATTTGTATCCCCAAATCAAAGCCTCACCCTACTGCTAGAGAGCTCCGCAGAGAAGAAGCATTTACAGGCAAAATAAACGGTGGCGATTGCTGTAAAAATAAAATAAAATTCATAAAATAATAAAAAATATTTAGAATTAAATTAGATCTAGACAAAGTTTTTATCGTAAGATTCGGTTATATATATATATATATATATATATATATATATATATATATATTACGCCCACCTGAACTGTTTTGAGCATACGACGCTTTGCAGTCCAATACAGACAAGAAATTACCCCATTAGATGGGAGAGTCGAAAAGGAACCTGGAAAAATAACATACTGCTGTATGGCAGAACAAGAAGAAAGGTGATATCCATGCATTGGGGCTGAAGCACAAAGAACACAATTCGGTGAATAGCAAGACAAACTTTGTACCGTAAGATTCGTAGAAGATGACAACAAAACAAGTTAAATAAAACCATTTAAAATCAAAATTGATGGATTTCAGTTACAAGTGTTTATTTAGCAACAAATAGTAAAGTCCAATAATTTTATGTTTGGGTTAGTTAAGAATTAATAAATAAATGTCACATAAACATATATCGAACAAAATTTAAGTGTTGCTGTTGTTTCTAATGCTACTTGGTCAAACCAAGCACGATTGAGCCATAAGCTACTCGTATTACGGTAAAAGTTTTAGGCTTTAGTTAAAGGTTGTAAAAGGTTTAGTAAGGTTTTTGTTTTAACGAGCCCCTTAAGGGTGAAGGTATGACTTTTGCTCAAGTGGGTCCACGTAGTTTTGACTCAGGAACCAAGTAGAAGACCCATAGGCTTTGGGCTGTCACTCCCAAAGGTATTGATGAGAACTTGGAGGATATTGTGACCACGAACATATTTTACGTGTCCCATTCACTTTTAACGAACACGGCTGATCTCATGCCAACTCGGGCTCCTAACCGACTGAGCTACCGCGGCTCACAAAATTTTATAAATATAAAATTTAATATATATGCAATCAGTGAGATTTTCGCTCTTATAATGCTTATTACTGTATAGTAAAAACTGATAACTGATTTCCAAATCATGGTAAAAAGTATTTGAAAATTTTCCTTTATTATATGGATATTCAACTGATACAACCTAGTTACTGTGATTGTCTGAGTTAAGTAAAAGAATTTACGAATAGTTCCAGACTAAAACAAGTTATTTTATTATCATATAAAATATTTAGGACTCACATATACTTAGCATAACTGAAACAACAACATATCATTATATTATTTACACTATAATTTTTTTTCTTTCTTTATTACAGAAATTATTTTTCTAGTGTGTATAAAATAAGCACATAATAGTAGCCCAAATTAATCTGTATACATATGAAAGAAAAAACTGACTGACATCAACACAAAGCCCAAATTGCTGAAGATAGGATCATAAAATTCGGAATATAAGTTCCTATTGTGAATTATGAAACCACTAAAAAGAGACTTTTCAAGTTTCAACCCCTGAAAGGACTGAATGTGTATTGAAGAGACAAATAGTTGTTTTCTTAAACTTTCTGCCGTTTTAATAAAGAATGTCGATATTAGTCTCATTTTAAGAGTCTCAGTGTCAGAAAAATACATCTTTCCAATGCAATTCTGTTCAAAACAGATAAGTATCTTTATGTCAAACACGAAAATATTACTCATTTAGCACCACCCGCGGGGCATGAGTAGCTCGAAGAATGCTAAGGACGAGAGTAACTAGCCCCCGGCCCCCCACCACCACACTCGGTTCTCATTATTTAGAAGAGTGACTAAACAGTTTGGCTTGTCACTTCCAAAAGTATCGTTTGAACTTGGAGGACATTGCAACTACGAACTTATTTTACGTGTCTATTAATGAACACAGTAGATATCAGACCGCCTTGAGACCAGTGCTGAAAATTTATTCGGGTATCTCAATGAGGAATCGAAAATCATGTGTTTAAGCAAAAAGCGGTTGACATGATCTATGGTAGATTTTCTTTGTATGATGTAAGTCTTCGAATTGCCACTCCTTAAATGCTTTGATTTCTCTGCCTTTTCCGCTTCCCTTACGGTGCCACTTGATGCGTCTGCCACCTTGAATTATAACACTGCACAGCCCCTACCACTATCCAAAACAATTGCTGTTTAACTATCTAAACAACGAGGAATATCCTTGAACATTCTTGACGGAAGAATTGGTATACAAGTCAATAGATACAGTGATCAGTCAGTGCTCTGTAATCACAGTAACTCAAGAGACGCAAAGTAGATGTAGATGAAGATCGTCAACTGTCTAAAATTTTTAATACAATATGCTTGAACTATAAAGCCCCGAAGTTTTTCATACTAAAATCTCAAATTTTAAATTTTAACACTTCTAATGTTTCTAAGGAAAACTGTAGACGGCAATTTTTTTTAATGGCATTAGATTTGAATTCATAGTAATATAAAATTTTACATTGTTTTGAAACACATAAATTCAATACAGATGAAGCCATAGACAAATAAACATCTAATACATACACATAATCTATGTATACATAAACCCGTACACCACTCCCCGACTAGTAAGTAGGTGCTCAAGAAGATCAAATCCTATGCATGGAAAATTATTATATAAAAATAAAGAATTTTTTTAAAGTTTTGTTTGGAATTTACTGAATTACATAAAATAAATACAAAACAACTGAGTTTTTGTTAAACTTGATTTAATAAGTAAGGAATATCCGTAGAAAAATATTAGCACCCAGCTAGCACTAAAACGTCTTTACGTAACATTCCATTTGGAACATAATTTCGGTTTGATATGCCTTGTTACTTCACGAGTTGTTCACACAATATTTTAGCACTTCGAATAGTTTCTAGTCTGGAGAAGTTCTTTAGTTAACATTTTTTAGCTAACTGTTTCAATACACCCAAGACGCAATGTTTAATTTTGAAAATTTTTTTTCTCATTATGTTCAGCTATATTGTTATCTGAAATTAAATTATTTTCATGACTATAGTAGCTATTTTAAAACTAATTCTACATCATTAATCCTGTTTAAAGAGAGTGCATTGTGTAGTCAATTAAATATACTTTATTAAATATATTTTAGAGTACTTTCTAAAGTATTATTAACATGATTATAGTTACAGGTAAACATGAGTTTTTCTGTAACCGCAGTTAAATGTCATTGCGGTGCCTAAAGCTGTAATGACGTCAAAGATATGTCGGCTATGTTTGTATAATTCTAGTGGCGAGTTGTGGATATTTGTTTATGTCGCGTCCTTTTAAATAAGCTACTTCTATACTCATTAAATGTGAATAAATCAGTTTTAGAAATAAATATCTTAAACATTCCTGCATTTTTTCGTTCAATTGTTTCTAACAATGGCTGCCTCTGCTCGGAAACTTTCGTAAGTATTGAAGTAAATATTTTCTATTAAGTAGGTTTAAAGCTTGTTTAAAAAATGTGCATGGTTCTTTTATCTATTGTAATTTATTGTGTTTCAAGATAATTCACTTTGATCCGTGAGGTGGTACAAAAAATTATCTATTTTACTTCGTAAAGCAAATACTTAAATGAATCCAGATTTTATAGTTAAAAGACTTATGTTTACTTTTTATTGATTCTTAAATTATAAGAAAATAAAATAGCTATTATGCTTTGCTATTATCCATAATAGCTCACGCATTAGAAATCCACTCTGCATTTTTCATTACATATTATTTCTCCTTATAGTTTTTAAAATTTTCTTTTTCATCTATTTAAGTAAATATTGTTATATTTATATTTATGTGATCCAAGACGGATCACATAAAATATATCTTAGTTGCTATTTTAGGTGAAAGCTCAGTATTCCCTCCAGTGGGTTTTAAATTTTTTTTTATGCAGATTACCTCAATGTTTAAATTTTTTAGTAACTTTAATAACTGGAATGTAATAGCTACCTACCGTTTAAGTGGTTTTTTTTTTTTAATGTTTTAACGTTTTTGGATTTTTTTCTCTAAATTTATATTATCTTTTTAAGAAGCCGTCAAATATTTTAAAGTCATAATCGCTATTTCTAACCCTTAAAATGAGACTAGGGTCAGAAAATTTATCATACAAGTGATTAATATCAGAATGTTTATTTGAAAAAGATTTGGTGAGTTTATATATTTAATATTACATATTAGATGCACATAGTATAAAATGTTCATAAGACTTAAGAGTATTTTGATAAGTAAACAATGATTGGTTTGTTTAATAAGTGACAATATGGCTATGATAAAATAGTACTCAGTCCTCATTTGAAAAATTTTGATTTAAGAATGTTTGATTTTTAAGCATTGGAATTGTCTATTCTATATACATAGTTTTGATTTCAAAATTGTTTTCTACAGTTAAAGCTATATATTTTTTATTGGTTATTCATACATATTTTTGTTTTAGTTAAACAAGTGTAATTTTAATTTCAGCACATCTGGAGATTCCTTATATTTGACTCTTGGACTGCCAAAAACAGCCACTCCAGATGATATCAAGAAAACATACAGAAAGGTAAGTAATATATTATAAAATTATAAATAAAGGTTTTATGTTTTTATTATTATTCTAACTTTGTTTTTCTCTTTTTGTAGCTTGCCTTAAAGTATCATCCTGATAAAAACCCTAATGATCCAGCTGCAGCTGAAAAGGTTTGATATATTACACTCTTTAATGCAAGATAATGAAAATTTTATTAAATTGAAGATTTTGTAATTCATTATGTATGATTTCCTGAACTTTGTTAAAGGAATTTTGAGATGTAATTTTAAATGAAAGAAAAAATGGCTTAACTTGCTGTAACTCATGTTAATGTGAAATATAATTTCTGTTGTTATTTCTCTGTAAAGTATAATCTTCACTTTTTTTGTTTCCTCCTTTTTATGTTAAAATTAAGATTTGCTAATATTATTAGGGCCATATGTCTTTAACTTTTTTAAGAAACAAAAATTATGTCTTTTTAAAATTGGCTTAACTTGCTTTAACTCAGGTTAATATGAAATACAATTTCTGTTGTTATTTCTCTGTAAAGTATAATCTTCACATTTTTTGTTTCCTCCTTTTTATGTTATAATTAAGATTTGCTAATATTATTAGGGCCATATGTCTTTAACTTTTTTTAAGAAACAAAAATTATATCTTTATAAAATTGGCTTAACTTGCTTTAATCATTTGAATATATTATACATATTTAGGAGATTAAATACATTTCTCTTTGTTAGAAATTTTTCACCACTTTAAATAATAATTGGTCTTCTGTAAGTTTGAGAACTATACTCAATTTAGTTCTTGCTTCTATAGAATGAGTCAAGCTTTTTTTTTTATTTAAAATTTGTTTTTAAAGCTTTACTAATCTGTCAAAGTAAATTTGTATATTATTAATCTTTATTATATCTTATAGTCTTATACTCTTAGTATATTATATCTTTTTAAAAAAGTTTTATCATATACTAATCATTTGAATATATTATACATAATTAGGGGATTAAATACATTTCTTTTTGTTAGAAATTTTTCAATACTTTAAATAATAATTGGTCTTCTGTAAGTTTGAGAACTATACTCAATTTAGTTCTTGCTTCTGTAGAGTGAGTCAAATATTCTTTCCCTTATTTTGAGTTAATGTATGCAAATATCACCACTTAATGTTTTTATTGAAAGAAGTCCTTTATCATTTTTTTATTATTTTTTAAAAGTAGTGGATTTTAATGTGTAACTGCCAAATATTGTAAAATTAAATATTTGGTTATAAAATTTACAGTTAAATTTATTTTTATTAAACATTTTTGAAAATTTAAGTATGTAATTTACAGAAGAAATGTCACATTTTTTAGTCATCTGAACTTTTAATGTTTTCAGTATCATGTTACTTTAAAGTCTTTTATATTTATTGTTATTTTTTGTAGTCTTAAAGAAATTATACAGATTTTGAGATAGCTAATGTTTTTAAAAGTGGTAATTATGTAATTATAAGTAGTTATGAAAATCAATTTGGAGAATATTATCAGTAACATAGAATAAGAATTTGGATTAGAATTGATATTTTTAAATGATTTTACCTTCTTATTTTATTAAGAATTAATTTATAGTTCGTCTAAAGTGTTTTTTTAAAGAAGTATTTTAAATTAAGATAAAAAGAGAAAAAACATATTTGGTATTTATAGCAATAATAATCTCTTCAGGATTTTGATTTTAAGCAAAATGTGATAACTTACAAATATTTTGAAGGTAAAATAATAATTCTTTATTGCTCATTCTTATGAATTTATCATTTTACAATGAAAAAAGGCTAAATGATATTTAGCTCATTTTTATCCAAATAAGTCTGTTTCTTAAAGAATGAATAAAACTGGATTATAACTGAGGTATAACTAAAATAAACTTTTAGACAGCATTAAGATTTATATTATGTTTATTGAGTAAATAAGTGCTATGTTTTTATTCAGTTATTATGATTGCTACATATATATTACTATAACTAGATGTAAGTGAACTATACCAAATTTATTTATAAACTATTTATTTAGGTGTAATTAATACCAAGAAATTGTTTTAAAATTGATATGAAACTATTTCTTAACTAAGTAATTTCTAATGTATAGTGAAATATGTATAATCAATAATAATGAATATTATGTATAATGAATAGTTCTAATTTAAAGATTCTAATATAAATGTTTTCAAACATGCATATGTTCATATTATTAACCCTTATGTATCTAGATATTTCTCTTTATAAGTGTACATTTTAAGTAATGCTTCTTAGAAGTAAATATAAGAGAAATAGTGTATAGAAATGGGCTGAAAAAGACAGATGTTGATTATAGTTAACAACATTTGTAATCATACAGAGCTGTTGACTCTGGAATACTCTATTTACATACACAATGTATATTTGTTTAAATATTATAATGAGAGTTTCCATATTGTTGTGATTTAAATGCATTAAATTGTGTTTTGTTTCTGAGTCAATTCTTTTTAATTTCTAGTTTAAAGATATTAATAGAGCACACAGCATTCTAAGTGATTTAACAAAAAGAAATATATATGACAACTATGGATCATTGGGACTCTACATAGCAGAACAGTTTGGTGAAGAAAATGTCAACACATACTTTGTGCTAACTAGTGGCTGGTGCAAGGTAATACTTCTCAACATACACTAGAATAATTTATATATATGTGTGAGTGTGTATTATAATAAAAATACTTAAGTAAATATTAATATTAAATAATACAATGAAAGGTAATAATGAAAAATTCCTTGAATTTGTTATTGCTAATGATTGTGGGATTGGTTTATTTACTGATGACACTGTACATTGGTGCAATGGTTTGGACCTTAATGAGATAGAAGCCAGTATTTCAATACAGAGAATTCAGGATTTTGCAAGAGATCACAAACTATATTAAAATCCTCCCACTAAGTCCATTACCGGTTTTGTTGCAATTAATAAGCAGTTTTATAGTTATAGACCAAAATTTTTCCTTCATAGGCACTTCTACAGGATTAAAAGGAACTTAGGATTATTAAAAAACAAGACCCTATCTAGTTCTAGTATCTTCTGACTACAATAGATTCTGTCCCATATTATTTTTAAATAATTATACTGTGGATGGATTGGCAAAAGAGGGATCTATCTTGACTCAGGTCATTGGTGATCCTCTGGTGTGCTTTGAGTTATGTTGAAGAAGTAATGCTTCTATAAATATATCTTGGAAGAAGTAACCACCATCATATCTATGCTATTCTAGGCACCTCAACATAATGGGGATTAGTTCTGATCCCTTGTGCCATGGCTGCTGTCTTGAGGATGAGACTGCTCGCCACATTTTGTGTGATTGCGAGTATTTCTCGGCTCAGGTTTGAGCACCTTGGTCGCCACCTCCTTGAGCCATGGGAGCTGTAGGACATCCCTGTCAGTTGTCTGCTGAGATTTGCCTCAGCTTGTGGCCTTTTCTCTTAGGTGCACTTGGGTCATGTTTTGTTCTTCTTGGGTTTGGGCACAATAGACCTCTGGTCGCGGTGCCCTGCTCTTGGGGAATCCCCCAAGAGCTGCCCTAAAGGTGATTTCATTCATTCATTCAATCTATGGTATTCTAGCAGGGTTGGTCATTTTGCCGGAAAAAAGGTATTTTTGCCAGAACAGTGGCAAAAACTGGCAAAAATCAAAATTTGCATAAATGAATTTAGTGATACAGGTGTGATTTAGTGTTACATGGAAAAGAATCATCACAAATAAAATAAAGTGGGTTTTTTTTTTTTTTTTTTTGTAAAAATATACAAATGAATAAACAAAAAATATATTATTTTTTTTTTATTTTATTTTTGCACTAATCTTATCTCTCTCTGCTAAAAGATTTTCATGCACCTACACTTCCATTCATCATTCACAAACCAGTTCAAACAAGAACCCACCTGTTCTATTTTGAGTTAAGCAAGTGTTGATCCTCCTTCAAGTGTAATTTTTTGTATTATAAAAAAAAAATAAAATTAAAATAATTTTAAAACTCCACTTATTTGAGCATAATATATTAATATATATTTACTTATCACTATTGCTTATATTTTGCATTTCTGACATATCGTATTATGTTAATTGATTAGGTTGATATTTTAAAACTGTAAGTGTTTGTTTATAACTTCTACACATTTTGTAATATTGTTAATTTATTGCAACATAAAAATCAGACTAACAATTTGATTTTTTTTCAATCAGAGATTTTTTTAATGATGAAATTTATAATTTTGCAGAAATAAAAATGAGAATATGTGATCATTCTAATGTATTGTAATACTAGTCTGTTACTGTTAATTTAAGATAGGTAAAAGAATATAAATGCCCATTAATGTGTCAAAAATCTGTTTTTGCCATTTTTGCTGGCAAAAACCTATTTTTGCCGGGGCAGTTTTTACCACGGTTTTTTCCACCTGTGGCAAAAACTTGCCAACCCTATATTCTAGTGAGGTTCCTGGTGCTTTAATTATTTTTAAGGGTGACAGGAGAGACCAAACTATGTTGGCTTGACTGATTTCAGGGCATTTAAAAATTCTCAGGTTTTTGAATGGTAATAGGAATTTTCCTGTTTGTCTTAAGTGTAACATTGAAAAGGTCACTGCACAACACCTGATCAAGTGTATTGACTTGGTACCGGGGAATCTTTTGAGGAGACATACTTTCGTCTTGGATGCACTATAAGAAAACAATCTCATGGATCTTATCTGATTCAGATGAGAGGGATAAGCAAGAAGAAGATAGCCTATATTGTTTTTTAATTATTCCAGTGAAATGTTCTAAACTTTTGAAAAATTCTGCTGAACTTTATATAAAATTACAATTATTTTTAAAACTTAAGATTCTAAAAGGTATGGAAAATATTTATTCCTGTTTTGGAAATATATTTTTATAGTTGCATGCTCGCTTGAAATTTCATTTCAAAATTATACACTTGAAAAATTTATGAATAAATTATGCATACTCATTGTGCTTTTCATAATAATTATTAGTTTATAAGACTAACATTTAATTTGAAATTGAAGTACTATTTTTTAATAGAAAAATTAGGAGCACCTAGAGTATTTTAGTGTAATTTTAAAATAATTTTTTTTCATAAATGAAGATTTGTTTAATTTAAATAATTATTCTATGCAAAAGTGAATTTAAGTTTAACTGCATGATTATGTGTACATATCAGTTGATTAAATATTTGATAAAGTACAAGCCTATATTTTTAAAAAATAATGTTCCTAGCTTGAATTCATTGTGTATGTTAACCTGTTCAGGACTATGATCACATATATGTGATCATACAAATCTGCATTCAGAGCCCATAGGCTTACTGTTGTGATTGGGAACAGGAATGTTTTATTTAAATTTTTAAATGGCACTAGATAACAATTCAAGTCCATTAGATGTAATGTTCCACATAGTGTTGACTTTCAATGTGTATTTTTAAGTCTGAGTTCTTAAAATTTTTTTTCTTAATCAGAGAATTTTGAACAGGCAAACAGTATATGTTTCAGTCCTCCCAAGGACTGTGATTTATTGAGCACAGGGTGTTTATATTTTGACAATGGAATGGAAAAAGGTAGAATCAATGTTATAGTTAGAAGTAAGAGTAAAATTGTAGTTTGCTGTTTGGACTTTGCTAGATAGTGTTTTATATATTAGGAGTCAATTTTATTTTAGCCATTAGGGCAAAAAGAGTTGAATATTTAAGTGAGAACAAGATTTTTTAATTGACAAATGACTCAGATAATGAAATGAAGGGAAGTAATTTTTCTTATATAAGTTACAGTGAATCAGACTGATGCTAAAATATTTTTAAAATATGAATAATAGATAAAACAATTTAAATACGAATGAATGGGAAACAGATATGGGAGATCTGATATCCCTGGTGTTATATTTATTTAATCAAATCATTAAATTTATGAAATTTATTTGGCAATATTTAAATGTTATGAATAATTTGTTTAAATTTTAAAATGTTTTTTTAGCTGTAAATATAAATTTATTAAAATGACTATTTTCTTTAAACTTTGTAACTTTTTTTAATTATAATAAAACTTTTTTTTTACAGTACATACAGATACTATTAGGGAATATAAACTGTAAATATCACCATATTAAATTGCAGTTATGTGTTTTTGTGAATTTTTAAATAAAATTAGGCATAACAAAAAAAAAAAAAAAAAGAAAAAAAAATTGTGGGCCTGAGAAAGGATTTTTTTTTAGAAGTCCTGAACAAGTTAAATTTTCTTCCTAGTATATATTTCAAAATTCGTTTTATTTCTACACCTAGGCTCTCTTCATATTCTGTGGTATTGTTACTGGTTGCTATCTATGTTGCTGCTTCTGTTGCTGCTGCAACTTCTGTTGTGGCAAGTGCAAACCGAGAGCACCTGAAGATACTGGAGATTACTGTAACTTAAAGGTAATGAGCTTTTATACATTTTAGTATTTTTTTCTTTTTAACAGTAAAAGAAAGACCTCCAACTGTTATGGATTTTCTGCTGTCATTTAAAAAAAATATGAAACAGTTATATTAGTGCTGTAAAAGTATGAATTTCACTATTTTCACGGCATATTTTTCCAAAATCCATGTAATTGAAATCTGTTTTTATTTTCAGTGGTTCAAAACATGTTTAGGGAAATTTATGTGATTATAATACACCAATATTTTTAAGTCACAGAATTTAGGAAATAAACTTACAGTAAAATTATTGTAAGTCCTAAAAAGTGTTGCCACATATCTTTGAAAAGACTTAAAAAAAAAAAAGACAAAAAATAAACTGACACTGGTAAAGTAACAGGGTGAACAAAATGACAGGTAATTTAAAGGTAATTATGTAAATATTTTCCATAAGTCAATATAAAATTTTACTGCACATTCAAGGCAGATGGGTTTTGGACATTCTGTACATTTATATGCTATTTACTGTTTGTTTTTACCAGAATGATATAGGTAGGATTTTTAAGGACCAGTTTTTATTCAGGTTCATAAAAATTCTTTTGTCATTAGCATCTGCTCCCATAATTTTCTGAAATGCAAGTCTGCCTAGGCAAACAGCCAAACATAAGCTCATTCAAAACAAGGAGTATTTCAATTACTTTTATAATATTAGCATAAAATATTGTTTATTTGTATTTGAAATTTCAGGAGATGGTGTATAAAACATAAATATATGCAGAATTAAAATAGGAAAAATACATGTTCTCTTTGACTCCTAAATAATGCAGCAGCTTCTGCAGCTGGGTTTTTCTAGATCTTTATCTAGATTCTCAAATCTCAAAATAACAAGTTTAAAAGATTACTAGGAATGAAATTTGGTAAATGGCCTTAATACCACACTACAGAAGAGTACTAAGGCAAGGACGATTTATGATTTTGAGAGGTGAAAATGCTGTTGTGAGTGAAATCTCTGAAAAGGAAAGTTATGTGAGTTTAGTTGACCATACAACAGCAGATAAAGGTTAATCTTATCGATTAATTTTTGGGAAACAAGAATTTCTGTTGTAATTCTTGTTTCCCAATTCTTGTAATGTAATAATGGTTTTGTGAGTAAATGCAACAGTTGGTAACTGATTTGTTTAATTCTACTTAATTTGAAAAGGTTTGGAAATTGCTATTCATTTCATTGTGCTTTTCAATTATTTATTTATAGTTACCCCTTAAAGTTTGTTAGGAGCTGAGGTAGGATTTAATAATAAAGGAAACTAAAACTAAATTTTTAGAAACTGCTTATAATATATATATCGTACTACCATTAGTCTTGAAGCTGGATAGTCAGGCCGTTGACACACACAGCGAAAACAGATTACAATTCAGCAATTAAATACAAAATTTAGCAAAAAATAATGCTGAATATTACTCTTTTCACACAGTAATGCTGCATGTTAAAGAGTTTTTAAGTACTGTGCGTAAAAACTAAACTGCATTTAGGTTAAATTTGAGTAGACAAACTCTAGTATTCCTGATCATAGAAAAATGTAAATATTTTAATCAGGGTCAATGTTGCTACAAGAAACACTGTTCTGAAAACTAAGTTGTTAAAGCTAAAAAAGCTACTCATACATTTTTAAGTGAGTAAATTTTAATTTACCTTTTACAATTTACTACTGAGTAAATATTTAAAATTTAATTTTAATTTAGAAACCATTAAGATATGCAGTTATGTATAATCTGTAATTACCATGTTAAAATTTCAAACCAACCTGTTGCTCCGGACAAAAGTGCTTGAATGTTGGCATGTCTGCTGAGTTCTATTGATTATTTTATACAAAGTGGTTTATTAGCTCATGTGGAAATGTAAGCACATAAGAGGTAAGAATTATATGGATATAAAGTTTTTCGTTGATATTTCTTTTATCTTTCTAGAGAAAAAAAGGGTAGGCATGTAATTGTGTAACTAATTGCATAAATTTAAAAATTTATATTTGCTTTGCATATAATTCTCAAGCAGTTTTTTTTATTAGAATTTGATAAGTATTATATAATAAAACTAATTTGTGAATGTATTTTCTGACTAGGTTTTTTCTTGCACTTTTAGTATGTCAAATCGTAAGATTTAAAAGTTGGTATGTTGGCAGCTGTGTAACACTTTCTGAAATACATTTTATTTTTAGCGAGTTTCAATTGTTTTTATTTTTTGTTGAATCTTAGGAGGAGTATGATAGCGGTGGAAGCAACCCACCCTCCCCTATTCGTACCCAACCTCAGAGCTCAGATTCCAGAGCACCCATGGCAATGCCTCCTCCTGATAGCAATGCAACGGAAATGACTGGACTCAAAAGTGCACAGACTGTGACATACATGACTGATCATGGGGCCACATTACAAAGCCAGTAATCTAGCATTTATTTTTAGCTTCCTATTTAATTGTAGATGTTACTGTGGTCACCCTTTAATTGTGATTAGGGAAGTCAGAAGTGACTTTGAAAGTCTGATGTTTTGAGCGTTACTGGAATTGTGAATATTGACTCTAAAGTGACAGGTTTGGTTAATTTGATTTTCTTGATTTTATATTATCCTGCTTACAAACTTTCTACTTAAAATTGAGACTTGTGTGCATGTTTAGTTTGTTTATTATATTTTGTGCGTTAAGAATATGAATATTTCAACCAATTTCTTTAACTGACCATTGCATAATAAGATGCCATTCATTGAAGAAATTGTAGCAAATTTGGTTTCCTGTTTTTTAATCTGTGATACTAAAAAAATTTTTTTATAAGGCACTTCCATAACTCAAAAATCTCTTGAAGTTTGTGGCTTCTTCTCTAACTATCACTGATTAAAATTATATTTACATATTTAACATATCTTCGTAAATGTGTAGGAACATATACCCTTTTAATAGTAAGAATTTTAGTAGCATTATCCTCCCACATGAAAATCATTTTTATCTATCCAACATTTTTATGGTATGCTGCTAGTCTGATATATTTTCTCTGTAAAGGAAATGTAGTTATATAAGTATTATTTTTTATTGCAATAAACAAGTTATTGAAAATATTTAAGGAACTCTATCATGGTGTTTATATAGCTTTATCGTCTATTTCATTGTTTAATAAAAGCAGTAATTTTGCCTTACTTATACATAAAAAATAAACAATGATAAGATATGTTGAAAGATAGGAGCATATAAAAATATTTTTCTAAAAATTGCAATTGCCCCAAGTTTATTTAACTGTTTCATTCAAAAATTACTTACACAAACTTCAAAAAGGTGTTTGTTTATATCATATTGACTGTTGATTATGAATATGCTCAGTACTTTGCTTAATTGGCTTGAATAGTTTGCTGGCTGTATATCTCAATATTTGTAAATATGTTTAGTATTTGTGAAAGAAATTACAATTTTAAAAACTATTATACTTTTAATCTATTGTTCTAGAAGTTAAAAAATATTTTTATAAAACCAAACGTTTAAATTATTCTAAACTGAATTCAAATATCATGTATGTATTGAGTTTGTAAGCATTTATGCAAAGAAAAAAAAAATCTGGGAGATCAGGATTAACTTTTCTGTCTCATGAATGTCATGATTTAGTCCTAAGCAGTATTCCCCCCCCCCCTCCCAATGATGTCTATGGCATTTCATGTATTTAATTTAGAAGGTTACATAATTTTAAAACAGCATTGCAGAGATGTATTTTATAAGCATTAAAGACCTTTATTCATCATTATTAGTTTGTTTTGACACTGAATATTATGAAATTAAATATTCTTAGTAGATGGTTTGTAGTTTTGAAAAAGTATGAATTAGATTGTAATTATTGCAAATTTTTGTCATAATTTTGAGGTACTGAAACACCAAAGTAATGTTCATAATAATTTACAGATTATAAACAGGTTAGATTTAGAAAATTTTCATTTTAAGCCTTTTATTTTTTTTAATTGTTTGCACTAGCCAGGCAAATATTAAGTTTGATAAACTGGTGTTGTAGTGTATGGTGAATATTGTGTATTTCTTGGGACCTTTCAGTAGAGCATGCATTTGCTAATAATCCCAAAGGTAATAGCAGTTAAAAAAAGAAGATTGCAAAAGCAATACAAGTGTTGGAGATTTTTTAAATTGTATGATTACTTCGAGATGTTCAAACAAAAACATTCCCTTTAAGAAAATTATATCTAATCTCTCTAGAGTACAGTATTTTCAGTTTATTTTTATGAGTTTCCTTTCATATTTCTGAAACTGTTCTTGTATTCAGCTTTTTAAATATATTTTTTATTTAAATTAGAAAGAGATTTTTTTTAAATTTTGTTAGTCTTAAATTAAATTTGTTAAAGATTTTTCTGTCGATTAAATTTTTTTAGTTCACAGGCTTGGGGTTCAATGTGCCACAGTATATAATGAATTCATGAAAAAAGATTAAAAATCATGTTCTCAAGCCTTTTGACTTGAATTTCATAAAGTGTTTCACCATTGCATTTCATATTTATGTGTTTATCTCCTATCATTTAAAAATTTTTCATACTCAAATCTAAAAACAAATAAAGCTTAAAATCAAAATATTTTGTTTATACCATGTAAATTTTTTTTTAAAAAATTCCTAGTTAATTTAGTTTACTTTATGTAAATTTTGCTTCAGATTGTTTAGTGTCTTTCTGTAATGTTTATGCTGTTTACAGAAATCAAAAACTTTTGTTTATAGCTTTAATTAAAAAAAAAATTCTTTAGATTTGTTATGTAAATTTTGCTGTAGATTATTTGGTGTCTTTCTGTAATGTTTATGCTTATAAAATTATTAATGAATATATATTTAATGCTTCAATGAGATTATATTATTATTAGAGTTTGGTGGAAATTTAGTGGCTAAGAAACATATATATTATTTGTATTATAAATGTTAAGTATCTTTAATTTTTTTCTTAAAAGACTTCATGAAGTTTGTAAAAATGAAGAGTAATACTGCATTTTAACATTGTTATGTTTGTATAATAGTTCATATTTATATAAGAGGTTAAGTGATCTGAAACTTGAAAGAGGGGGCCTATATGGTTTGCATTTTGTTGAGAGGTATAATTTTCTATTGCAGCCCTATGAGGTAGCTAATTTATTTTATTTTATTAAGATCAGCTGGTTTCTGATCATGTTATATTTCTGTTTATTAAGAGCTTATTAATTTTTAAGTTCAAAACTAAATTTTTATATAAAGTGTTTCAACATAAAAATTACGTAAATATTTACGTAATTTTTATATACGTAAATATATACGTTATTTTGGAATATAGTGAAGAATTCCAAAGATTTATTATTCCCGTGGCTAATCTCATCAGTTTTTGACTCAGCATCTTCCGAGTATAATTTAAATTCATCCTTACTTAAGTATATTTGTTTCTTTGGGATTCAATATAATTTTTTGTGGTATAACTAAGCAAACGGTGGAGAAATGAAAAACATGTTTTTTTTTTAAATAAATTAATAAAACAGGTTGCTAAGGAATAAATTGATATTTTAGGACATTTATTCTCTTTTACTATACACAACCATTTATTATAATCAAACAAAATATATTATTAATCACCATTCATCTACTGTGAAGTAAAACTTAAAAGTAATACTGATATATTTCCTTGTAATAAAATTAAACTTAATATAATATTCATTGTTAATAATAGTCTTCTCTCTTTCTTTTATTTATTTATTTTTTTAAAAAGCAATATTGAAATTCTTCCTGTATTTGGTTAGAAAAAGTACTATCTCATGCTTAGTATTTTTGTACAATAATTGTAATGATATTAACTGTGTACTATCTAAAATATGGAGATATAGTATTTCATTACATCAATATTATGAGGTTTTTCCTTTTATATTATAAACTAGAATATTTTAAAATAAAGTTTGGATGAGTTTTTTTCTTCTAAAATTAACATAAGACCAAAGAGAAATGCAACTATTGTTAGATCTTTCAATGCCATCAAACTAATTAAACATTGATTTTCTAGAACCCTTTTTTTTTTTTAAATATCCATTAGAAAAATATTGAAATTTATTTACAAAATAAATTATATGTCCTCTAGCAGTTTCTTACTGCTAATTTACTATCAATATGTTTGATTCTTAAACAAAATTTCATGCAGTTCTCAATTTGGGATATCATCTAGAACTTTGTATTATTAAGGCTGCTTTCAGGGTTCTAAATATGTCATTTTGTATGCCATCCACTGTCCTCATAAAAAAATAAAAATTTCTTTTTATCAAACATTTTTATTTATATGAAGTTAAAATAAAAGAAGGCAAATAAAAAACTATACGTAAACAAGGTCAAAAGAGCAAAAAATTTAAAAATAAAAGTTAAGATTGGAGGATTCTCAAAATAATGCTCAATGTGAGCCTGAAGAAATTCAGACCTCTTTATTGACTGTTTGTAATTTATGCATATGTATGGAAAATATTTGAGGATATTACTTGTGAGATGGTACAAATTTGAAATGTAATTTTTTTTCTAGATAATTTATGTTAAAAAAAATTAACAACATTACTTGATAAATAGCAAAAATTATCAAAATAATACTCAATGTGAGCCTGAAGAAATTGAGACCTCTTTATTGCCTGTTTGTAATTTATGGCTATGTATAGAAAATGTTTGAGGATATTAGCTGCAAAATAGTAGAAATTTGAAGTGCAATTTTTTTCTAGATAATTTACATAAAAAAAATTAACAACACTACTTGATAAATAGCAAAAATTATCAAAATTTTATTTATTTACAAAGTTGCTGTGTATTTAATGTGATTTAGATTTGTTTTGATCCAGTATTTCTCTCTCTCACACACACATATATGAACACATACACAAGTTCAGATTTTATATTTTGAGCAATTCAAAATCATTTGAAATATTAATTTATTAAATGTTATCTTATATATATGTGTACATGTAACACACATACATATATTGAGGTTTTAAAGATTCAGTATAAGTAGTAGATACTGCTGCTTTCAATTATTGTTAGCACATGTGGATTAATTAGAAATATTTTCCGCCAGTGCATTATCTCCATGTTTTAGACCAGTGTGCAGTTTACAGTCATAAAATTTTAAATTATTCTTCCGATATTAATTAACTGGGAGTATTTGTTATAGATTTTTGTGCAATTTAAAAACTGGAACATGTCTATGAATGTTTATTCAGTGTGTGTCATTTCATAGAAATTTATCAAAGTAAATTCTTATTTTTAAAACTTAAATTTAGTGTACAAATGCTTCTATCAGAGACTGTTTATAGCAGTATGAGAATCTCAGATTCTATGAATGATACAATGTACACTTCTTTTTTTGAAACACTTACTGGAATCTTAAATTTGATGCACATATATAATTAAGAATATACTTTTTAATATTTATAAAATATTACTTAGATTTGTAATCTGGAGATTTATATGTAAAAAACTTTTTACTGAGTAAATCCTGCTGGGGATATATAAGTGTTGTTATTAAGCACTTAAAAGTATATGAAGGATGTTTCTCATCATGATTATTGAAGTTCAAACAGCCCTTTAAAAACACACTTGATGCTTATACAGGGTGTCTACTTGTCTGAATAGTTCAGGAAAATGGCTAATGTTTCATTAAAATCAGTCTTATGCAATTTTTTGTGATCCCATGTGTCTGATTTTAGTGATATTATAAAATAAAAAAAGGAGCAACATGCATCATTTTTTATTCTCTGTAACAGTTCTGTAAAAAAAGGTTTTTTTAAGGCTGAAAAACAAGTTAAACTCTCTATAATAACTCTTAGATTTTTTTTCTGTAACAGTTTTGTAAATAAGATTCTTTAAAAGCTAAAAAACAAGTTGAACTCTATTTCATTTTTTTAAATTCTGTTTGTAATAGTTATGTGAATAAGTTTTTTAAGACCATAAAACAAGCTAAAAGTGAATATTAAATATCAATAAGTTACCCCTCTCCCTTTTTACTTCATATTATTAATAGGGTTTTCAATAGGTAAAGTCATAAAAAGAATCTCACTTAAATTTTATTTATTTTTTAACTTGAATCTTTTCATAACTTTTTAAAAGTTCAAATAAAAATAGTTGTTTGCTGGAAACACGTATATTAATTTTTTTTCAAATTGAAATCTGTCCGGACATGGACTTTAAGCAATTCAGTAGACACCTTGTTATATAAAAGCCTCATTTCATTCACAAGAGTTAGTTAGAGTAACTTAACTTCTATTTCCAGATATATACATAATTAGAGGTTATATGGAAGGTGCTGAAACTCATAAGTATGGTTGTAAATCTGATGTTATAGGTGTGATTGCATTGTTCATGCTTGATAATTGTTGTGGATATATCATGCTATAAAATGTCTGCTAAAAAAATAATAGTATAACTTTTACTTCTATATTGAGGGACATGTATATATGAATTTGTTTAAATTTAAATAAAAGGATTATGTTTAAATATAGCAGTACACTCTTAATTGGCTAGACCAGTTATATTGCATATCTTGCTCCCTCTAGTTACAACCGGTTACATTTGATGCATTGTATTAAGTTTTTGCTTATACAAACATCCTTGTCTAATGCTTATCTTTTTTTTTTTTTTTTAATTCAGTTATTTTCACATAGACAGGAAGAATATAGTCTAATAAACTTTGAAAAAGATACTACAAATTCTAATTCTTAATATTACTACACATTAATTTCTTTAAAATTGAGAGTGTACTCAGCAGTTTAATTTTATTTTTTATAGTATATGTATTATAAAATGAAAAGTAGACTTTTTTTTAACTGTGTAGGTAATGCATGTTATGTTTTTAAAAAATTTATTTTTTTATCATGTAATGTTCACATTTGAAATATTTCTGTCTTTTTACTCCTTTAGTAATGAAATAACCATACCAGTAGTTTAAAATCTCTAATTTTTCATAATTTAAACTAAACCATAAAATTATTTTTACTTAATAAAGAACAAATTTGTAAATCTCTGAGAATCAGACTTTTCAGTGTTATTTTAAAAATAATATTCTTCCTTTGATATACATAGATTTTGTTAATTACATTAAAAAAATTATCTAGTCACTTTTTATCTGTCTTTATTATTCATACTGCTTGTCTTTTTAATTCTGTTGATAATAAGATGTTAATTAAAAAATGTTAATGTAATTATATGTATTTGCTGGAAGTAGAATCTTATGCAGAATGTTTAAAAATATGAAGTTAATTTATTTCAAAATTGTTCTATTGCATGTGTTTGAAATAAAATTTCTTAACCTGCATATAAATGTTCTTTTATTGGGGGTGGGTAAATGTGTCAGAAGTACATTTTGTTTTAGAAGAGAGCTTATTTTTTAACTTAACAAGTGTAAGAACAGATTTTATTCATTCATATATTTGTTAAATGTATGTTAGATTTAACCTCCCATTTGAAAAATCTTAATATACAGTAGAACCCCGATTGTCTGAGCTAAATGGGACTGCTAGTACCTTGGATAATAGAAATCATATTTAAAAACCTTCTGTGCTTGTGAATTTAACTAACTTTTAAAGTAAAAAACAACAGAATGTTCTTTAAATGATAAAATAAACATATATGAACTTATTTTTCATAGCTAAAAAGATTTAAAAAGAAAATCAACTGTAGTAGTAAATTTTAAAAAGTAAAATGGAATTTTTTTTTTAACTATACTTAGTTAAATACCGAAAGATGCATTTTCAAAAATAACACAATTCTCAAGAAAATATTGTACTTTTAAAATTTAATATACATTAATTTGTTAAATTTGCATTCTTTTAAAAAAGTCTGTTACCTTTTGTTGCAAAAATTCAGAATTTCTATCATGGGCAGCCTTATTGCACCATTTTTTGAGCAACAGGAGACCCATCGGTGTAGCATCATTTCTTTGCTCCAAATTTGAGGGCAGTTGATAGTGCTTGAACACCTTCACTATGAATTTTAATCCTAGAATCCTTAATGTCTGCTGAAGGATTAACAGCTTGTATGATTTCTTTGGAATGTTGATTTACAACATCCAGCCACTCACAAATGTCCTCTTCCAAAACTTCCTCACATCCTTCAATTCCATTGATGATCTCAAGAAGTTTCCTGTTGGTGTGTTTTCCGTCTGCTGAGGTTCACCCTGTCTCCTCTTTTCAACAATTATTTTGTTGAATGATTTACCAATTGTAGCTGGATTTACTATTTGCCATGCCTTGGCAATCAAGTGCCTGTAACATGGACAATGAACTAAAATGTGTATAATTTTTTCCAAGTTCATTTTGGAAAGGAGAAAAAAAAAATTAGACTTTGTTATTGACTCGGTTAAGAGAAACATAGGTTAATTGAGGTTCTACTGTACTAACTTTGAATACTGCTATCTTAGAAGAGGTTTGTTAATTAATGACAGACCAGGGATATATGTTGAAGAAAAATACTTTATTTAGACTTCTTTAGAGACAAAATGATGACAAGAGGTCTTTTGACACTTAATTGATTCACATTTCTTAGTGTCAGAAGAGAAGGATAAAAAGTAAATCTTTGTAAGAAGCATTTGTTGAATGTTTCTATAACAGGGAATTCCAACTTTTAAGGGCTAAAGGGGGCACATTCATGGGCCAGATTTTATCAATATGAAATAAATAAGCATTAATTTTAAAAAAGTTGAGTTATTTTAGTTGCTAGAGTTTAATTCTGAAAGGACCCTTAATTGTACTGCATTAAAATTATTCTTTTAAATCTTAATTATCCATTTTGAAAAAAAATGATTATCCTTAAAATGGTCTAAGAATTGTATAGCTAAATAATTTACAAGTATTGTTTTGAAATATATTTTTTCCCAAAAAGCTTTCACATGCTGCAAAATTAGTATCACAGGCGATATATGGACCACAAGGTGGAAACCCCTGTTCTATAGTCTGTTCACCAACAAAAAAGATTAAAGTAAACTCACATGAATACTTGGACTTTGATAATGCAATGGCACCAATCTATAGTTAACAAAAGACTTCCCCCATTTTTACACATTACCAATTGGATGAGGACTGCCCTATATTTTAGATTTCTATTTGTATCAATTTATGCTGAAAGAAAGTAAAAAGATCATCAGCCCTTTAGAAAAGAGTAGACTAAATTACTGAAAACAAAGCAGAAGTGGATGTAATTGAATAGGTTGCAAGTGTTGTCGATATATGTAAAAAGTATTTTCTGAATTATTTAGAAATACAAAAGTGAGGGTATTTTATATTCTTCAAAGAACCCCAAGAGGATCCTTGAAAATGTTTATGATTTTAACAAAATGCCCTTTAGAGGAAAATCTGCGATTTTTTTTTTAGTTTTAAAATAGTAAATGACAATTCTGATTCATTAACTTTTAAATGAAATTTTTCTTGCCCTGTAAAAGAATAAGATTTCAGTTATGTAAGATCAATTAAAATAATAAAAGACTAGTTTTTTTCTAAATCTAGATATTTTTTATAAAATGGCCAGTAGAGCAATTAATAAGTGTAAAAATAGCATCAGTTGGTGAGAGTATGTCAAACCTTTTGCTTACTTCTGGTCTTTCTTTGCTGTGTACAGATTAGTACCTTAAATTTTCGGAAAAGGTTAATTCAATATAGATGTTAGTTAAGACTTTAGTTAATGCTTAGTAAAGCTTTTGTTAGTAAAACCTTAAAATGATTGATAATTATCTAATAAATTTTTCTTTCTCTAAAATGTTTTGCAATAGTTAATGATACAGTTGCCTGATAAAAATTCAAAGCCTTACGTAAAGACATTTTAAATAGTAAACAAGAGAGACAAATGTATTAAGTGCACAGGTAAAAATATTTATAGATATAATTTTAATGCTAAAACTCAAGTTTCAGAACTTAACTTATGAGCTCCTTTATCGATCTCACTACCCTTTAACACAAAAATTATTAGTTTAAGCTCAATGCAAATGACCATCTATTCTTGATTTATTTTAAGATTTCAACAATTTCTTAGAAACAAAATAGTTCTATATTTGGCTACAAAGGCCTTGTTCAAATTTTGTACTATAATGACATGATATATTGAAAGTACAGTACTGTCAATATTAGAAGAAACATGCTGAAAAATATCCATCCTGTACATTTTAAATTCCAAGTTAACATTTCAGTAACTCTTTGCCATGCTTGACAATTCTTTAGGATTCAATGAAATTACTTTATAAATGTTATCTATCTAGGACTTAAAATATATGAAAAAAATAAATATACTTACACTTTTTAGGGAAAGGAGAGGGGTTAATTCTGCAAGCACCACTGGTATAGTGCAGGAAAATCATATTTTTTCAAACTTATTTTGAAAGCACAATGGATAACACAGGCCTGCAAAATTGAAATTTTTGAAAAATACAAGAGAAGTTCTTTATTTTTAAGTTATTTGGTAACCTGATTTCGAAAATGACTTTTTTTTTTCCCACCACGTCTGGATTTTTTGTAAAATTCATATTACTGATAATGTCCTATATGAAAAAAATGCTCTCAAACTGTTTGCTTGTACTAACTGGCAACAGTGGGCTTTATCTATTCATGTGGGTTTATTTAATCTGTTCATGGTGAGGCATATTAATTTTTAAACAACAATTAAAATTAAAAATATATACGTTTTGGATATAAAGAATGAAAACCATTGCTGCCAGAATGCTTCAGCCACATGTGGGCAAGACAAAAAATTCCCTCATTATTAAATTTTTTACATTCATTTTATAAGTCAACGACCTGTTTTTACATGTTTCATTAAGGTTTATACATGAAATAATTGATAATTTGAAACTGAGGGCAAAACAAAGATATTTCAATTTAGTAACATACTTTTTTTTCTTTAAAATTTCTCTTTGACAATCTTCTTTTATGTTCAATGTTATCCTTATCTCTGGTTAATATCCAACAATAGTTGGTAATCATATTCTTGTTCCTTCTTCCTTGATATTTTCACTCCATATCCTTGATGACTTGGTGGAACCTTTCTCCCTGTTCTTCGCTGACTGATCCTATATTTTCAGATTAAAAGTCCAAGTGCAATTGAAGAAAAAGCAATTTTACACTCATAGAGCAGCCCAACACTTGAAATTTATCTAGGATGTTGTTAACAATTGTTTTAAATTTTGGGAACTTTGTGATTGCCTAGAAATTTTTCGACAACATCTTTGAAGGAAACCCAAGCTTAAGCTTACCTTTCCTTTGATGTCATGGTTGTCTCAAATTCCTTATCCATCTTTAAGTTTTCGGATGTCTGGTCCTACGAAGACTCCTTCTTTCAATTTCGCTTCTGATAAGCCAGGAAGCTTTTTACACATATATTTAAAGCAATCACAATCTTTTGGAAGAGCCTTAACAAACTACTTCATAACATCTAATTTTATATATAGTGGGGGTAATAATATTTTTTTTGGATCAAATTACACTTTCTCGAATTACACATTTGGTGCCTGGCACAAGATTAAGCTTTTTTGGCCATTCTTTTCTGACACAATGTTGTGTTTTATTGTGGCTGTCTCACTCGCAAATAAAACACAGAAGTTTTGTATACCCGTTTTGTTGATTGAGAAGCATGGGGATGATTTTTAAATCACCGCAAATGGTACAACT
This sequence comes from Pardosa pseudoannulata, assembly GCA_032207245.1. Classification (NCBI taxonomy): domain Eukaryota; kingdom Metazoa; phylum Arthropoda; class Arachnida; order Araneae; family Lycosidae; genus Pardosa; species Pardosa pseudoannulata. Next base: position 181,727,576 of record CM063498.1, read on the forward strand.
GTGGTTGTCATATTTTAGCACAAGAGCTAGGTTTTCATACCTTTCTTTTAAATCAGAGTTTTCAACTGGCACAGACATCCATTGGTTTCCTTGATGAAGGACAACTTTAAGGCTACTTTTTGACGAATCTATAAAAAGTTTCCATTCATCTTGTAGCAAATCATAAATTTTGTTATTAATCCAGGAACATATGAGCACTAAACAAGGTTCTTGTCTTTGCCAAAATACTGAATAAATTCCCTTTCATACTTCCTGTACCAACAGAGAGTAGTTCCTTTGGCCAATAAAATTTTTCTTTCAATCTGGAGCCTAATAATTCAGATGCCTCTTTGGAAAGGCACAGATCTCAGGTCAAATCATTATGTTCCACTTGAGAGAAAGACTGAGAGGAATCATCTTCAAAGGGATTATATTCTGTATTGGATTCTTGAACTTCAGGATGTTCAGAGTCAGAAGTTGGGAAGAAAAAACTGGCAGTTCTGTTTAGGTTTAGTTAAAATTGAATTTTTCAAGAAAAGGTGACGTGAAAGACATTTCTAATGATTTTTTTTCAAAATCAGTACTAAAAAATATCTAAAGTTCAATTGTCACATCTCTTACATTTTTCTCATCGCAGGCCTGTGTAATTATTAAAATAATCTAATAATTATATTACAAATCAATTTGCATTATTTTAGTACGTTCTTTTATTTTGGGTTCTGACCATGAAAAATCTAATACTATTTAATGGAGGTTAAAGGCCATATTTTTCAAAAAATAAAAAACAATCATGCATAGTGCTGCTATCTGTTGCTTGTTTAAAGTTTTAAAAACAGAAAATATATATATAAAAAAAATTTTTAACATGTACTTACTTCACAGTGCATCAAAGAATTAAATGCCCAAAGTGAAAACTGATTTTAATTGAAACAAATTTCTGATTTGTAGGTTGTTTCAAGAAAAATAGCAATATTTATAGGCAAATTGCACTGATTTTATTTGCTATAATAACCATTTATTCTAAATACTATATAACATAACACCATACTCACAATATTATGTGCTTCTTCAAAGTTCAGACTAGATATTCATAAAACATTAATGTGATGTCGCTATATGTCTTTTCAGATGAACTTTCTGTACAAAAGCTTTTAAACATATGGAACACTTAAAAGGTTTCTCTCCAGTATGAACTCGCATGTGTACTTGCAGATTACTCTTTTTGTATGTCTTGTAGGAGCAATAAGCACAACTTAAAAATGCAGGAGAATTGAAAGTTTGTTGCAACACAGCATAGCTAAGTTCTAAAAATAAAGTATATTTTTAGTATTAATGATACAAGGATAACACTAAATCATAAATGATAGATATGTATATTTTAATTTCTTTGCAAAAAGAAAGTAAATTTTAATACTAAAAATCTGTCAAAAAAATAAACATTTAGTTTATGTACAGAGTTTATAAATAAAAATATATGAAAATTTATTTCCTTATTTCTTGCCATTTAGATTAAATTAAAATGTATCCTAGTTGCTTGAAACTGCTCACAATTTTACCATTTAAGACATATGTAAGACTTTTATTATTAGTTATCAGTGATAAATGACCTAAAAATCTTAGTAAAATTGTATCTATGGATTTTACTATTATTAATTTACTTATTTGGAAACCGAAATAAAAACTAAAACTGTTTATTTTTTATAAACTGGAATGAGTTTTATGATATCAACTAATTACAAATGAACTGCACTTTAGTAACTTTATTAAAAATGATTAAAAAAAATTTGTGAGAAATTGGAAAGTGTTTAATTTAGCTAATTTATAATAGGCAACTTTTTAAAACATTCATTTGTCTGTTATTTATGATCATGAAACATTAAGAATCTTTAACATTTCCCCCTCATAAGCATTTGGTACAATTTTGTTGTAAGATCCTGTTTGTGACATTTTGTATTGGCAACTTTTTTGTTCCCTTTTATTATGCTTAGAATTTTGATTTTGAAAAATATAAATGCATAAATAATACAATAAAGAAAATAGCATGAACTTTTTGCAGATCTAGAATTGTCACAGAATTCAAACTTTCCAATTGTAGATAAATTTTCAATTGGAAATTTTGAATTCTGTATAATTTACATCCCTTATTAATAGAAATTTGTTGAAACAATCAACATATTTCTCCTTTCAAGATTGTCACCAACACAAAACATTGCCAATAGGGATATCCTATATTGAAGATGTACCAAATATTCATATCAGTAGATATAATAACAGTTTGCAAGTCTTATGAATTTATGGTAATGTAAGTTAACATCAATCTTTGACATCCATTCAACATAATATAACTTCTAAAAGGATAGTGTTACCAGACATTGTAAAAACAGAATAATGAAAAAATAAACTGTTTTAGTTAGTTATAAAAGCATTTTATTTAATATGCAGTTAAAATAAGGATATAAACATAATAGTGTTTTAGGTTTAAAAGTGTTACATTGATTTCAATATTTTAACATTTTGAATGTACAATAGAATATTGCTTTTTTCAATATAAAAATATGCATCAAATAACTTGATGTAATGGGTATTTGCAATAAGTTATATGTATATAAAAAGAATTTGGATATGCATGTAAATAAAACTCTATTCACAAACAAAACGGAACAACAACTGTAAAATTGGAGGAGAGGGATAGTTTCAAACTGCAGCTATTGTCTTCCTATTGTAGTGTAAAAAAAATATATCTATTTAAAAAAAAGTGAGTGGGAGGGTTTATTTTTTCTTATTAATTTTTAGAGATGTCTGTAGAGTCAAATAAATAAATCCCTGTAAAATTTTATGGATTTCTCTGTCAAAATAATTAAGTTAAAAAAAAAAAGAGTGAACAGCATTTTAGAAGAGGAGGAGAAAATAGAATTACCTCTGTAAAAGTAAGGTGATAATAAAGTTTGGGAAGTGACACATTTAAGAGAATTAAATTTTACCCTAGAAAAAAAGGTAATAAAAGCAAATTATCTTATTACCAAAATTACTTTTTTTTATTTAACCCTTTACCTGTCCTGAACATCACATGTTATACACATCTAATGATTTATACACTTGTATATCACAAGTGATATACAATGAACTGTAGTTTAAGCAGAAAATAATTTGGTGTAGTATCTTAAATTTATATTTAATTTAGTTATATATTTCAGTAAGACATATGAAAATGTCTAAAACATAAGATATAATTATTCTCTTACAAGAGGACAACCAAAGGATCAGACTTTTAAAAAAAGTTTAACCCAAGGATGGACAAACTTTTAAGGCTGCTGGCCAAAAATCAGAAGAAAATAAGTTTAGCAGTCCAAGATAAATTTTTCTAAAATTTTAAAAACAATATACAAGTACCTAACAGTTTAAATATGTTAATGATATGAATGAAATTGCGATTTCATTTTTAAAAGTTCCTTATACTGAGGTTCGAAGTGAGATGTACTGATTTTAAGGAACGATGTTAAATGCTCATCTGTCAGTCTACTTCTGAAATTATTCTTTCTAAGGTTCAAAGTTGAAAACACTTGTTCACATATAAGAAGCAAATATACCGCTGATCTTCTGGGCGTGAGATAATAAATTTGGAATATAATATATAATCAAAGTAAAAAAGGAGATGGATATATATTGTATAAATATATATTTCTTTTAATTTGTCTCGGACCGGCAACTTATTATTCTATCCACAGGCCGGATAAAACCTTCCGGCAGGCCGTAGTTGGCCCATCCCTGGTTTAACCCTTAAACGGATGTAGCAGTCTCCCATTCTCTCTGACTTTCATCCTTAAGCATATCCTCTTTTAAATTTCAAATAAACCTTGTCTTTTTTAGTAACTTACAGCTGTCAAAGTAGCTTACCAGATTTCAACATAGTGCTTTAAGATTCGGCAGACCACATCACAGTAGTGGGATCATTTGAAAGTCAATAAGAACATACTGCATTCTTTTTCAAAGTAATCAGAATAAAATAATTTGAAATTTTTCTGGAAATCTGTAGATAGTTCATGTAAAATCATTAGAATTCTAGGTTTTCCTTGGAGCACAAACACCCTTGAGGAATAGCAATCAAATTTTTTCTGTATAAATAATAGATGTAGTTTGTATTTTGGTACCCAACTAGCAACTTTATGGTGGGCCAATGTGGTAGGTTTGTATTTGATAGGTATATCCCTATATAGTATGTTGGCCTACAGTTGGCTATTGGTTGTTCCTAATGTAGCCTCCACACTAGGGCCAATTGTTCACCACTTCCTGGTAGTGACCTCAAACGATGGTTTAAGGGATTGCATCCACACGCTGGGCCACTAAATGAGCCAAACACATGGATTCATCCATAGGGTCTACTGTGCACTTTAGTTGCACATCTGACTGCCTTTGATCTTTGGAAGAAAAACTGCCTCGGAAGCCATCGTCCGCCAAGGCTATTTTATCGTCTGCTACCAGCGACCACGATAAACCGTACCCCCTCCAAACAGTGGTGATGGCTTGTAGTGGACCATAGTGTGGAGGGGCCTTAACAGAATGCCAACATAATGTTATAAATATAATGTCCACAGTAAACTGACCAACTTCATCACACTTTTCTCTGATTTGAGAGAAAAAATACAGTTTCTTACTGAAATAACTCAGGAAGATCTGATGTAGTTTTATAGTTAGTTACAACTATACATAACTAAAATTATAGTTATTAAATTAGAAACTGCATTTTTTCTCCAAACTGCGTAAAGAGTTTAATGCTATTGTATAGTTTATTGTGTACACAAGAATTTACTCCACTATATTTACACCCAAACATTAATCATAAAATATTGTAGTGATCTTTTGATAAACAGCATTAGCACTAAAGATGGTGGTTGGCACACAACTTTCTTGTTTGACACTGGTTCTGCACATACGCATAGCTATAGGGGAATAATTTTTGTATTTTTCAGCTAATTGTATACCAATATTTATGCAAGAGGCATAAACAGCAATGTTTCTACATTGGGACAAATGAAGGCTAACACATTTTAATACTTCAGCTGGGCAAGACATTTTACTAACTAAACAGCACCATTTAATTTTATTTCAACATACACCCAACCAAAAAATCCAATACTGATTTGTGGCCAACAGACATCCAATGTTTCTGAGCTACCTTAATAGATAATTGAAATATATTTATAATAAAATAACAGTTGATAGAATAAAAGAGATTTAAAAATTTTTCAGATAATTAGTAATTCAAATAAAGTTTTTATGACTTTGCATGTGGATAACAAAATCTTTTGCAAGAGAAAAATTGGCATGGCAGTAGGTACACTTCAATGATTCTTTTTTAGAATGAACATTTAAATGACGTTCAAGGTGAATTTTCTGTGCAAATGATTTAGTACAAGAATTGCACTTGAATGGTTTTTCTCCAGTGTGAGTTCGTTGATGAGCATGGAGATTGGTTGAAATCCTAGTTACATACGGACAAACAGGACAATGGTGAAGAGTATATTTTTTTTGGCCTTGATCTTTGTAACTTGATATTCTCGTGCCTAAAAAAAATACAAAAACAATGATAAAGAAAAATAAGTTTTAACAGAAAATAACTAAAAAGTCAATCTAAAATATCAAACTAGCAAACTTTCATCAAGATGCATTTATTAGGAATTTTTTTAATTTACTCTTTACATCATAAAAATGTGAATATTAAGATAATAAAGCACTTAACAGCAAAAATTTAGGAGAGAATCAATGATTCCCATACATGTCTAACTGATAATTTTAAAATAGTACAGATAAAAAAAATTAATAATGTGAGTAGTTTTTTACTAGTATAAGCCTTGATTCTGATTACAGATTATTTTTCATAACATAAAGGTTTTTCCTTTAACAAAAGAACAGCTGGGTAATTTGCTACATGATTGTCTTTCAGCTTAAAACAAACTCTAAAATTATAGATAGCAGAAAAACCAAAAATAGTTTACATTTTTCTTAAATGACTTGTTTTTATAAAATCCTAGGAGCACATACAACAGTCAAAGGTAGTACTACCCAAAGATTTTCCAATGTTGAATTATTGAAGTTTATAAAAATACAATATTAAATTATTCAACTTAAAAATTTAAACGCATTACTACATGGGATTAATCTGAAAAATGTGTTAAACTACATATAAAAATTATTATTCACTTCCATTTTATACATACAAAACTTCTGATTGTACAATAACCTTTATAAGAATAAAAGTGAAAAATTGAAATAAAATTTAACTTTTTTTTTTTAAAAAAAAGGGAGATATGAATAAGAAAAATTATTACACTATACAATTAAGTTATTTTATTTTTAAAAAATTAAACTCATCATTGTACAGAATTAATCTGAAAAAATGTGTTAGACTACATATAAAAATTATTATTCACTTCCATGTTCTATAAACAGGCTTGCATCTGCTGAGGTACTTTCAAAAAAGTGAGAAAAGTGACAAATAATACAGAATAAATGACCAAAAAATGACTAAAATTGAAAAAAAAAAAAAGGCAATTTTTTTCTCCTCTTTATTACAGATGCTATTATTAAGATTTTTCTATTTATTTTAGCTCTAAATCAAATGATTCATGCAAGACATGATTTTAGCGTCAAATACAAAAAAGGTTAAAAATTTTGTTTAATACAACTTAACTAAAATTAGATTAGATTGAATAAATTAGATTTGAATACATACAATACATTAATTTTATAATCCCAATTTTCTGCATATATTAATGATGCTTTGAAATAAGTACATAGCTAGATTAGAGTATCTAAACAAAAATTGTGAAGGAAAAGAAAAAGAGAAATGTGTGCTTTGACGTAAGTAACTTTAATGTATTTAAATGTACCTTTCAGTACAAATGTAGATTTCAGGAACTTCTTTACGACTTTTTAAAATCACTAAATTCTGGAAACCATATGACTAATTACATTTTAATAAGAAAAATAAGATTAGAGCATCACATTTTTGGTCTTTTATTAAAATATTTTGTTATTAATTCAGATTTTTTTTTCAACAAGACTTTTGCTGTGATACACCATGAAAAAAGTGACTGTTTACTTAAAAAAATGACTAAAAGTGATCAATTGTAAAAAAAGTGACAGAATTGCAAGCCTGTATATAAAACTTCTGATTGTAGAACAATAACCTTTATAAGAATAAAAGTGAAAAATTGAAATAAAATTTAATATTTTTTAATTAAAAAAGGAGGGGGCAAGGACAGGGAATATGAATTAAAAGAGAAAAATTCAACAATTTAGAGCATAAATTATTAAATAAAGATTTAATATAAATTTGTGTTATTACCATAAGAAACAAAAATTATCAACTTGAAAATTTTTAAGAATAAGTTTCTTTTAATTCTTCTATATCTTTTTTCTTGTGATGTTAGACAAATAAAAGTGTTACAGATGCAAATAAAATGGCAAGAGTATAATTTAACAACAAATGGTTGATTAAGAAAGTAAATAATTTTTATCTAGTGAATACCAAAATTTTGCATCAAAACAAGACATAATGAGATGACAACTAGAACATATACTTAGATTTTACTGGTATTGAATGAAGAACTCTTTTATACAAATAATAGCCCTTAAATATACATTTCCTTTAAACATGAGATATATTCAGAATGTCTTTTATTAAAGCAATATATACAATCACACTAAATAGATATAAATATATCTAATAAACTTCAAGCAGTTCTGACATGCATTTGAACAGAAACAATTACAAAAACCTTCAACTGCCGGGGGAAAAAAATCTATCTCACAAATGAGATATAAACTAGATTTATATATAAGTAAACCTTTTTCACAACTTACACATAAATTGGATCTTTGTGGTGACTTTTATGCTACCCTTGGTGGTGAATTTTTGAAACATAAAACATTTAACAAATATTGAATTTTAAAAGACTTGCCTCCTTGACAGTTTGTTCATAAAAAAAAATGATCATCTTGGTTTTGTACAAACAATAAAGGACAGTAATATTTTTGTTTTAAACTACTTCAAAAGTTCTATGACTTAGATCTCAATCTGTATGAAAATATAATAAGCAAAAAATCATAATATTAAGTTTTATAGTGAAACAAAAATGACAAAAGAAAAAGCTTAAAAATTAGAATCTATAATACCTAATATTATACTACTAGCATATAGCCCGTCATGTGACAGGATCAGTAAAAGTTTTAATTTTCCAGAATTGTAAAGTACCCTATAAGGCAGGTTAAAAAAAATGGTTTGTTTTTTGGCTGAGAATTATCTTTCTACAAAAATAATCGATTAAAATTATCACATATGTACCTAATCTATTATTTACGCCAAATTATTTGCATCATATCTAAGTTCAGTGATAAAATGTATGAAAATAATGCAGACAATATTTAAATAATTTAAAATAAGAAATGATTAAATGAGATGGTTAAAGGAATGACGTCATAGTACTCAGAAAAAATGTTATTTTACCTATTTATTTTGTGATAAATTGATAAATTTAATAGCCTGCTCCTAAAATAGGGCTTGATATAATGGCATTAAACACTCGAAAAGGGGGACGAGGTGGATTTCGTACGTTTTAAAGAGGACAGAATTTTTTGGTGTGATACGACGCTTATTCATACAAATTTATTTTAGAATTAGATCTATAGTTTAGGAAAAGATAAACTTTACTCGCTTTGAATTTTGCAAATCCTAACTCATCAAAAATCCAATATGGATGCTCTATCCATTCCTGGTCCAACAACTTCATAACTTCGAGGACAGATAACTTAGGCTATTATTACATTACGAAAAAAAGTTTAAGGATACACAACATGAAATGTTTATGTGTCCAGGAACATCAGTAAAGCAATACGTAAATTCAGTGGCGTGCGGTAGGTTTTTATGCAGGGTGTGCAGAGAACATGGATTTTCCGATAAATTTTTAATTATTGAGACATCCAAGTTCTCCATTCTGAAACAGGTTATTTATTATGAATATAAATTTAAAGATTACAATAAATAAAATATTTACCTACAAGTAGTCGAGTCATAACTATAAAAACAGCTCAACTTATGAGAATTCTACTAGCACTGAAGCAAAAATCATGTCTTTTGTTGTATGGTGTCATATCGGCGTCAAAAGAGCAACGCTTCGGGCTTCCACAAAAAACTTATATGTTCAGCAAATGGAGCACCACATGGCCCCAGCCTCTGCGGTGCCCACAAACCGAAAGTCTATTCCACGTGCAGAGGATTTCGCTGCACGCTGGCACAATAGAGCAAATTGTTTCTTGTTCGGTCAGTGGATTAAATTATATTTATTAATTGTTTTTGACATTTGGAAATCATATATTCTGCGAAAAAATCTTGACAATTTTTAAAAACAAAACCAAAGATATGGTGTTACATAATATAACTTATATACTATCTGTAAGACAACAATGAATGGCGAAATTTGGACTGTTCTATTAAAATTCGTTTCTTAAAACAAAACAACATTGTTTTTCAGCTAATTATTTCAATAAATATAATACATCACCGAAATTAATTTACCACACTAAAACATTTCGCTTTATATTGATGAAATACTTCTTTTATATTTCCATGGAAACAAAATCTTACAATATATAAATTTAAACATGAACCGTCTGCAAAATCGTATGGCCAGTTAATCAGTTAAAAAACCAAAAGCGCTTCAGCACGTAAGTCCCCGCTCTAATACAACGCTTACTAATAAACAAATGATTGTGAATGCCAAGTGCAGAAAAAATAGCTGCACTTTCCTCAGTGCCATAGTATTCTGTTCTTCTCCAGTAGTACATACATATAAAGCGTGATTTTCAATTTAGTGCACAGTGCGTACACATCAGAACTTCCTATGTTCGTTTGCACACTACGTGGTGCAGCACCTAGTACAGCATGCACTGCAGGAATACAAGCAAGCAAATCAATATATTTGAATATATTATAAATAATATTTATTATATACCATATAAAGATAGGTAGACATAGGTGCAGAAAATTATTGTCCCTCATTATTTTGCCAGGGTGTGCAGTGCACACCCTGCACATATGGACTGCACGCCACTGCGTAAATTTAATAAAATAAAAATAATAAGAATTATAAAAAGTTGAAAAAATAGTAAAAATTTATTTTAAAAATAATAAAACGACTTTCGGAATAAGAATTTAAAAGAAAAGGCAGAAAATATTAAATTTATTAGACATTAAAAAAAAATGGCTGCATCGGGGATAGAACTTTCAACCCGAGAAGTACAGATCGAATGGGCTGACATTCTACCAAACGTACAACGCCTGCACGTTGTGAACGAACTAATTAGAGTATATGAATGAAACTTCAAGTAGAAACAGTCCAGAAATTTAAATATTTTATGCCTTTGCCATCCTATATCAATAATGAATTTTGTATAGAATGAGAGGAAGGATAAGGCTTGAAAATACATAAAACGCTCGAAAAGGAGGGATGGGGTGGATTTCGAACTCGCTTTCAATTTTGCTAACCCTAACTTATGAAAAATTAAATATGGATGCCTGTACCCATTCCAGGTACAACCGCTTCAGAAATTCGCGGACAGACAACTTAGGCTATTATTATATAGGGGATTAAAAATTCAGTTAAAAGAACATCAAACATGCCAATATTCAGTCACCCATGTCAGGAGCAACAGCAATCTATAAAGTTGGCAGGTATGTTCTTAGTATGCAATCTCTTCAAGAACAAATGTGTATGCATTCCAGTAATATAATTAAACACAGAAAGAAAATAGCCTTTATAAAGTTTTATAAATGTATAATCCCAATCGTTAAAATCACACAAGTATGTTCTCAAAGAAGGGGAGAGAAGAGAATCACAAAATTTGATAACTAGAGAAAAATTCTATTAAACAGCTTTGGATACAAGTTATTATCAAGAACTGGATTCTCAGAATCCGGCAAAACACAAATGTAAGCTTTAAAATTAGCGATGCCTGTAAAATGCAAGGGCAATATTTGAACTCTAATCAGCTAGTCCTCAACCATTATCTTTAAAGTGGGTAAAAAATACTTTAAAACAATATTTAAAAAAAAAAACCTATTACACACCATCTTTTAAAGTCTGTGTCACTTTAATATTTTAAATAAAGACATAAATGAAAAGGGTAATGAGGAAGAATACAGATACAATTTCTTTCACAGTAGTTTTGATATTATAATAAATAAAAATATGCTTCAATATAAGTAAACATAAATATATTTAGCACAAAATGCAAAGCCAAGGTAAGTAAAACAAAATAGAGAGAAAGTATACAGACAGCTGTTTCACTGCAGTACAGCCAAACATTGACATGTACCTGACATGACATGTTACCTGATTACTGATTCTACAGATTGTAGCTTTGAAACAAAACAAGACAAAAAAAAACCTGACAATCAATTGTAGCATTTAACATAATATTTCTTTGAAAATAGCTTTAAAAATATGTATTATCTTACAAAAACCAAAATTATTATTTTTACTATAAAAATTCATTAATTTTACATAATTGCAAAATTTAAGCAAGGGTATTTAAAATAAATAAATTAAGGGGACTTAGTATCTTTTGAACTATAAGGTCTTCATTACAATGGTTCATGTTTGATTCAAATTAAAATTTAAAGTTCTGCTGTGTAGAATAAATTTTCTTAGATTATTAATAAGGGTCTAAAATTTTTAGACCTTTACTAATGATTTATTTATAACTATAGATATAGTTAAAAACTATTTAGTTTTGTTTTGTGAAGTAATAATTAAAAACATAGAATATAGGCTCCAAGTAAAAAATATTGAAAACTACTTTACTAGCAAAATAACTTTTAAAATATGTACATTTGAAACAATTTTTTTATATCAAATAGAAGTTAATTGTCATTTAAATTCTGTAAACTAAAATTATGTTAACATCAGTAATATATTTTATTTTTTGGCATAAAATAATATAATTTTTTTAAAGGTAATTTTTTTTATAAAAAAATTTGTTTAAGATATTACGTAGTATTAAAGTTTTAGTCATAGAATACATTTTATTTCAATTTGATATAAAAATTTAGTTTCCAAAACACATATTTCAGAGTTTATCTCAGGAGATAGAAACTTTCATTTTTTTTTTTCATTTGGTGTATGTTTCCGTCATTTTAAACAATATACCACATGACATTTCAAAATTAAGTAATCTTTTAAAAATTACCAACATAGTGAACATTGCTAAATATAAAAAATTAGCATTCAAAGATATCAGGGAAATATCAACCAATATTGCATTTGGAAAAAAAAAAAAAAAAAAAAATTGTGGGGAGGGGAGTGAATATAGGCTGATGTATTATAATTTTGATTTCGGCTAATATTTTTTTTTATTTGGGTATGTACACGAGAAAGTACAGAGGCTATTATGAAAATTTTAGTCTAGAAAGGTACTATGTCCCCTTAAAATTTACCGTATTAATAAATAATACTTGCAGGGAGAAGAAGAGCAAATACTACATTTTGTTAAAATATCACTTAGGAGCACATCTATGCTTCTTTAAATAAACTTGATGAGTAAATCTTTTTTTACAATCCTTGCAAGAAAAGGGACGCTCTCCTGTATGAGTTGACAAATGAATTTGAAGATTAATATTTTGCGTAAAAGATTTTGAGCAGATATTACAAATGAAAGGCTTTTCCCCAGTATGTGTTCTTTTATGGGCATGGAGATTAGTTGTATATCTAGTAGTATATGGACAATAGGGACACTGGTGAATGGTTGATAAATCTTGAAAGTTCCAATATGAGTTAGCTGTAGCCACACCTAGTGAAGATATAAAAAAAATTTAATAGCAGAAAACGACTAATTTTGACACAAATTAATAGCATAGCATTAATAATACTTAACCTACTAGTAAGGAAGGAAATAAAGACAAAAGATACTTAAGGAAATAATGCACAATATTAAATTCAAAAACTCACTTGAAAAAGCAAATTTTTAAGCATTGAAAGCATGTAAAAAGAGAACATTTTATATAGCTCAACTATTATGAATTCAAATGAAGACATAACATAACAAATGCAGCCAATAAACAGTATTTCAAATTTAAACAAAGATAAGATTAAATATAATAATTTCCAAAGTTTAATTGGAGCCTTTAAAACATAGCCATATGAAGAATGAGGAGGGTTTCTGGACCCCCTCCATGGCTTTTCATCAGAGGGGGTTCTCTGAAGAGTAAGTTTTTATACATATGTACTGTAACATAGTGGAGTAAGGAAATGTACTGCATGAAAAGTAAGACGGTAACATAAAAACACACAGATAGAATCTCTGGTTGTACATGGACAAATTTTATGAAGCTAAACACTACTGGGGTAATTGCAAAGCTGCAAATATCTGTAATCAGATTTGACTTTTGAAGATCTATAGTACAGTTTTACTAGGTTTTATTTATTGATACAAAAATTAAAACCATACGAATTAGTTACATATATATATATATATATATATATATATATATATATATATGTCATTGACATTTTGTATAATGATCAAATAAAAAGGCAAATGGAGATTTCTGCTTTAGACTTTGATATCTTTAGGCTCGCAAATGCTCTAAGTATACCTGAATGTAACTATAGATTTGTCAAGTTTGATATGAAATGTGGGAAATCAAATCATGCAACAGTTGTTTAGTATATTACCTAAGGCTGCCTTTCTTAAAAGGTCAAATTGCTGTTCTTATCATTTGGAATTTATGTTATAACCCTGATTTCAGATCACTTAAACCACACTGGTTATAGTTTAACCTTCGTTAATTTTTCTGATCGCATAACTTAATTTTTTTTTTGCCATCTGATTGTTGTCTGCAATATATTTATTCCACATATCTCAATACATTTAACTAAAGCAGTGTTAATATAATATTTTTGTTTCCACTTTTTATACTATGAGATAGCATGTGTGCTATTTGTTCATTTATATTAACTATGTCCTCTGATTCTATGGTTGATCAGACTTTACTCTTTTGCTTTTCCACATTAATATTAATTTCACATTTATTTATTTATATTACAGTACAGAATGTTGTAAATACCTTGTGTCTTTGGATGTTTTATAGCTCTTTAAGTCATTTTAAATAAAATATACTGTATAAATGTTTTTATATTTTTGTATGTATGTAAGGATATTATTCTTCTTTTTTAAGTTTTACTGCCAAATACCAGCCAAGGTAGCCTCAATTAGTTTAAACCATTTAGATTATCCAATACTACTATCAACCAAAATTGACAATAATGCTCTTAATCTAACACTCCCTAACATTAAGCCATCTTCTTCAGTATCTATACTCTTTCTTTTCCGTCAAGTTTATAAAATGCTAAATTTTTTTTTTTATACAGGACAATGTTGCATTTTCGATGTCATTTTGTATGGAAAACACTTTACTCTTAAAAAAAAAAATAATAATAAAGCTACATTTTTTCACTGTATTCATGACATTTTGCAAAATAACCTTGAAAAACTGAACTCGGGCATTAATAATTTAATTAGAAATGAAAATAAATGCTTTTAAAGAGAAATAGGGGGGGAAAGGTCCAAATTAGGCAAAAAGGACTTTCAGAAAAATAAGGAACCTGTTGTGAGGCCTGAAAAAAGTTAATTTTTGACAAGATACTTTTAAAGCAGAAATTATTAAAATTGTAGGTATCTTCAAAAATTTCTGAAATTTCAAAAAATTATATAAAAATTAAGGTCATTTTAAAATTTTATTTATTTATTTTTAGTTTTATATATTTATTTATTTTGAGAATTTAAGCAATTTAAAGAAACATGCAATCTATTGATGATTATTGCTATAAACCCATCAGCACACTCATATCATATCATAATACTGTGTATTGATACTTTCACAATATTGCTGAAAAACCCAAACCCTTCGAAACTTTATAATGGCACCAGGCCATATTATAATAAACCACAAGGCACCAGGCCATATAATAATAATATTTTTATTATAATATACCAGGTTATATTATAATAAAAAACTTTACATAAATTTTAAAAGCATAAATTCCATACAATTGAAGTCATAATAAACACCTTTCTATATGCAGAATTAATATAAAATGCTGCTTATAGGTAATTAATAAAACTCAAGAATCACATAGCTTATGATCACATAGCTTATGATTACATATGATCATTACAGAGAAAATAAATGGTAAAATGATGTATACAAATATATTTATTGTGAAGCTGCTTGAGTCAGTAGACAGTTATAAACTGAGATTTAACATTTGCTTAAATAAAGAATTATTTAATTTATGCATTTAATAATTTTTTTAAAGAAAACTGGAAAATATTTTTTAAAAAAGCTATACATAACTAATATCCAGGTTAAAAAAAATCTACTATTTCAAAATTACCTTTAATTAACATACCACATCACAGGTAATATATGCAAGCACAACAATACAAGGTTTTTATAATTGGTCAAATGCTTATAATTTGTATACAAATACACTAGCAGTCTAACAGAGTCAACTTTAAAAGGTTAGGTACAGAACAAAAGATATTATATTAATAAAATTTAGTATAGAACAAATATAGTTAATATAAAATAAACTACAAATGACTCAATAAGCCCAAGTTCATATATAAAAAGTCCAAGTGGTAAAGCTAAAACACATTTTTTAGTATTACTCCTGGCACTATAATTATTTTTAATGTATTTAGAGGCTTCACTGAATTTAGAATAATTTCAAATTAAAAATAAAATAAAATTCAAAGAATGAAACTCTCAGAACTCTTATATACATACTTTTAGAACAAATGCAAAGAAAAAAATTTATGAATGAATTCTGTGATGATAAAATAAAATTTGATATTTATAATTCTAATGAATGTAAATTTAAATTACATTTGTGGTTGAAATGCTATCAATAAAATCTACTAAAGAGCGATCTAAAATAGAAGCACCCTTTTTAGGAAAGAACAAAAAAATACTTGTTTTTCAAATATTTAAAAAAAAAACTAATAAAAATAAAATAAGTTTAGTTCACAGATTAAAAATTTCAGTCATTAGTAAACATATATAATATTTGTGTGTATACATAATATTTAATTTTATACAAATTACAAAACAGAATCATTGCTTGCTATTACTTAAATTTTAGCCTTTTTATATATTTAATTTTTTTTAATATTAGCAATGACTGTAAGAATATATTAAATATTTGAATGCATTTATTCAAAAAACAAACTGAAAAGCTTATGTAAGTACTTTTGTTTAACAGAGAAAAACAATAATAAAAATACAGCCAATCTAATAATAATTTATAGTCACTTTAAAACAGAACAAGAATGCATTTTAAAAGTGTCTTTGCGAGCATATTGTTTCTTGCAATATTTGCAGTAAAATGGCCGTTCTTTAGTATGGATTAGAAGATGGTGCTTTAAATGATGCTTTAATGTAAAAGATCTAGAGCACCTATTACATACAAAAGGTTTTTCTCCAGTATGTGTTCTCTTGTGACCTTTTAGATTAGTGCTATAATCAGTTGAATAGGGACAGTAGGGGCAATAATACTTCTTGCATGAACTTTGAAATTTCAATTTAGAGCTTACATCTTCCCAAACTAGAAAAACAAGAAATACATTTTATGTAACACATAAAAACTATATAACATAGATTGTACATTCTTATTTAACAACTGAAAAGACAGGTTATTTAAGAATTGAAAACACTATACATGAAGTTTTAATTAAACTACTATTTATAGCAAATAATTCTTTTTGTAGTAATTTTAAATCCATTAAACCATAATCATTTAGGAAAGAAAATTAATTACATTACTGATAAAATTAAAATTAGAAATTACATGAATGACCCAACTAGAGTTATAAAAAGATAAAATTTAAGAAGAGTTTTAAAGTTTTGTAAAATATAAATTTACTTTTTATTGAAAAAGAAGAAAATATACTTTTGATACAGAAATACTAGAGAAAATCAGTTCTATTGAATTTCTAAAATCAATATGTTTACATATTTTCACAAGACAAATCCAAGTCTAATTATAGAATTTTATGATTTTTACCAATTTTAATGAGATAAGAATGAAATAAGAGGAATGAAATCATTTAAAGAGGTTAAAAAATCACATTTAAACAAAAAATTTAAAAAATCCTTTTTTTGTAGACGAAAAGGAAGAAAAAATGCTTACAATAAAAGAAATTTACATATAAAAGTGCTATACATAATCCTTAATTAAAACAAACAAACATAAAACCCATACATAAATGTTTTACAAAATAAATATAAAATTGCAGATAAACTCACTAAATCAAACCTCTCATTACTCCAAGTTCTTAAATATGTGAAATTAAAAAATCAACATCCAAATGTTGTTTCAGAAAAAGTTAAAAGTGCTTTCTTAGATTGCAGCATAAAATTACTCCAAATTTACTTAGAATTGGTGTGGTATGATTTCAGCTTTTGATTAGCCATGATTATCTTCAAAACTATTTAAAACTGGTATGACACTTTCTGCAAATACGCCTACTCTACCAGAGCTATAGTCAAGATTTAGTTTTAGGTAACAGGGAAGTGGGGAGAGTGGTTCAAACTCAACTGAAAATATTATGTTCCTTTATGTTTTAACTAAAAAACATAAAATTTAGTAGAAAATTTTGTGAAATTTAATGTTAATATTTAGCAAAGATAGCATTATAGAAATTATATAAAATTAAATATTACATATACCTAAAACTTCCTGTACAATCTTGTATACAAGATATTAGTAAATACATTAAAAAATTTTTAAACAAAAATATCAAAATTAAAAGAATAGATAAAAATTTTAAAATTCTTATTTAAAAATAAATTTTGATGAAGTTAAAAAAGAAATAGTTGACTTTTATTTCAATGTTAATTCAATTGAATAATTTAAAAAAATTTGGGGATGGGGATAAGTCTATCTGCTTTCCTCTGGATATGACATTGTACCTATAATGACTTATCTAAACAGATAAACATTGACTTTTGTTTGTGATATCATGCAAATCCTTAACTATATAAACTACAATACTTAACCAAAAATGAAATATAAAGAAAACAATTGAGAGCTTTGTTTATGTTCTGTTACAAGTTTATATGCAAAAGCTTTATTTAAATATACTTACCTTTTGTAACATATCAAGCAAAGACAAACAATTTACATGAAAGTTAATTATCTCCTGATACATAATAAAGAATAGTAACTACATTTTACTGCATTTCATACAGTTAAAAGTATAAAAGTAGTACTAAAAGTTAATTATAATATAATTACATTCAGATAATGTTTATTTCATATAATTTTTGAAAAAGATTTTCAAACAGGCACACATATTAATTTTAAAATATTTTATTTCAAAAATAACATTGTCAAAATTACCAAATACATAATAACAAAATGCTTGATAATTGTTATCAACAATGAAAACAAGCCAAATTATATAGAAGATTGTTTGCACATTATGAAAATGATTGTATTTATTTCTTTCAGTTACATTTTGAAATAAAAATATGGCAGCTTCAGAATGCCATTTGCTATTTTGTTTTGACTGGAAATGTAAACAGAAGATTGATTCTGAAAATGGCTCGAGAGCTATTGCACTTCCCAAGAAATAATATTTGTATGAAGAAATTATAGAGCAATATACAGGGTATCTGCCAAAATAAAATTTTTCAAATCCATGACTTTTCATGACTTTCCTTGATTTAGCAGATCATTTTCCATGACTTTAAAAAGCTTTCGTTAAAGTATATATGAATAAAACTTCTGATGTACATACAAATACAATATATGCTTTTAGAAAAGTTACAGGAATTTTATCATAAAAAACTATAAACTTACTTTATAAATGTTAATAAACTCACATACATAAAAATAAATTGTTGTATCTACATACCTAAGTTTAATCATATAGTAATTTTTTCAATCAAAATGTTTCCAATTTGAATTCAGGGTACTTTGGTATTATCCAGGTGACCATGAATAATAGCCAAATATAACTCTATAATGTTTACATACAATATCCCTAGAGATAAACTTAAATTTTATGCAAAATTCTTAACTAATTTTTATTAAAAAATATTAATTATTATATTAATAAAATTTTAATCTGCAATTTAAGGAAAAAAAAACCAGAATAATATACATTTACCTACCCATTAAGCTTTCTTGCTTTGAGTTTCCTTGGTGAACAAATTTTACTTGGCAATAGGGTCAATAGGATAATACATAAATACCAAACTCAGTAACTTCAGCCAAATGACAAGTAAAAATAGAATTAAACAATTCAATGCATTTTTTTTAATCGGTAGTTTAGCGAATCCATGACTTTTACTCATTTTACTTGAAAAATCATGACTTTCCATAACAAAATATTGTCTAAATCCATGATTTTCCATGACTTTCGAGGTGCGCGGAAACCATGAATATAATGTCCCAGTTATTGCATTTCAAAAAGGAGTATTTATGTATGAAATTTTAAGAAAAAATAAGTAACAAACTAAAATTTAAAATACAACCACAAAACTTTATCTTAAGATTGTTTGAAAGCTGGTAAATATCAAGAAAATGAAATCTTTGAACAAGATATTCTGCTGTCTCAAATGTCCATTGTATCGAAACTAGGAATCTCTTTTTCCATTGAAAGTAAAATCACTCAGAAATCTTTCAAATTGAAAACATTTTGTCAACTAATACAAATAACTGTAAGTAATGGCCTAATCAATGCACAGAAAAATTTCCAAAGGGATTCATGATCGCTACAGGATTTTGTCCCAACCACAAATTAAAAACAAAAAAAAGTTAGAAAAAAAAAAGCCAAAGTTAATTCATGCTACTATCAGTAAAATATTTTATAACTAGCCTCTAGTCACTTGTCAAGTCAACTGACATTTATTTAGTACAGAAAAAAAAAATTTAAAAATAACAATAATTTTTAAAAATAGATTCAATTTAATGAAATGCCTATGAGCTTATAATTTGCTAACAGACTTGCAATTTATTAAAATGAGACTTAGGAAATTAGCCTTGAAGAACAATGAACAAACTTTGGAAAACACCTCAAGAGGAGAGGGATAAAATTTACACTACAGTAATAAGAAACAGTTTACATTCCTGGAAAATTTCAAATGTAGCAATAGTTAAGAATCATAGATATTTGATAGATGTAAATTCCCACCAACATATGGCAATTATGCTTAAAAATTAACTATAAAAATCATTTCTATAAAGTGCAAACAACCTTTTGCAGACTAAATTTGTTATCATACCTTTCCAACTTTATGCATTCATTGAATTATCAATTTATCAAAATTATAGTTCTATGTGAATTAGCAGTTCACTCTATTGTTAATTAAATAAGAAATAAACAAGTAAGGTATAGTAAAAATTGCAATTTTACATATTTTCATACCGAAATGACAATACGAACTTGAATTGATGGAAGGACTATAAATAAAACTTTTGTATTTATGTAAATGCTTGGGAACAATTGTTGTGAAGGTGTATAAAGACTGAATTATAAGACAGGAAAATAGGTCTCCACATATAAGCTATGGTTGTCAAATACAAGAGTCAGAGTTCATAGATATATTTTTGAAAATATAAAAAAAATCTGATATTTTGACATATTTTTGATATTTTCAATAGTAAACATATTGTTTAAGATATTAATATTTCTGTGCATGATATAAACTTAATTCATTTAACATAAAAGTTCCACTTTATATTTGTATTAACAATATTTTAAAACTTTTATTATTTGACGGCAAAATTATAATTTAAAAATATACTGGATACTGCTTTATTCCACCTGAAATCCTAATTAACTCTGGCTGCCCCAAATGAGAGAATAACTGTATCTCTTATGAATTTCATTTGCTTTTGCATTTTATAAGTCTAACTGAAAATTTTAACTCAATTTAAGACATTACATCAAATTATTTCTGCTTAAAATATAGTTCATTGTATATCATATGCAATATATAAGTATATAAAGCATTACATGTGTATATCATATTGATAAGCAAAGGGTTAAAAAAAATCATTGTTGACAAATTGAAATTATTAAAAATATTGCATATCATATTTTGAAAACAAATATTGGATTATAACATGATATATAGCCATTGATATACATGATAGAACCCTGACCACAGCTAAAAGTATTTCTTCTTTGCATAAAAACAAAACAGTTAAGTAATTTAAGTAGAAAGAAAGAAATATTGACAAATGACAAGAAAAAAATTCTAACGACAAATTAAAATTAATAATGTAATTAAAATAGAATTTAACCCATCCACCGGCCACCCTCCCCACCTTTTTCCCTTTCAAAACAGTCACCCTTTTCGTAAATTCCAGACGGAACTTACCGTACCATACTAGAGTGTCCGGTTTAAAAGTTGTCAGGCTACTTTTAAATTATTTTCCCTGCAAGGTAAAGGAGTTCCGTTAAACAAAATTAGTTTCTTTCATTTATTATCGCTCTGCAAATATTATTTTCCCTCAAAAGTGTGCGATACGAGTTATACGAGTGCGAACGAGAAGGGATCGACAGGTCCGTTTTCGAACAGGAATTCGCTGTCGAACCCCCGTCGACACGTCCGTTCAGTGGGTTAATGAAGGATAATTTAGTAGGAGTACTATAAGTGGTCACCTGCATCACCAAACGAACAGATAATTACTACCAACACTGTTAATGCTAATCTCAGAAGATAAAGTAAGGACAAATTTGCTGAGCTCTGGACTGACTTTTAATTAAGAAAATAATAAAATAAAAAAGTATTTAAAAAATCACTTTTATTTAACAAAATAAAAAAGATTAAAAATGCATTGATTATTAAAAAATAATTTTAAAATATTGCCTGAAAGAGAAATTAAACGAAAAGCTCTAACATGAAAATTGTAATATGCTGATATAAACTATTTGAGGAGTTTCTATAGGATAAAGGCTAGTTATTTATCGTGTTATCTAACTAGAAATAAAAGATAAAAAATACTAATGATATTTAATTAGTATATTAATATATACTAATAAAATATATTAGTATTTTAATATAAATATTTATATTTTTATACAATTATATCTGTATTGAAAATATGTTACTTTGAAACTGATTACAATTGCGCCCCATGTAGTTTTTTTTTTTTTAAATTTATGTTAAATGAATTATGAGAAATTTCAAATTTTTTTTAGTCATATTAAATGCAGACTTTACATTGTAAGATAAAAATTGTTAAAGGATTTTTTAAATTTTAGGTTTTTTTTTAAACAAATTGGTAATGATTTATTTAAAAACTAATTACCTTTTATTTTCATAATTAAAAATCATAAATGTAAAGCACATTTTCAGATAAAAGAATATGCTATCCCACAGAAAAAATTCCATTACTATTTTAATATAAGACAGTAGGAAAAGTGTATTGTAAACAAAGAAAATGGGTAGAATTGAATCTGCAGTCAGGTCAGCACAGTAATTGCATACGTTATCTCCATGCCATAGAGGCACATACAGTTGACATATAAAAGAACAGCTTTTTGCATTTACCAAACTAATTTATTTTTTTCTCCAATTTAATTTTTTATTATTGAATATTATATTGTCTCTGGAAATAAACTTATGTGAAAAATTTCAGATCTCTAGCTAGTCAGGAAAGTAGTTAAAAATTGATTACAAAATACCAATTGAAATACAAATGAAGGGAAATAAAAGTGATTAAAAAAGTACAGAGCAATAATTTTTTTTTTCAATAAGCTTTCATGGGTTATAAAATTAGCCTTGTGGGTCATATGGGCTGTCAGTTGGAAACCCCAGTGTTAAAAGATTGAAAACTGTAACAACTGGATTTAAAACAAATCTCATCTAAATAAAAAATTGCTATTTATAAAGAAGCATCAAATTCTGGGAAGCACATATCAACATCTAAAGAAGTACATACAAGGAAAAAATGAAAGAAGGGGAGATTTAACAAAGAAGTGAAAAAATAGTATTAATAAACTAACTCCATAGGTACATTTATTTTAACAAATTTAAGTGACATTCATATTTTCAGTTATTGAAAGACATTCCTATGGTTATGAAATTTATAAATATTTGATTTCAAATGCACCATATATTTCTGTGTATAAGTTGGGAAGCACAAGACTTTTTTTCAGAACTAAAGTTCGGAGATTGGCAGATCTATGGAACAGATATAGAATTAGTTCCTTGGCAATATTTTTGTCATTGACAACCAAAAAAGTTACCAAATCAGAAAAGCAATAGGAAATGTTAAAAACCATAAAACATGTGTGTGTGTATATATATATATATATATAATAGCACAAAAATAAATTAATTTTGAAAGAAATTTTGAGCTTAGAAAAGCACCTAAATTAAAAAATAAATTATAATGAGTCATACCTGTGCTGTAATCAAGCTAAAATAGAAAAAAAAAAAAAAAAAAAAAAAAAGGCAAAATTTCAAAAATGCACCAAGAGAACCTATACTTGTAGCTGATTAGCTAAGCTCATGGAAAACATACTTCTGAATAAGCTGGGAACATGTGATGAATTGCTTAAAAAAAAAGCACTTTTAACTCTTTTAGTTTATATTATTTAAATTTATAAAAAAAAATGGTGTTTCAGATCAGATGACTAGGGTTTAAACTATCATCGTTCACAACTAATAAGTATTCATGTTATTGCAACATGATCTAGAATGATTATTCTGAAACTGGATACGATGACAATAATCAAGAAAAGTCAGCTTAACATGCTAAGAAATGACCTTGTATTTGTGTCAAGACATCACTCATCCTCTACCTCTATGGATCTCAAACTGTATGTTGAGGCAAAAAAAGTCTGAGAACCATTTGCTCAGCATTTTACAGTGGTTTGTTTAGAAAATATTTCAAATGCTTTATTTGCTTGGTGACATTTTCGACTTCTTGGCAATATATTTTAATGTTAAGGAGAATTTTTTCATTTTGGTTTATACACGGGGCTTTGAATTTTAGTAAGTGTTTTAAGAAAAAAATGCCATCTTGGTTTATATACAGAAATATAGGATAATTAAGTATTATTTAATGAAAAATTCTTACATAATTTACAACAAGCACTTCAAGACTAAAAAGTTTACTGAGGCATACATTTATGCCGCTTTAAGTTATTTTTTGAAGAGAAATTTTTGTTGCAACAGATGCAGGAAAATGGACGTTCTCCAGTATGAGAGCGAAGATGGACTTGAAGCTGGATTTTTTGTGAGAAAGATTTTGAACATATGTTACAAATGAATGGCCTTTCTCCAGTATGTGTTCTTTTATGGGCCCGAAGATTAGTACAATGTACAGTGACATATGGACAGTATGGACAATGATATTTTGCAGTCATAATTCTAGGATTCCAGGAAGCAGTCATACTTTCACCAACTAAAAATCAAGAAGCAAAACATTAAGAGTACTTTCGAAAATAATTTAAATTGATTTATTAGATACTTAAAATTGTAAAAATTAGTGACTGAATCACTGACTTAACAAAATAAGTGGTTAACCCTTTGCACTCAAAGGCTCTGGAGCAGACACAATTAAAATTTATCTTCAAACTTGAGGGCTCCACTATGGAGAAAATGCATATAATTTTGATTTTTTAACATAAGAACAAAAACAAATCATAAAAACTAATTATTTTGCATTGTCTCCGTAGCAGAGCCCTCAAGTGTAAAGGGTTAATATTGTCGTCGCTGGTTCGTAAGAGTGCAAAATCTTAAAAACAAAACAATAACAAAACTTTATTTAACGAATGAGCTGTCCTACGGGGCAGATGTGTCTTTGCTTAACACTCTCTACACAGACTCTCCATCCCTCAACATACATTGCATCGCTGCAAGCAGCGCCATCTAATTACAATATTTACATTTACATTACAATATTAGCAATTTAAAACAAAATCAAAATCCAAACACTATAAATATAATTACAAAAAATTAATATTACAGTGAATATTAATTCAAAAGATAAAATTAAGATCAATCTGTAGCTCTACTTCAATTTTATTTACCAAATTTGAATTTTAGGATTTACTGATCATCCATTTACACAAACATTTAATTAGATTCTTTAAAATAAATCATTAGTCACAAATATTTTTGTTAAATAAAATATTCTAAAAAGCAACCACAGAAGGCAAATACATAGAAATTTTCCCAGTGAAAAAAAAAATATAGTACTTATCCCCAATATTACATCTTTTTAATATAAGATTATGAATAAAACAGTAGAACATTCTATTCTGTAGATTAAAAGAGAAAAAAATGTAATAGGAAGCAAAACATTTAAATATTCTGAAAATGATTAATACTAGAGCACATAATGAAGTAACTTTGACAAAGTACTATTAAATTGTGTGTGGTGAGGGTTTTGCTTGTTTAATGTAAAAGATTTATATCACGAAACACTAATAATTTCATTTAAAATGTTGTTGTGTTGCAAAATACTCAGTTTAATACAAAAGGTATTCAGAGTATTAAGTTAGTATTTGGTATAAGAATATTCAAATTCCTCTTGTTGCAGAAAGTTCACACACACAATTTTTTTTTTTTTAAATGCACAACAGCCCCCTAGGGAGCCAAGGCTTACAGTGCCAATCTCCATTTCCGTGACCAAAGGCCCTGGGGTGCGAAGTTCCAGTTAGGTGGTCAATCTTACACGGAACCCCCAGTGTTTAGTTCCCAAGCATGCTTGGTCCTTAATTCCTCTACCCACTGAAGGGATGAAAGGCACAAATAAAGAAATCAACACAAATAAATAAATTTAAAAAAAAAATCCTTAAAAAGTTTGATCTTTTCTTTTTCCTCAGAAGTCTAGACTTAGTAAATTTTTCATGGCTTCTAATATTCTTTTTATATTAACTAAATTTTTCATGGCTTATAAATTTCTTCTTGTGCAATGATTGGTAAGTACCACTGTTACATTGACAGACTAAGAAAACTTGCTTTTTGTGATAAATTGTTTATTAGAATTTTTATAAAATGAAATACAAGTAAAAAGTATAAATAGTACTTAAAAGGAAATTCTATATACTTTCTTAAAGAGAAAGGTAAAATTTTGATAACTAACTGATTACAAAATTGGATTATGAATAGTCACTTTGCATCATGCCAAGAAGTTTTTAGGTGAGATACTTAATCCTGGGTCAAATTATGGTAAAGCTAGGCAAATGTCTATGAAATTTTGGTAGGCTCTCATAATCTCAATATAAGTGAGTAGTTTAAATAGTTTGTTATTTGTTTGCTATTTTGACTTAGACTTTTTTAATTCAAGAGCACAAATTGAAAATACAAACTAGTTTTCTGTTTAGCAAGTTGAATAAAATATAATGTATCTGTTCTATAAAAAACAAATTTGGATAAATCCATTTTTTCATTTAAATTTTCTAAAGCAGCCATTAACAATATATTAGAAACGATGCCTTATAGAAAGTAATCAACTTCATCAAATAATATATTTAACCATTTCACATTTGTAAACAAAGACAGATGTAACATCGACTTAATATACTATTTTAAATGTAACAAGAGACATCCGCAGATCAGTGCCAGGTTTAGAAATGTAAAGGAATTAAATGTTCACAAAGTTAATGCCAATTTCTTAAAAACAAGATCTGAAAATACAAAAGATTATGTACAAAAAATTCAATTTTTTTCTAATAATTTAAAATGAATTTTATATTAAAAATTATATTTTTAAGTCTTATTTTTATAAATTTAGAATTTTAAATTATACTAAAAAATAAGAACTACCTCTCATGTCTCATGAATACCTTGAAGAAATAAAACTTAGTTTTTGAATAAAACCACAAATCAGCCATAAAACGTCTCTTATGATCACAAATAAATTTTAAAAATACTAAATTAGCTAAAAAATAGCACAAAATGTTACACAACTATCAGATTTGAACAAGAAATGTATCTGTCTGGTACAGGTTTAAAAGAATGACAAACTTTTTATTTAAAAAATAATTTATTAAAAAAAAGTTAGTAGACAAGTTATATAACCTTTTAAAACATTACATACTTTAACTAAATACTCAACAACAAATCATCAACAACAGTTTAGTAAGGTAACATCTTTAAAATCTGGAAAAACAAGTAATACAGTTTAGAAAGTATGACTTTAAAGAACATTTAACTAGGAGTGTTTTAGAATTGCCCTGTTCTTATGGAACTGCACATACAGTTGCCCTAAAGGTTAAGGCCAAAGGAGAGTTTTAGAGGAGAAAAAAACATAGTGGCATATATCTACAAGCAAGAAATTTGTATCTTTTATACTATATATCATAATAATGTATGTGACAACTGTTCTAGGCAGCAAATTTCAAATATACTGTGGAATCACAACCACTCTCTTCATACATAAAATATACTCCATTCAGATTTACAATAAGAGACACCTGCTGGTCCAGGAAAGTGATACAAGATAAAGCAAATGTGCTGTGGTCCACTTTGAGTTGTCCCCCATAAATTATGGGATATAAAGATGGTGAGGAAGTAATGAATCTCAGACTAATGGGCAG
The DNA here is from genome assembly GCA_032207245.1 of Pardosa pseudoannulata. Lineage (NCBI taxonomy): Eukaryota > Metazoa > Arthropoda > Arachnida > Araneae > Lycosidae > Pardosa > Pardosa pseudoannulata. The sequence continues at coordinate 181,755,185 of CM063498.1, forward strand.
TGTCCTGCAAATGAAAGACCAACCTGTAAGAAATGAATGACTGATGTCAGGAAGTTTTTAGAGGGTTTGAAAAAGAGGGAGAACGAGATTGTGATTTGTTGAGCTGAAGAGACACTGCAGTATGAGCTTGGAATTGTATAGAAGATTTTATCTCCTTGTTGCAGACTTACCATAAATCTGAAATTATATTTCCTGTTCAGTTTTATTTTAACAGAGACCTTACCTTCGATCCATTTTAAGTGTCTGCAGGGGCCCATTTGTCAGCTACACCTATTGATGAAGTCCCCTTTTAAGTCTCCTGCTTACTTGTAAGACTTTTGTTAAATATTCTTTAAGCATTAAGGATATTCTTTGTTGTTATCAAAGTTGTGTTCCTGGTCTCTCATTTCCATGATTTCATTCCCTCACATCCTCTTTCTAATCTCTATTAGAAACTGAGAAATATCCTACTACTTAATTGGCTTCTCTCTAGTATGAGTTTAAGATGCTGGAATTGAGGTAGTTCTTTGTTCTGAGACATTTTGAGAGTCTGATGCACAGATAACTCCATCCAATAACTAGAACACTAAAAAATATTTTATTAATGACATTAATTAAACTACTTAAAAATGCCTTATAAGATATTGCAAAGCAATTAATATAAATAGTAATAAGTGAACTCAAGATAAGAAAAAACAAATATATCCAACACATTTAATATACCGTAATTTCGCATGTATAGTCTGCAGACTATTGTTTAAAAAGCAAATTTCTTCAACCGCGGATTATCTGCTGGTTGTTCATTGCTCAAATCATCAAAATCGGAAGAAGGGGGGGAAAAAGCATGTTGCGCGAATGACCGATGATCAAAATGTAAACAAAAGCACGACTCATGAGACATCAAGAAAACATCCTATCATATTGGTAATAAACCACAAAAAAAATATACAACCTATAAAGCAAAATGAATCAGTAGTAGCCAGTAGTGCAATCTTAAATTGTGTCCTGGAGTATGGGAAAATATTGATAGTCACTAATTGCAGCTCTGACTGACATCACAGAGTGGATGAGTTCAAGATCGAAGATTGAGGGTTGAAGGTCATTTCACCACAAAGTATACTCAAAACAGTGTTTTGTTTTCAAAGTTTTGATTTGCAGTAATATTGGTCATTCATTATGTCTTTAAAACATTGTTGCAGTTTTACTGCAGATTTCAAGCTGAAAGTAATTCAGAAGATTGATGAGAAAGCAGTAAGAAATTAGCCCAAGCAATAGGAAAAATTAAAAATATGAGAAGAAAGCAATCCAATCGTTGTGGAAAACTACAATGGCCTGCATTAATACATAACTGGGTTCCCGAACAGAAAAATGTAAGTTGCTCTGTTTCTTCTGTTAAAATTTGTCTCCGAGGCTATGGCAGAAGAAATGATTTCAAATTTTAAAGGTGGAATCACCCACGGACTATACATGCAAAATTACGTATTAAGATTGAACTATCTTTCATGAGTTCTTCATTATTCATTATACATTAATAACTCTAATTGTATGAAATGAAATATGAATATACTTGTATAATGTACATAAACACTGGCAATAATACATATATGTTCATAAAATAAAATAAACATTGTACTGGAAAATTTGAAAAATAATAAGAATCAACAGACAGTACTGATATGTAGGATATGCTGTTTACAGGTATTTGTAAAACATTTAAAGAATAATTTTAGCATGTTATATAATATAATATATATATATATAAAGTACAAGAACAAATCATCAAAGGAATAACATGCAACAGAAAATGAGAAGCAAAATTATAAATAAACTCAACAGAGAAAAACATTAGGTTGATGTTACCAAACAAGTTAAAGAGTTTACTTGATGATATGCACTATTGCTATTACAATATAAATCAATCGAACATTTCCAAACATCTTGGAAATTAATTTTTAAAGCAAATCTTTTCAGAGTTCACTTGAGATGACACAAGCAAACAACAAAACTAAGCAAATTTGTGACTTTAAAGAAAAGTTTTACTTTTGCAATAAGTAAAAATTTTGTACTTACAGTACAAATTCACTTACAGTACAATATCACACAACATAAATGCTTTCTTGTTTGGTTTGGTTTGGTTAAGAGCATTACAGCCCACTATTTTGATACATAAGAGGCAATGAGACAGTAACCAATTGTGTAATGCCGATTCTGAACACCCAAAAAAAGCCACACCAGAAGAGGGATTCAAATCCATGAAGTCTAGTTATGAGGAGAAACACTCTACCTATTCGACCAGTGTTTGGCATAATTTATTCTTGAATATAAATCTGTTTTATTAGTAATTTTGAAAATGCTATCTGACTTGAAAAAGTACAACTCAAGAAAAAAAAATTTTCTGAATCAGTTTTTCTTAAATTCTTATAAAATGAGAATTAAAGATATAGTAAACTTAAAGCTTTATTTCATACATGAATAGTAAGAAACAAACACAATTTAATTATCTCAAGGATTAAAAAGAAAAAAATTATAATAAAAATACATTTTTTTTGGGGGGGGAGGGGACAAAAAACATCAAATTAAACATTGCTTAAGCTCCAGAGTAAGCTGCTGAGAATTTTACATTAACATTTTGACATTCTATGGATTAGAACTTTATTTTTTGTTAAATTCTGAATTTTACATAATTTATATTTAATGTGCTGGGATAGAACTATATGAAAAAATAAGTTTAGTTTTTTTTAAAACATTTAATTTTTGGAAATTAACTGTACATTTTAACTACACTTAAGCTTTTGAGCAGATTATCGGAATAAGATCTCAAAATTAGAAATTTAAATAACAAACCATAGTTAGAAAATGAGAATAATCTATTAATATTAAAAAATTATAACTTTTAAGGCAGATATTTATATTCCTAAAGTTTTTGTGATCCCTAGACACTTTAAGGAATTCCTCACCTCATCTGAAGATGTAAAGAGTACTTAAAAAGTAGATAAATTCAAATTACTAAACTGGAAATTAATAAAACAATCTTGAAAACTGAATGAAACACATTTAAAAGGAAAAATTAAATATTTTTAAAGATTCTCATACATATTTAAGTTACAATCATCATGATCCTCATTAGTTTTACAGCTACAGGAATCCCCCCCCCCCCCGAAAAAAATGGTCATTTATCTTTATCTTAATTAAAACATTTCACTCTCTTATTTATTTAGAAAAAATAAACTAATCATATTTGAATAAATTACTATAATATCATACCTGTATTGTAACTGAGAGTGTAAGCAATCATAATTTTAAAATGTTTAATTTTATAAGTCTTTCAGAAGAAACAAAGTTTAACATTTTTAAAAACTTATAAATATTTAATTTTAAAAGTTTTAAACTTTCTTTTTGAAAATATAGATAATTCTTTGTAAAAATTATTCTTCTTCCTCGTTAGAAAAATAACTGTCAATTGTAAAAGGGGACTACTTAAGAATTGGGTTCCCCTTGGCAAATTTGGCGAAAATATTAGCGATATTTACTAAAACACAAAGGTATACCATCTAGACATTGTATTTCTTGTTTTTTCTGGGGATTTTCATTAATGCACAGTGTGCCATCGTAACAGAATTATATACTCGCACTTAATTAAAGAAAACAATTTAAAAACTGGACATTTGTATTTATGGCCAATTGATCCCTTAACAGTTTACAGACTCAACAGCTCCAAATTATTAAAAATCAGCCACAATGAACCATTAATGATTTGTTATATATCTAACTTTTTTAAGCATTGCATGCTTTTAATATATAAGAAAAGGGTTACACAAGGAGAGTTGGGTGCAAATATCATATAAATTATGATATAGATACAGATTGTTTGGACACAGTGAGATCAGGAGAAAATGTTAGGTGGCTACACTTAAACTATTATCGCCAAGTTTGCAGGAGAACCCAGTTCTTTAGTCAAGCCCTAACAATTCCTTATCTACTAAATCTAGAGATAAGGGAGCACTTCATTTGAATAAAAATGAAATGAAGGCTCATTTATTTAAGGGCACAATAAATAGTACTACATTCATATGTTAGAATTATAAAACCTCTAATCATACACAAGAACATATTTTTCATCTAAATTTCAATACATAGTCACTCTTTTACGGAAATTGCTCATTAAATCTCCTTTTTAACAAACACTAAAGATAACATTTTACACATTAATTGGCAACTTGTGAAATTTCACTAATAACAATGCATCAATTAAATGATAGTTTGTGTTTCATTATAAAATTCTTCATGCTCGTTATTGACTAGTGTTATTGGAAGGCTTCTGGCTACTTTGAAAAGACCAAAATGAGGTTGAAGACTATATTTATTAATAGACACTTCAACTCCAAAAAGAAAATTTCTCACTTCCATTAAAAAATAAAATAAAGATAAGTGACATACTTTGCACGAATAAAAGAAAATTTTAAGAACAAAATATTAAAAAAATTTCTACAAATTTGAGCAGAAACTATCCTATACTAAAACCTGTCATTTAAGTCTATAATATATCTTACGAAATATGTCAAAAAGTTCGCGGAATTAAAAGTAAAATAAAACATATACAAGAATATTATTAATTGTTTCTGGTGTTATTAATAATGTAAGCTATAAATGTGTTATTTTTAAGCGAAATTAACTTGAAACACTCAAATTTGCGAAACATAACTTTCAAATAGTACACAAAAAGATGAAAGTAAAAGTTCATTACAAAAATTGTGATACATCTTTTAGTTCACAAGTGTAGAGTTGCAAGTTTCCTCTTCAATCGCAAATAGATATTTTAGCAATTTCATAAAAACTACTCTTGAAAAACTAATTATTCTACAGGCAATCAAAATTATCTACTTTATATACATTCTAAATCATTAAAAAATTATAAAGTTTTAATTTCTTTGTTCCTGGCAAATAAGCCTACCGAAAAAGAGGAGCAACAATTTTTTGATCGGGCTTTCTCAAGAAATTAACACGAATATGGTGATATATGGTGATATGACACTAATATTGGTGAATATGGCCCTAAGAGTATGCTCAGTGCAACATGATATTTTACATTATATATTATATCATGTAACATTTTTAAGAGCTGATTTACAGCAGAACGTTTAGTCATTGAAACTGCATGCACATAACTATTATATACAGTATCGACAACATTGGCAAAATAAACTATAACTAAAAATATGATCAAACGTTAAGGATATTACATACTGAAGTGGTCTTGCTCGATTTGTCCACTCATTTCTCTATCTATGAAAGACGATGTTCCCAAATATAGAGGATTAGACATGAGATACTTGTTATTAAAGTACTTTGGCTGCTTCTCAGTTTTTTTTTTCTTTTCAGATCTAAATTATACAATATGTACTTGAAAAATTTCCCTCAGTACTGTATCGAAGTATTATAATATATACTTGAATTTGGGTTTTGCAGAACATTCATTGGGATGGTTCGTTTTCAACTGGATGCCTAAATTCACAATGTTCTTAAAAATCTGTAACAATATTGTTCTTTTACCAATTATATCCAATAAAACAGAACTGTGGTCAAAGAAACTGGGGTGTTGTCTACTAGTACTTTTTTACGCCTAGGACTTGAGTTCATTTGGACATCAAACTGATACAGACATACTAATTTCCAATTCTACCAGTGGTTACTTTTTCTTCTACACATCTTCTATATACTAATTACGTTTATTTTTTTAATATACAGTAAGTGTGCAATCTTCCCAAAAGCACTTGATCCTTATATGTGTTGTTCTGATACTTAGTTTTGGTTTGGTTTGGTTCGGGTGAAGTGCTGCTGCGATCAGTTTTTGTGTCTTTTACTGAAGTTGAAATCATACAGGATAGTTGAAGTGAATTTATAATTCAGGAACTCCGTAAGTGCTTTAACAATTTTTCAGAATTAGTAATTACCAAGGAATTGCTTGATAGGAAACAGATGCATACCATTCTGAATTTTAAAACAGGGATTTTTTTTATTCTACCTTTTTGACTCTTAGCCTCAGGTATGCGATTTTCATATGAATTTTTAACCCTCCAAGCATCTGGAAACTACCATTTGGTATTCCATTTCTAAAAATGTCTTGTAACACTCTAAGAAATTCTTTTTAATTTAAGGAACAAGACTTTCAGTTTCCTTCTTCTATGAAATCATTAAAAAGGAGAAAGATTTAATAATGAAATAATCAAGTATTTTTTCCTGTCATTTGGCAGTCATGCATAACGTGCTTAAAATATTATCAGCGCTCTTCTTAATGATCACTCTTAATTGTGCCACAGATTATTTTTTGTTGTTATTATAAAAATTAATGTCAAATCTTTATCAGTCTATCCAAATGCGAGATTTTAGCTGGAATTATTTTATTTCGAATGCCAGTGAGAGGTATAATGCTTTTTGTAAACTAAATTCCTTTTAATCATGTAAAAATTCTGATTTTGGAAAATTAAACGTCTGTTTTATTTGGCGATATATTAATCAATAATTATTAATTGGAAGTTTAATATTTCTTGGAAATGAGACAAGGCCGAGTAATTCTCAGTGCATATAATTATCAATCACAATACAATTTGTATTTCTTTCATCATTTATACTTGATTTTATGTTAAGACTGGTTATAATTAATTAATATTGCGAAAACGGTAAGGAATTCTTATTGAAATTTAGTACTGCATTAGGGTACTACTTAAAAATAGGGCTTCCCTTGGCAAATTTCACGAAATTATTGGCGATGTTTATTAAAACACAAAGGTAATCCATCCAAACATTGCATTTCTTGCTTTTTATGGCGGCTTTGTTTAATGCACAGTGTACCCTCGTAATAGAATTATATACTCTTAATTAAACAAAACGACTTAACCGGACATTTATATATAAATGTCCGGTAAATTAACCATAAATATATTTATGGTCAATTAATCCCTTAAAAGTTTATTAAGGCAATAGCTTCAAATTATTAAAAATCAGCCATAGTGAACCATTAATGGTTTGCTTTCTAATTTTTTAATCATTGAGTGCTTCTAATATATAAGAAAAGAGTTACACAAGGCGAGCTGGATGCAAATATCATATAAATTATAATATATATGTAGCTATTTTGGACACGCGAGACTAGGAGAAAATGTTAGGTGACCATGCTTAAATCATTATCGCCAAGTTGGCGGGGTACCCCGTTTTTTTAGTCAAGCCATACATAAGGATTTTGAATATGAAAGTAAATTCTAAGGTTAAGAATGTCATTTTATACTACCTTTATGATTTTCGACTTTCAAAAATAAACAGAATAACAAACAAAAAAATAAAATAAATAAAAAATAAAATAAATAACTAATAAAAAGGCGTTTTGTAGTTCCCTCTTGATACTTCTTCTTAAAAAGAAGATTTTACAAAACTTTTAAAAGCTAATTTTTTTGGTCACTTACTGTAATAGTTAAAACAGGGTATACCTTTTAGTATAAAACACCCATTATCGATATTTTACATTTACGCATTTTAATATTTATTTCTAGGAATTATAAGTTAAGTAAATAGAGCTGAATTCTAAATTTCCGTGTAAATTTATCTGTTATTTTTGGATCTAAAAAGTTCACTCAATACTGCTTGTACTATTTTTTAATTTTTTATTTTACAAAACTTTAATATCTATGTGTTCCATACAATACTGACGATGTAATGTTTAGCTAGGCGAGAAAAAAGTCGACAATGCTAAATATCGCCAATGGCATCCTATACAAAAGTTATGTTCCTCTACACATATTGCGTATCTAGGTTTATTCCCTAGGTTAATAAAGTGTTTACTATATTTTATTTTCAACTAACCACGTAGCAAGGGTAAAAACTTTATTTAAGGCTTACAGCAAGAGTTAAAACTTTATTAATATCTATGTGTTCCATACAATACTAACGATATGATGTTTAGTTAGACGAGAAAAAAGTCGACAATGCTAAATATCGCCAATGGCATCTTATACAAAAGTTATGTTCCTCTACACCTATTGCATACCTAGGTTTATTCCCTAGGTTAATCAAGTGTTTCCTATATTTTATTTTCAAATAACCACGTAGCAAGGGTAAAAACTTTATTTAAAAGTAAAGAATTTTACCAAATAACCCTTTCATTATCATCATCATGATCGTCTCTCTCTCTTACACACACACACACACACACACACATAGCTGTGTGTGTGTGAACGTGAGCGGAAGCTAGTTGAACAGAAATAATAATTATTCGAATGATTTGTTATTTCAGAGACATCTGCAGACGTTTTGACTTTACAAAAGAACCTACGAAATTCTTAGCTTTTGGGGAATCAACATATTCAGACCATTTTGGACCTAAAGTCAATTTTTTACCTCCACGGTCAGAGGTCAGTTAAATGCATTTCTATTAAAAAAAACAAACTTTTTTTTATTTTTTAAGATGATAATAACTGGATACAAATAAAAACAGTAAAGGGTAATAAAAATTATGGATTTTTTACTGCCTGAGTGTTATGCATTTGCGTTGTTCATTCTTGACTTGTTTTAGTTTGTTTGCCACACTTAAGTAATTTTTTTGCGAAACAAGAATTAGAACGATGATCTACTGCCAGTTCGATTTTAGTCTTAGAGAGTCATCCGTATGTTTCGAAGACGTTTTGTAATTAAAGCAATAAACTGATAAAAGCTTAATAACTTTAATGTATAATAAACCTTCCTTTAAAAAATGGAAAGGCATGGACTTTTAACCTTTATTTTGATTTAAAACACATTTGAAAAACGTTGTCTTGCAACAGTTGTAACGACTGGGACAGTGCTGTGCTGTGATATAGAGAGACGGTTGCATTAGGCAACACTGTAAGGCAACATGAGCAGCAAAATCGACTTATGTAAGAGGGGACGAAGACTTGCATCATGGCCGTTCTTGATACAGAAATTTAACTTTTGTGTATTTAATTTTTTAAAAAAAATCCAAAATTATAAAAATTATAAGAAAAAAAAATTTTTTTTAATGGCATCCCCATCCAATGTTCACTTCCTCTTCTCATATTCGACATGACAATTTCTCATTGGTCGGCAATCTCATTTCTGATTGGCTGTCCTGTAATCGGCATGATCTCATTATTAAAACTACTCATTCTCGTACGAGTCTCCGACGTGAAAGAATGTCTTCAGCCGTAAAAATATCTTGTTTTTTTTCTATCCTTAAACTCTAGTTTTTGTGTCATGAACTCACGAATCCACCATTATCTTTCCTTTTCCCACTTTATTTATTTGTTTTCTTGCTCGCTGTTATTCATTCTCCCTGAAAGAAACTCAAGAATGAAGGGCTCTGGCCATAGATTCCTGTAGACCTATTTACTGAAGGTACTGAAGACACGCATCATAGTAAGAACAGCTAACGCATGGTTCTTTCAACTTTGTCTGACAGAAACAAAACAGTATTTAAGGGTTAAACGGAAAATATCTTAAGTCAGTGTGAAAATCTCCAATGTACATTTGTTAATGCACAAATTCACATTCAAAGCACAAACAAAAATAATGCCCATTCGAGATATACCTATTTCTTTTCATGAAAATGAAATAAAGCTGTAAATAATGTCCATTAGTATTTTTTTTTTGTATGTTTTTTAAATATCTTTTTATGGAAACTTAAAATAAAAACTTGAATTCACTTGTTTCACTTCAGATTGTTTCTCCTTCATTACTAGAAGAATGATCTATGTGGATGTGAAGAATTATATGCATCGCAGAAGCTTGATATTTTTATTTAAATTTAATTGTCAGATAATGAATTAGAAATTTTAAAGTTTTTCATATAAAGCAAAAAGCAAAATTAAGATATAATACAGATACAACTCTATGAATTAAAAATCCAGCATTTTTATTTTATATTTATTTTTTTTAACGAGAAACGAATGCAAAAGAAGTATTAAATTGATTTCCCAATTTACTTTTTTTTTTTAAATTTGGGCCCGATTTTTATATTTTTCAAAAAAAGTTAAAGAAACTGATAGCCAGAAGGGCTTTTAAGCGTGATACAAATACTTTAAGCTATCGCAATTTTCCAGAAACTTGTCAAAGCTCTTAAACAATTCACGAATACTAGAAGGTAATATCTTTAAACCAGAATATAGTAATAAATTAAAACCCAACAAGTTAAGAGCAACAAGTAAGGTAAAGTAAAAAAGATCGTACTCAGTGACTGGAAAAAAAAAAAAAAAAAAAAAAAAAAAACCGAGTCAAGTCTCCTTTTTCAGCTCTTTTGTTTGCTCGCACTGATAATGGAGTTGCAGCTTTCTGAATACATTTTTTTCTGTTTGTTTTTTATTTACGTTGACTTTGTATTTATTGCTCTAATTCCCCAATGTTAGTCAAATGTGATAAAAGTATAATTTTCTCCTTAACTGTGTTTTCTGTCCTGAACAGGGTCCTATACCTATTCCTTTAAAATGTGATAGAGCGAAGCATTTAGTAACGACTACGCAGCAAGATTATGATAGGCGGACCGTCGGAACTTATACAGGTAATATAATCCGAAGTCCGATAGCATTTTCCTTAGTTTTCTACTATTAAAGGTAAAGATTCTTTAAAAGATATTCGATTTCGTTCTCACTTTCTGCCAGATTAATTTTATAAAATCAATTTTCACCAGATTAATTGTATAAGACTATTTCCAAACTCTATTAAATCTAGAAACACCTACATTTTATCTTTCATAGATAGCGTTTTCCAAAAGGACTCAGTTGAAGAAGATTCCAGGGAAATCAGAAAGCTGAAATTACTTCATAAAGAATCACCCGAGGAGATTTTAACAACCATTGGACCTAGTGAGACTTTTTTAAATTCTATTTTAGTTTTCTTGCTATGCTAATAATCTTATAAAAATTTTAAGTATTTTTAAAATATTTTGGTAATATATTAATATATTAACTGTAGCCTTTTCGAAAGCTCATTTTCAAAGTAGATGTGAATTCTGATTACAAAGGTGTTGATTCCTATTAAGGAGAATTTGATTTGATTAATTAATTTTATTTATTAAATGCCAGCCTGTTGACTATTAAGTTATTAGGCTACGTGCCCACCAGTTCTTTTCCGTAACATATTTACAGTAATTTAAGGCAGGGTTTAACAACGCGTCGAAAGTATATCAAAATTGGATACTCACGTTGCGTCTAGTTTTTTAAAGTCCATGGATCCTTAGTTTCTTTTGACTTCCGACTTGGTTAATTAACTTTTTAACATTTTATAAATCACAACATCATGAACACAGCATATAAGATACTCTGTCCGTAATAAAAAGGTTACCGTTTTTACTTCGGTCGGTTCTACACCGCTCGCGCTGATGCCCAATGGGCACTAGGAGCTGTTACACAGGGTATTCGCCTGTGTGTTTAGCAGTCTTATCTTGTCCAGTTGAAAAAAACAACACATAGTTGAAATGACAGTATTAAAAGGATACAGATGAACATGGAGACAGTTCGATCCAGTCCAGTCAAAAGTCTTAAAATGGCAGTTGCAGCTGAACGAGAAGTACCAGGAACAGGATGAGAATTGGTGCAGAGAACATTTTAAGTCTTATCATGTAAAGAGTAAGAAATAAATGTCTAAAGACTATTTATTTCCAGTTTTGAAGAATAAGACAAGAAATTAATTATTGTTTTTTGTGTAATATTGCATTCTTTTTTTATCATAAAGTCTGCTTTCTCCTTTTTCCCATAAGAAGAATTCCCTATAAGGAATTTACCCATAAGGAGATCACACCCAGTGATAGATCTTTGCATTCAATTCCACTGGAAGACGGAAACTTTTTCGATGGAAAATCAATTGATATAGAAATAAAAATAAGAGCTTAACAGAATGCCTTGTGATTCAGGATTATGTTTAACATTTAGAGAATTCCATATCATGGGTTTTTTAAGGCTATAAGAATACGTTTCTATGAATTCTTAAGTATTCCTTTTGTAGTAATGATACTTTTCACAGGTATCCTTTAAAAGCAATATTAACAAATAAAGTGTTAAAAGAAAAAAAAATTCACGTAGCAGTGATAAATTATACTATCAGCCTGTACCCACCCAGTAACTTTGTGGTGGACCAACTTAGTAAAGCATTAGATGGGCGAACCCCTATATAGCATGTTGGCTAACTGAAGACCAACAGGTTGGCTATTGGTTGTTTCTAACAGAACAGGCCAACGTAATGTTAGGATGGGCCAACGATGTTTAACTGAATGCCAGCGTAATAACAGTATGTGCCAACTAAATTCCATACTGTTCGTATGAGCCATCTTAAAACCAATAATTAAAAATACTTGTTCACATTAAATTGTACAACTGCATCACACATTCCTCCGAGTTTGGAGAAAATAGACATTTTTTTCACTAATGTAACTGTAATTATAGTTCTTATTATGCTTATATAGCATATTACAAATACTTTAATTTCGTTAATACTATCAATACGTGTATGGTATCATTTAAATATGGTCATCCTAATCTGATAAGGAATAAAAATTTGATGTTGACACCGTATGAATTCTATGTGAGCCTATTAAATCATATACATATTTTTAAAATTTACTGCACGATACATCCTCAAAATTTTCATTTGCACATTTCTTAAAGGATTTAAGTTTTATTTCTCAAGGCAAACGTAATGTCTAAGAACTGTAGTGGTGGCATTTGCCGGCGAACGGCAGCGTTGGTTTTCATTATGCTGAGATTTTATTTTGTTAGCTAGGTACTGTGTTATAACCTGAAAGTTTCCACGATTTTAGTACTTTGTTCACTCTACCAAGAAGTAATAAAACAGTAAAAATTCAAAATTATTCTCTGCAAATAAACTTTTCTTTTTGATCATTTAAAACTGACTGTAAAAGCACTGACTTAACTGCATAAAACTGTATTGTTGCAACTGCAGATGGATAGTCGATATCTTTTCGTTACAGTATTGTAGAGCTACAGATTTGATATCCGGTATATCAAGATTTTTTTCAGTGTGCATCGTAATAAAAAAATAAAGATGTACAACTAGACGTTAAATTAGGCTTAAAAACAAAATTTCAACATTGTACTGCTAATCGTTTTTGAGTTCTTCCCGGTAGATTAGCAAGTGGGAGACAGGTGTGAAATAAAGAGCAAAAATCCATCCTACTGATTAAGATTAAAACTGAGAGAATGTTTTAGCATAGTATAACGTATATATTGCTCCGTTAAAGTAGGTAGTGCGTTATCAAGTATCAATCTTAAAATAATATTTCAATTATTTAATTATGTTACAGGTACATTATGTAAACACAAGTAATCATAAGTAATTTAATTTTTATTATAAAATAATATAAATTTAATGCAATTTATATTCTAGATGTCCCCTATTTAGTGACTGGGGTGTATTCGCATCCCATAAACTGCTGTTGTTTAGTTCTACTGGCGTTGTCTTCAGTTTGCTACATATTCTGCATTTAATTTGTTTCTATATTTTTATTCCGTTTACCCAAGACACCAAAAGATTTTTTAAAATAGGTTTTTCCAAATGTTATTAAAATGTTGTATCACAAATGTCTTACATTTGTTAATGCATGCGGCTCGTTCCGAGTTATCAAGTACCAGATGGGAGAAGAGTACAGAATTCATAGCAAAAATCTTCCGTAGGATCAATTTTGAGGAAAATATTCAACTGGCATCAAAACACCTTCCATCCGCCAGAGTAGGTAAACCGTTGCAAGATATCAGGTATCCGTTGAGAAAGAAGTACAGAATCCTGAGCAAAAATCTTTCCGAGGTTGATCAGTATTGAGAAAATTATCCAGGCGGCTTCATGGACACCTTGCTTTCGTTAGAGTAGGCGGCCCATTGCGAGATATCAGGTACCAAATAAGAAAGGGATACAGAATCCTGAGCAAAAATTCTCCTGAGGTTGATCAGTATTGAGGAGAATATCCAGGTGGCATCATGGACACCAGAATAGGCGGCCCGTTGCGCACAATCGAAAAGTAAAGACGTCTTATTAGTTACAAACTCTTCGAAAGATCAAAAGATATATCATTAGATGTTAAAAAACAAAAACAAATTTCGTGGTTACTTAGATTTTAATCGTGTTCTTTAGTAAATCGCTTTTTATTTTTCTTTACAGTTCCCCTTATAAAGACCTGCCGCCAGATTCAGGAATGGGAAAGTACCTACACCAGAGATTATGAATACTTGCCACCAAGAGACAGATTGTATCCGTTCCCTTAATGTAACACACCCTTTTATGTAACTCGTTGAGAATACATTTTTTAAGAATAAATGTTATTAATTATTCATTCTACGATTCAAACAAAATACAGCAGAAAATATTGATCCACACGTGGCATAAATTGGTCTTCATTTTGTATGAATCACAGATAAATTCGCATTATTCTTACTTCCACGTATACGTAATATAGACTAGCTTCTCAATATAGAATAGGCTCCAGTATGCGCATAAGTGTTATTAGGGTTACTACATTTAGTAGTTTATCGCTATTTTAGTTAGTGTAATGAATAATTGCCAATTGAAATACACTCATGTCCATAAATTAAGGATAATTCAGAATCACACAGAAATTGAGCTCTAAAATAAAAATTTCACCTGTAGAATTATCACACACATCTTGAAGAAAAATATGCAAATTGCAGGAAACCACCAGATGGCGCGGATAGTACGTCACAATGACGAGAGTGTATGAAAAGGGTATATAAGGAATGGTAGCAAAGAAGTAAAATTGTTCACAAGCGCTTTAAAAGCCTTTCAGTGCAATAACCGCATAGTTATGGCCCAAAGGAAGCATTTGGATGATTTTTACGTGGTAGAATTATCGGACAACTGGAATGTGGACGTACCCAGCTGGAAGTATCCGAGGAACTTGGAATCGCCCAGAGTGTCATCTCCAGGCTTTGGCAACGATTCAAAAATGATGGTAATGTGAGTAGATGTTACAGCACAGGTCGCCTCCGAGTTACTACGCCGAATTATGGCCGGTATTTAGCAGTTACTGCCAAAAGAAACAGACGGAGCACAACATCAGGCCTGTCTCGTCAGCACTCTTCAGCTACCGGTACGACAGTTTCAAGGCAGACCGTGTACAGACGCTTAGGGAACATTAGTCTATATGCTCGTAGGCCTGTCAGATGTGTTCCCCTTACCGCAACTCACTGTCGCCTGCGATTATGCTGGGCTAGAGAGCATGCATTGTGGACACCGCAACAGTGGTCTTGTGTGATGTTTTCCGACGAGTCCAGGTTCAGTTTACATTCTGATTCTCGCCGGACTTTCATATGGAGAGCGCCAGGTACCCGTTACCACCAAGAGAACACCATTGAACGACACCGTTACGGTGGTGCAGGATGGCTCGTTTGGGGAGGAATTATTCTTGGTTCCAGAACTGACCTGCATGTTCAGAGTGTAACGATGACAGGCCACATCTATCGGGATGTCATTCTGGAACAACATGTATGTTTGTTTCGGGGCGCCATGGGTCCTGAATTTCTGTATATGGATGACAACGCCCGACCTCAGCGTGCAAACATTGTAGACGAATGCCTTCAATCGGAGGATATCACCCGTATGGATTGGCCAGCATACTCACCGGACTTGAATCCAGTAGAGCATGTGTGGGATATGCTTGGCCGACGAATTGCAACCCGTCAACCCCCTCCCAACTGTCTATCGGAACTTCGGAGGGCATTGCTTGATGAGTGGTGTAATTTTCCCCAATACCAGATTGATAATCTGATACTCAGCATGCGTAGGCGTTGTAACGCTTGTATTGCATCGTCCGGGAGACATAGTCCGTATTAACCATCATACTAACCATGTTATACTGTTTTCTGTAAATAGGTTCTTTTTTGAAATTTTCTCCAGGGAGTAAAAATTGCAATTTTTATTAATTATGTCAAACATATAGCATCTTTTTTGCTCTTTACCTTTTGTTTAATAAATAGACTTTACAAATAAGTCAAATTTGTTTTGCTTTTGTCTCTTTCATTGCCTGAACTTCATTATCCTTAATTTATGGACATGAGTGTAAGTATGTAGAATTGGCTCTCACTCTGCCTTGGGATGTGACGAAAACTTAAAATATAGGATAGGCTCCCAAATACCAATCAGACATAGGATTTATTTTGACTTTGTTTTATTATTGCGTAATTTATGTACGTAATATTATTATAATCTTTCAGTATATTCAATGCAAAAAGCATAATTTAATGCAGTTAAAACATAATCTTTGATAAATATAATATTATATACAGTATTACAAAAATTAAATAAAAAATAAGTTTCATGTTATAACTAGTAATTTTGTTAACGACTTAAACGACTTTGTTCGCTTTTCTTTTAAAATAAATAACTAAATGTAAGAAAAAACAATTTATGGCTACTGTTTATTTCTTTAAAAATAATTTTCCATTTTCTCTGATGACAAATCATCAACGGTCAAAATACATTAAACAAGTTGAAATCAAAGCGATCGTAGCTACTTCTCTGTATAGTTCCAATTTTAGTATACGTACTGCCAAAGCAAGAATCGTAGCTACTTAGTGTTAAAAAGCAACAATACACAGATTACTATACTTTCATAGAAATTATCGCCAAGTGAAAAAAAAAGTGCCAAACACGAGCGCATGCTCTGTGACGACTTTCATAGGGAGCCTATTCTAGTTCGAGCTTTTATAGTAATATAGGGAAAGTATTGCAATCCTCTAAAACGTCATCCTCGAGATTTTGATGATTTTCACATTTTGCACCTCCCTGAGTTCGAAAGTATCCCTTTTGGAATCATATAAATGTGTTTGTGTATCTGTATGTGTATGCGGTAACTCGCGTTAGTTTTAACTTAGAGAAACCAACGTTAAAATAAGTACAATATAGAAAAATTGTAGTTTTCTATCAACTTTTGGATTATCTCAGGCAATTAGAGTAGTTTGCTTTCTACTTCTGGTTACTACATGGCTACTTTCGGTTACCGATTTATTTTTCTAAGGCATAATAAAGGGCTCTGAATTTTTTCTTTGGGTTTGAACTTGGCTGTTTACCGGTTTGAGCAAAAGGATGTAACTCCCTTTTCTGCTTAAATAAGCTTAAAAATATAAAGGTTAAATAAGCTTTTATTTTCTTAACATGAAGTAAAACAAATATAATAATTGAAACAGCTTTTCACTATGTATAATGGTCCTTTCACTGGCATTCTTGAAAACTTAAAATTGAATACATCGAGACTTAATTGTTTATAAACTTAGAATTGAACTTATCATTACAGGCTAAGTTCCGAACCATATATGCACAATGAAACGTAAATAATTCAAAATAAAATAATTATAACGTAACGTAAATAACAATCCCATAGTAGATATTCTGTTCACCGCCCTAGAAATTTCGCCGTCTGCGCACCTACTAGTCCCGACCGTATATATATATATATATATATATATATATATATATATATATATATATATATATATATATATATATATATATATATATATATATATATATATATATATATATGTGTGTATATATATATATATATATATATATATATATATATATATATATATATATATATATATATATATGTGTGTGTGTGTGTGTGTGTGTGTGTGTGTGTGTATATGAATGTATAATGTATAAATATAATATTCACTCAAAAAATTTTGATTTTTAAAAATCCTATATTCAAAACGTTACATTGAAATATTTAAATCGGGTTATGCATTTTCTCCAAACAGTTTTCTTTGTAACAAATTTTATTTTTAACATTTTTAGTTGAACAGAAATGTTAAAAATTATGCTAATATGAGATTTAGCATTTTACATTCAAGTAGCAAATAAATTAAGATTAATTTTACAAGACGACAACTCGTTTCTCCTTTTCAGTTGTTTCTCCTAGATTATTTTGTGATCTTTGACTCTTACTCTGAACGTTGCGGTTCGGTTCGAACCTTCGTTGTGACGCCACTTTGACGTCAGCTTGTGGACATTATGCTAGCAAACGATCAAGCTGACTTCAAAAAGACGTCACAATGAGTGTTTGAACCGACTCGCAACCTCCAGAGTAAGCCCCTTTATCCAAAAACTGTGTATCTGTTTATAATACACTTTACAAAATACATTTGGTATCTTCGAAAATAAGAGTTATGACGCACAACAATTATACTGACGAAACAATCGTACTCATTTTATTCTCTACAATCTGATTCTTAAACCATTCTAACGGATGTTTTTAGCATTGAAGTTCATTTGCAGAAGCGTTTGTTCTCAGTTCTCTGTTCTGATGAGATCAGATAGCATCTGTCCCTAATAATAAAAATATGTATTATTTAACCAAGAGAACTATTTCCCAAGTTGAAAAACTGCTTCAAATGTTATAATGGTTTTTTGTCTTATTAAGAAAATAAAAACTTATGAACAGCTAAAAATGGACTGGTAGATGCCGATACAAAATAAGAATTTTCATAGTTAAATTTCTCCGCCCACTTCCCAGTTTCGAATTGTCAACGGCAGGAATTCAAATTTTTGATATCCGCACATGCGCAAGATAACTTTCACCTTCTTCGGTCTCATCATATAGTCATTAAGATGTGCTCTCCGATGTTTGAATCTCCAGTATTTATTCCGTAGATATGCGAATTTTAGGCTTTACGATACGTTTGTATAATGCATATTTGGAGAAATTAGCTTGTGCAATGCAAAGTTTAAACTCGAACAAGCCTCTATTTGATTTTAAGCTCCCAAGGTGAGTGTGTGTTACCCTGTTCTGCATACGCGTACTAGAGCGTTCAAGTAGAAGCAGGTAAAATAGTGGTATTCTTAGAAAAAAAAATGAAGCTTAAAAGTTTTGGATATCTGGTACAGCTGCTACATGTTAAGACCAGAGAAATGCTGTTAAATATTAACTTTTAGTTAGGTAGAAATTATTTGAAGGATATCAAAAAGTTTATTGGCTTTCTAAGTCCTTAAATGACAATGAATGAAACTTTGTGGAATTGATTACAATTGCCAACTATTTCATAATATTACTTTCAAATCATTGCATCCATTCACCGGTTATTTCAGGAAAATTTGTTAAACTGTTTATAAAGAATGTCTTGAAAGTTACTGGAAAGTATGTGGTTTGAGAACTTGTGAAAAAGAAAACTTGTTAATAAGATTAGGCATGCTAAAGTGGCTGATGAAGTTAATAGCTTTAAACTCAAGATGTGGGTTTTAAGAGTTGTATACATCCGAATACGAATTAAATCTATTTAGATTTTCAGGATTTAAAGATTTTACAGGTGTAACTCAATAAACAAATTACGTAGATAATTAAGAATTAAACTGAACTGGAACTTTAAGCAATTTAAAATCTTCCATAATCTTAAAATATCATTAAATGCATTACCTGTAAATTTATCGTTAGTAACATAATTAAATTTAAAGATTATACAGGATTAGCATTTAGTTGAAACTCTCTACTGATATAAGTGTTCAGACCTCCAGTTCCCGGTCTTGTTAGCCTGTGTTCAGCACAACAGTCGACCGTAGAATTCAAACTCAAACATTCTATGTATTACTATTCATAAAGTCCATTTTTATGTATTCTATTACTTTCAATTTACCCATTTATTGCATACATAAGTATTGGGATCATCACTCGCTTGGTTTTTTAGAGTTTGGAATTAATATCAATATTAATTCTAGCAGTAGAATGTTGTAATTTAGGCAACATGTCATTTGGTAATGGATCTAGCAGAACCATACATTTAATCGCTGAACCAACTTTCCCCTGCGGTTTTAGAGTATAATATTTTATGCTTACTTAAATCTGTAGTAATTGTTAAATAATTACTCGGTAATGCAAAGTCAAAATTTCTGGTATTACTGCCATCGAAGCCTTAATTTTTTTAACTCAAATATTTTTTACAGATAGAAAAGATAGATTGGAACAAATGCGCGTCTTATATCTATTACAGTTCTAATTAACATCGATAATTGAAACATTCCCCTTCAGCCTTTCCTTTATAATATGAGATAGAAAATCTGTTCCTCCCTCTAAATGTCAAACCTATAAACAATAAACTGCATTTTCATGTATCTTCTATTACTTATAAACTTGCCATTTGGATTTCCACTTTATTAGGTTTCAAACATCACAAAAATTTACTTTTCCAACAGGTACATCGACTAAAATCGTGACAATTAGTTTTGTCTGCCACAAGGTTTCAGTTTATAATACTATGTTTACCTTTTATACCAAATACTTCTTCCCATAAATTTTTTTTTATAAATGGCATGTTATGAGATAAATGGTTACTAATGAAGAACGGCTATACTACTCAAAGTTGCTTGGATTTCATATTTTTATCTGTAGTTCATTTTAAGTTATATTTCAGATATTCATCAATGTATATTTGGCAGCAAGGACTTTAGTAATAATGGGTTAAGCGGTTTATTCAGTCTGTTTAGATTGAAAATTAGTTCTATGTAGAAAACGTGGATCAAAGACCTTTCTTCCTCTAACGAGGAAACACAATCATCAGTCAGTACATCATATCATCAAAACCATTTGAAAGAATCTTCTACTGTATGACTTTCCTTACAATATCGACATTTGTACTCTAAAGCATCTAAAATTTCAATCATAAGCTTTATTTGGCCAAGACAAATCCTGTATATAACAACCTTTTTCCGATTTATAGAAGTATTTCCTTCACTATTGAAATAAATACCATGGTCTATATTTTTATTTACTATCTTTAAAATTCTTCAAATGTTTGACAGTTTCTTCTTAATAGGAGTAAGCCATCTTTAAAAACAGTCTCTGCTTGTTACCCTATTTTCAGCATATACTTTGCAATGTGCTAAAGCTGCATGCAACATTGTTTAAACCACTCCAGCAGAACTTGTCTTTCCAAATATTTCCTTTATAAATGAATATTGTCTCATGTTTTCATAAAAATGTTGCTGTAAGTTCACTTGGATGACTTATTTAGCTTCTGTTTCATTTGGTTCTATTGTTTTTTGGTATAGGACAGTTTTAAAAATTTTCCATTCTTGTCTAGAAATTATAGTTAAGGATAATCATTAGGAATGTTAATATTGTTATTAATTACAGCCAATTTTGTTCAAAATACTCGGTATAATGTATTAAAAATGTTAAAAATTTAGCGCAGAGTTTAGGTGAGGATACATGTGAGGTTTGACAGGTTAAAAATAAGTTAGGTCAGCTACTTCAGGCATATTCTCTTTGGCACAGTCTACGCGTAAAGGTGACTTATTTCCAAATTCTATCCTAATTTTTAAAATTAGGATATAAATTCTCGATTCTGGCTAGGGAACTTAATTATTTTAGTTGGGGGGGTTAACAGTAAATTTATTTTTCCTCTGTCCTAGTTTTTCTCTAATTTTCTTCATATACAGCTGGAAACGAGAATCAAAATTCGTAAGTTAAGATAAATATATATTTTTTATACTTCTGTCAATCCTGGCATTAATGCTTCATCTAAAAAATAAACTAAGACAAGTTTGTGTACTCAAATCCCACTGCTGCCATGGTAGCCGTTCAGATTAGACTTTAAAAAGTAGTTCCAAGTAATATTTAACCTCGTGTAGAAAAAAATCATTGCATTCCAAATCGACCAACTAAAGAAACGTTATAGGTATAAGGCAGAAGATATTAGGGTACGCTTTCAGTCTCTACTATATATTTAAATTCCTAGTTTTCACAATAGTTTTTGGAATGCAGATAGGTAGATCCTTTTTACGGCCCATTATCTATATGTTGGAACTCTAATACTTAAAATTGTTTTATTTCGATATCCTATTTCTGCAGTGAATTGTTTTAGTAGTCTTTACATTTTTATTAAATTTTATTGTGCTTTATGCTTTTAGCTTTTACCTTCTAATGTTTCATAATTTTACCTTTTAAGTACCTATACTGTGTTTTTGAGTATATATACAGTAGATATTTCTGTAAATTTTTTAAATTTGTATGGTTTTACTTTTGCTGGTTTTAGCCTGTTCTGTTTTCGGATTAGGGCACTTATCTGTTATGTCTTGTTGTATTTATGAAGAAACACCTTGTGCTTGGCGCTTATGTCCTAAATAGGATCTTGCGTCTTTAAACTTTAATCAATCAACCAACCCATTTCTGCAGTGAAAATAAGTAAAACAAACTTTACTCTCCTCATTTAAGAGGCCAGAAATGTTCTCAATATAGAACTTGCCCTCTCCCCCTGAAAAAAGAAACTCATCAGCCTCAAAAATTAAAAATTATGACTTGTGCTATCCATTAAATGAAATTACTTGTATCTCATAACACAGAGCGATATTGTTAAATATTGAAGAATCAATATAATTTTGTAGGATCTGTCTTCGAAAACTATTATCAAAACTTCCTGAAATAAACCTCGGCGAACAGAATGAAATATTCTGTATTAAATCTAAAACGTGAAATTACACTAAGTAACAAACCGTTCAGATTAGATAGAATTAAAAGTTCCAGTTACTGTTTAATTAGTGTAGAAAAATGATCATTGTTTTCCAAATCGACCAACTAAAGAAACATGCTACAGATATATGGCAGAAGATACTAGGTACTCTTTCAGTCCCTACTAGATATTTAAATTTCGAGCTTTTCAAAATGGAAAGCTTTCAGAACACATAGGTGGATCCTTTTTACTGCCGATCATCTAAATGTTATAATTTTAAATTGCTTAAAACTAAATATCTGTTACTTCAAAACTAAATATCTGTTACTTCGCTATCTTATTTCCGGTGCTAAAAAAAATACAATAAGTAGAACATAAACTCTACTTTATACTCTTAACAGTCCAAAAAGTTCTTAAAATGTAGGAAAAAACCCTCATCAGCCACAAAAATTAAAATTATGACTTGTGCTATCCATTAAATGAAGTTACTTGTATCTCATACCACAGAGCAATATTGTTAAATATTGAAGAATCAAGATAATTTTGTGGGATTTGTTTCCGAAAAATCTTGTGGAAGTTTTCTGAAATAAACCTTAGCGAACAGAACTAAATATTCCGTATTAAATCTAAAACATGTTTGTACACAGAGTAACAAATCTACTGTGAGACTACATTCATGCAGTTACAAATCTATTTTTTAAAGAACGCTCTCCTGAATAATGTGTACAGACTATTGTAAGCCAATAACTTTCCCCTCAAGACTGAAGAGAACTGTCATTTTAAAACGCCTAAATATTTTGGCTAAATCAAATAATTCAGGGAGGAGACCCAAACTTCGATGGGTGAACGCAGTCAAGGACCGTCTTTTTATAAAGCCAAGAAATGGAGCGAGTCTCGTTGCAAGCAGAGATGTTTGGAATCTACGGGTGTTAAAGGCTTTGCCCTACACTGGGCTTTCGAGCCATGAATATTTAAATTTTCTATGGAAGCTTTGTGTCCCTGAAATTCATCAGGGAAAGTGTTTTCTCTTGCCATTTTTTGAGCTATGAAAATACTACCAAAAGTTGTTTTATCCCAAGACTAATATGTACGGATATTATGCAAGACATCTTTATACACAGCACTTGGGTACAATCATGTTTGACAACATCTACGACAGGCAGCCTGAAGTGAAAGTAGACCTTAAAGTTCTCAGAAGTCTACCCCGGATCTCCTCTCTAAAGGTAAGACATTTTACTGACAATTTTGATGGCATAATTGTGATTAAGAGAAGTCCCCTTGGATTTCTTCCTGTACTGGTTTGCTCCTGAATTCGTAACGTTTTAAACAGATGTATAGAGAATGTCTTAGTTTCCTGCGATAGAAATAAATTTTAAACGCAACTGGAAAAACTACTGGTAGCTCAATTTAGTATTGAAATTTTTTGCAAACACTGTTAATACTTGAAATTCGCAAACTTTTTCCAATAATTTATTTCAGCATCTTGAGTGACAACAGTTATTTAAGACTACCACTTCCATAGTTAAATTGTTTTCCACAGCCTTGAAATATATAATTGGAGAGATAGTATAATTGTTTTCTTATCGAACCTAAATATTGTAATAGTTGTAAATTAAATACGCGTAACCTTTTGCTTTTTTTTTCTCCCCCAAAAGGATAAAACTTTGATCTTGGTTCGATACCGTATTTAAGTTACTGTTTCCCCTTGTTTAACTCAATTTTTTCCATATCACTCGAAATGTCAGTAAATTTACACAAGTCTAACATTTACAATAGACTATAGGGAATGATAAAAACTAATTTAGACCACAACGGGTTAAATTTAGTCATACCATACACCAAAACATTTGAACTAAGTAATCTATTTCCCTAGATGCCTATTGATTTCCATAAATAAGAACGTTTTACATATTTTGTATCTATTTTACTTGAAATTTTTCTACCTGGTGACTAAATACTTTACAACATACATTCCAAATTTCTCTATTTTATAGTTTATTCCATAACTATAAATATGAAGTATTATGAATTCTGAGACAATTGTCATGAATAAAATTATGTAATGACCCAAAGTTGCATTTAAAAATGAATTTTAAGTTATCAATGTATTATGATTGAAAACTAACAATTACCTACTGATAACGTTTTAAAATTTTATTCCTATTTTATAGGTGACTGGTTGACCTTAAAGAACTTTACTTTAGTGAAAGCAAGTATTGATGAATCGCATGTAGATATTCCGAATATGTTCTATTAAGAGAATGCCATTTATGGATTTATGTTCTTATTAGACTTCGAAGTGGACTAAATGTCAACGAATGAGCCAGTATCAATTGGCTACCCTTGCTATTTCATAACATTCATTAACATTACTATTATATCACAAAACCCATTCGTCATTTCATTAACAGTGATAAAATGACTTGTTTTTACGAAGACTATGCCGTTAAACTTACTGGAAACTCTGGTTTGAGAACTTGTTTAAAAAAGTCAATAAGATTAGTTTCTAAAGTGGCTGATGAAGTTAATAGCGTTAAATTCAAGACGTAAATTTAAAGAATTATATACATCCAATTATATATAAAATCTATTTAATTTTCAGGACTCGCGAAGTTTGCAAGTATAATTTAATAAACAAATTCTAATGTTAGAATTATATTGAACTGGAATTTCAAGGAATTTAAAATCTTCCAAAAATCTTTAGATATCAATAAATTCACTACTTGTAAATTTATCACTAGTAATTAAATTTAATGATTGTACATGAATAGCATTTTAGTTGAAATACTCTGCTGATATGTGTTCGGAGCTGCAGGTCCGAGTCTTGTTTGACGGAGTTTAGAAAAATAGTTGTAGCATTCAAATTCAAACATTTTATGTATTGCTATGCATAAACCGAATTTTAAGGTATTCCATTCCTTTCAATTTACTCATTTATTGCGTACTTAAACTATTGGTCTCATCACTCAGTTTTTTAAAATTATGGTATCAATATTAACAGCACTAATTCTGGCGGTAGACTGTTGTAATAGTTTTAATTTAGGCAATTTGTCCTTTGATGATGCACCTAGTAAAAGCATACATTTAATCATTGAACCAAGCTTTTCATGTGGTTTTCGGATCTAATATTTTGTTACATTTACTTTGCAACACTTGCAAAGCAGTTACTTCGTGTTGAATAATCAAAACTGATGTTTTATACTGTCATCAAAACATTAATCTTTCAGAACTATATTTTTTACAGGTAGAAAAGGTAGTTTGGAACGAATATTCATTTTTATTCCTAATAGAGTTCTAGCTAATATCGGTCATTAAAACATTCATCTTAAATGTTTCCGTTGATAATTTGAGATAGAAAATTCGTTCCTTTTCGTCTAAATATCAATCCTATAGTCATCTACATTTTGAGATTTTAAATTATTTATAAATTTATAATTTTAATTTGAGGTTTCAAACATCACAAAAAGTTTATTTTTCTGGTAGGTACATTGACTAAAATCATGACAATAGTTACATTTACCATAAACCTTACGTTTACAATATTATATGTACATGCTATACCAAATACCTCTTCATGAAGTTTTTTATAAATGGAATTTTATGGTGTTTAAGTGATCAAGAATGAAGAACGGCTATACTATACAAACTTCTTTAAACTTCATATTTTAATCTGCAGTTTATTTTAAGTTATATTTGAAATATTCATTAGTGTATATTTGCAGAAATGACTCTCGTATTTATAAGTTTATTCAGTTTGAAAATTAGTTCTAGATAGAAAACATGTATTAAAGACATCTTATTACTAGTTTTTAAAGCAGGAAAGGCAATATTCAGTCACTTTTGTCGTATGAATACTAGTATTTAAGAGAATTTTCTACTGAGCGGCTTTCATTTTAATGGCTATATTAGTACTCTAAAGCGTCTAAAATTTCAATCATTAGCTTTATTTGGCCAAGTAGAATCCTGGTCATAAAAGGAGGTTTGCCTAAAACTATTTTTCCGATTTGTAGAACCTTTTTCTTTCACTATTGAATACCTTAATCTAAATTTCTATTTACTTTCTTTATCCTTTAGATATACTTGACAGTTTCTTCGCAAATGGACTAAGCAATCTTTAGAAATGCAGTCTGGGCTTGTTTACTTATTTCTAGTACATACTTTGCACTCTTAAAGCTGCACGAACCGTTATTGGTACCACTTCAACACAAGTTTTCTTTCAAATTTTTCCGTTTTTTAATAAATGAATTATCTCGTTCTCGTAATTTTGATGTAATATCACTGGTTGACTTATTATTTAGCTTCTGTTTCATTTGGTTCCTATTCTTTTCAGAATAAAACACCTTTACATGCTTTCCGGTCTGTCAAACACCATTTTTGGCCCGAAATTGTATAGTAATAAGTGTTAATCATTAGGAATTTTAATACTTAATAATTCTGTTCAAAGTACTCGGTATAATGTCTTAATGTTAAAAATCTACCTCTGAGTTTAAATGAGGATATATGCCAGGTTTGACAGGTTAAAATAAGGTCAGCTAGTAATTTCGGCATTCTCTTTGGCACAGTTTACACATAAAGGTGACTTATTTCCAAATTCTATCCTAATTTTTAAAATTAGGATATAAATTCTCGATTCTGGCTGAGAAACTTACCTGTTTTAGCTGGGGTTTAACAGTAAATTTATTTTTCCTCTGTCCTGGTTTTCTCTTATTTTCTTCCTATTCAGCCGGAAACGAGAATCAAAATTCGTAAGTTAAGATATATATTTTTTAAACTTCTGTCAAACCTGACATTCATGCTTCATCAAAAAAATCCTAGACTAAGTTTGTGTATTCAAATCCCACTGCTGCAATGGTAGCCGTTCAGATTAGACTTTTAATAGTTCCAGGTCCTATTTAACTTTGTACAGAAAAAAATGATCATTGCTTTCCAAATCAACCAACTAAAGAAATATGTTATAGCTATATGGCAGAAGATACTACGGTAAGCTTTCAGTCCCTACTATATATTTAAATTTCTAGCTTTTCAAAATTGTAAGCTTTCAGAACAGATAGGTGGATCCTTTTTACTGCCGATCATCTAAATACTAAATTTTAAATTGCTTAAAACTAAATGATTTATTTCGTTATCTTATTTCCGGTGTGAAAAAACAATAAGTAAAACATGAACAATCCAAAAAGTTATTTAAAACTAGGAAAACTCTTCAGCCATAAAAATTAAAATTATGACTTGTGCTAAGCATTAAATAAGTTACTTGTATCTCGTACCACAGAACAATATTGTTAAATATTCAAGAATCAAGATAATCTTGTAAGATCTGTTTTCGAAAAATCTTGTCGAAATTTCTGAAATAAACCTTAGCGAACAGAACTAAATATTCCGTATTAAATTTAAAAATGATCATTGCATTCCAAATCAACCAACTAAAGAAACATGTTATAAGTATATGGCAGAAGATACTATGGTACGCTTTTAGTCGCTACTACAGATATTGTTAAATATTGAAGAATCAAGATAATTTTGTAAGATCTATGTCTTCGAAAAATCTTATCGAAATTTTCAGAAATAAGCCTCGGCGAACAGAATGAAATATTCTGTATTAAATCTAAAATGTGAAATTACACTAATAAATAACAAACCGTTCAGATTAAAGTAGTAGTTCCAGTTCCTATTTAACCTCGTGTAGAAAAATGATCGTTTTTCAAATCGAACAACTAAAGAAACATGTTACAGATATATGGCAGAAGATACTAGAGTACTCTTTCAGTCGCTACTACATATTTAGTCTTGGTTTTCACAATAGAGCTTTCGGAACACAGATAGGTAGATCCTTTTTACTGACTATCATCTAAATGTTGGAGCTCTAATAGCTTAAAATTATTTTTTATTCGATATCCTATTTTTGGAGTGAAAATAAAATAAGTAAAATAAACTTTACTCTGTATACTTAACAGGTCAAAAATGTTCTTGATAAAAAAAAAAAACTCATCAGCCACGAAAATTAAAATTGACTTGTGCTATTCATTAAATGAAGTTACTTGTATCTCATACCACAGAGCGGTATTGTTAAATATTGAAGCATCAAGATAATTTCGCAGGATCTGTCTTCGAAAAATCTCATGGAAATTTTCTGAAATAAGCTTCGACGAATAGAACGAAATATTCTATTCAAGTCCAAAACTTGAAAATTACATTAAGTATCAAACTTAATGTGAGACTACATGAAACTACAAATCCATCATTTTTCTAAGAACTCGGTGCTTATAGTATGTGTACACATTATACTGCAAGCTGCAAACTTTCCCTCAAGACCTTGAAGAGAAATGCCATTTTAAAACATCTAGATTGCTATTTTGTCTCGACCAAACAATTCAGGAAAGAGGCTGAAACTTTGATGGGTGAATATAGTCGAGGAGGACTGTCTTGTCTTAAAACAAAGAAATGGAGTCTGGCTGCAAGCAGAGGTGACTGGAACCTACTGGTTGAATACCTTGGCCTACCCTGGGTGTTAAAGCCATGAATAAATTTTCTGGAAAAATTTTGTGTCCCCGTCTTTATGAGAACATGTTTTTTAACTGCTTAGATGTTTAAAGAAAATTCATCAGGGAAACGTTTCTTCTGCCATTTTTGAGTCTTCATGAAAATACTACTAAAAGTAGTGTTGAATACGCAGGACTAACATGCACGGATATCCACCCAGACGTTGGTTTGTCCAGCACATGGGCATCATTACTTTGGACAACACTTTTGGCAGACAGCCTAATTTGAAAGTAGACATTGAAGCTCTTAGCACACCCTGGTTCTCCTCTCTAAAGGTAAGACATTTTACTGACAATTTTGATAGCAAAATAATCCTGCTTAAGTCCTTAGATTTCTTACTGTACTGGTTTGCTCTAGAATTCGTAAAGTTTTAAACTGGTAGACTTAGAATGACTTAGTTTACTGAGATAGAAATAAATTTTAAACGAAACTGTGGAAAACGACTTGTAGCTGACTTTAGTATTGAAACTTACAAACACGTAAACACATGAAACTGGCAAAATTACTTTTTTTACAATAATCGCTTTTTCGAAGTCTTGCATGACAACCGTTATTTAAGACTATCTTCCATAGTTAAAATTATTTAAATTATAAACTGTTTTCTACAGCATTGAAATGTATAATTGGAGAGATAGTATAATTGTTCTCTTATTGAACCCAAATGTTGTAATCTTTGTAAATGAAGAACACAACCTTTTTGCTCTCAATTTCTTTTGAAACTGGTAAAATGTCGAGCTGCGCTCGAAACCGTATTTAAGTTAATTTCCACTTGTTGAACTCAACTTCTTCCACTTAACTTGGAATATCAATTATTACTCTTACACTTAAACTGGACTTTTGGGAATGATAAAATGTAATTTAGAGCACAACGGGTAAAATTCTTGTGATACACCAAAACCTATTGATTTCCATAAACAAAAACATTTTCATATATTGTATATATTTTACTTGCATTTCTTTCCAGTCTCTGTTGACTATATACATAACTTTTTATTTTTTAGTACTTTACTTTTTGGTACATTTTTAGCTTAGATATGTTCTAAATTTAAGTCTATTTTTAGATTATTTCACAACTATAATATTTTAAAAGAATTCTGAAAAATTTGTCCTGAAAAGTCGAATGAAACATTATAAAATGATACAAAGTGGTATTTGAAAGTGAATACTTAACTACTTAAAAATCTATGCATATTGATGAGAACTAGTAGTGACCTGTTGGTAACATTTTAAATTTTTATTTTATAGGTAAGCTGCATGACGGAAAGCAATTTTTAATTTTGTAAAAGTTCTGGTGAATTACCTATAGGTGGTCCAAATATATTCTATTAAGTGGATGTCATCAATGAATCTGTAATACAGGCTGGAATAAAATCTAAAAGCTGAGTGCATATCGACAATTTGATATCTTCAGATGTTCATGTATTGAGGGGAAGCTCAAATTGAAGCAGAAGGTAAGAGGCAGCAGTTTCTAATTAACTTTTATTCTCGCGTTACGTATAACGATTTACAAAGTTAATGTCATCTCCTCCCAGTCTAATAAAGGTTTTTGTTCATTGTTTCTATCTTACAACACTAAATTAGTAAAATTTGTTTGTAAATCCCTAACAAATGATAATTCTAAGTTTACCCTTTCAAAGTTTCATTTACACCTCGACTAGCTTTTCATCATTTCATCAAATGTTCGGAGGGAGAGGTCTGTGCTCTTGGTTACCTGAGTTTGCAGGTTCGAATTCCGTTGATGGAATGGACATGCGTTGCCGTTCGGATAGTGCTTTAAATAGTAGGTCTCGGTTTCATTATCCTGTGGGTAATAAATCAGTAGCTCTCCAAACCAAATGAGATTTTTTCTGTAATATAAACTTTAGTTAATTTAAATTGACCAGAGACGCTAAAAGCAATGCTTATGTCATTTCAGATTCGTTTAAAAAATGCTTGCGCAAGATAACTTACAAGGCTTGCAAGAAGTCTGTAAATTTAGTCTTAGGTACACTTAAAGTATTGTGTGGCAGCGAAAAGTTCTAACCCAAATTTAAAGTTAGTCATCACACGTCTAGCTGATCCAGAGTATATTGGTCAATTTACTATCATGCGAGAAATCTGCACTTTCTGCTTCGGGAAAGAGTTGTGAACGAAATCGGCGCTTTATCATGTACATGATATGTAGGAAGGTTTAACTCATTACAGGAGTAATTATATTGCATAAAATTTCTGCAATTTTAATGGTGTAAAATTACAATATGCAAGTTTAAAAGCTCAATTTTAGATAATTATAATTCTATCCTATTTCTAAGGTATTAAGATTGGAAAACTTTAATTCTCAAATGCAGTTAAAGTTTCTTAGCCGTTTATGTGTAAGTAACTTAATATTTATTTCATTCTTTTATTATTTATAGTGACAAGTGTTTGGAATAGTACCTATTTGCTGCTCCTGTAGTCCATTGCTTGACTTGTCTTGCTGGAAACTCTTCAACTTGGAAGACCGTATAATGCTACAGATTCAACGGAAAAACTTTCCTCTTAATGGATCTGATGGACTTTAAACAGGCAACCTTTCTCCAGACTTTCCTGTAGAACAAGATCTACAAATTAGATGAACTTACTACATTTACTTTTTAGGTTTGATCAACGATGACATACGTACTGAAGTCTATCTGAATTTTTTTTTTTTCATGAAAACATTTTTTAAATGACACTGAACTAACTGAATTTAAAAAATTAACTTTTCCTCTCTACTGTATACATGCGACTTCTTGCTCTTTTTTTGTATTATGCTATTTTGTGCGAGTCTATTTCACGCAACTATGTGCAGTCACAATCTACAACTATTTTCCTATCGTTAACATCCATTTCTTGATGGGAAATATTTCTATTTGCGGTATCTGGTTTTGCTTTTGATGTGTACTTGGGATTTGTGGTAATTTAGGTTGTAACATGGCCATGTTTTTAATATAGTTATTAGTATGTACGATTATATATGAATAGTATGTAGATTATATTATTAGTATAAGTGTAAATATAGAATAGTGAAATAAGTAGTATAGTATTAGTTTGTAGAATATTAAGATTCTGGAAACGAGCCTTTTTATATTAAATCCCTATGTTGTAAAAATTTACAAGGCCGTGTAAATTGGGGACAATACTAACACTAAGTAAAGGAAATATTTTTTGTATATGTCTGTTTAAAATTATCTGTAAACTTTAACAAGGTTTACACTTTGCAAGACTACAGGATGTGGTACTCTTAAATATGCATGCTAAATACTTGGAACTAATGGAAACAAAATGCACTCAAGTACGGCTGAAGTTTGTTTATACAATATTTTATATACTGCGTCATGTATACCTATCTGTCTTCAGCAATTATCTTAAACACAAAACTGAGAATATGTTGATTCAAATTTTTAAATAATTTAAATATTGTAAATCAATAACTCAATGTAAAAATTATCTCTATACTAAACACTTTCATAATACAGACGAAAAAATATAAGTATGTATAGGAAAGGTGTCTTAAATTTTGTTTTTATTCAATGCTGACCACTGTTTTTATGAGTGTAAGATTCCTTTTTAGAAGAATATGAAAATATTCTTAAAATTACTTTTGTGTATTAGTTTTGTATAAGTATACAAAACTGAGATCTTTTGTATTCATATGTAGAGATGAAAAAATAAAGCATTTAAAAACTTCAAAGTTGTGATTTTCTAATTAAAATTTGTACATTACTTGCTTAACTCTGCTGCAAAGAACATCAGTTTTCATAATAACGTTTATGGTTTCAGAATCAACCCTCTTTTTGCAAAGATATAACAATGCCCTTCAAAGAGTTTGTCTATACTAACAGAGGACTAAAAATATGAATCTAAGTTTATTCAATCTCTAATAAATCGTATCTGCGGAGCTGGGTTTTAAATTATGATCCTAAATGAAATTTTGTTATAGTTCCTGATAAAAAGGTACCATGCATAGTGTTTAAAACAAAATGCTGTGACGGTTTAAAAAATACAGCATTGCTTAGAAGGCTCACATGGATGGCCTCTGCATGATTTGCCGATTATGTTGGAAACCGATTTTTTTAAAGCAATTTTAGATGGTTTTATGTACATTTTCTCGAACATTTCTTTGGTATCTAATTTTAATTCATTAACAGTAGATCTAAAGAATGAAGGTAAAGTCAAATTTAAAACATGATAGTCACTAGAAAGTTTTAATTTTTCCCCAATGGTTAGTCATGTTGAAAACAAAAAATTAAATTTATGAATGTTTCCTGTAAATTATATCGCACTAAAATTAGTATATTTTTTTTCTCGTGGATGTCCCCGATAATTCAAAATTATATTTTAGAAATTACTCTCTGATTAACGTAAGAGGTTGTAACAAAGATTACTTAGATAGTCATGGGATAGTTAAGTACTAAGTCTGTGTGTACATTACCGATTATTAATACCGAGATGGTTTTGGAGGTATGGGTGCAAAAAAAAAAGCTAGTTTCCGCCCTGGCCCTTCATCTTACATACATGAAAAACGAAATTCTCAATGGCGTTTAAATCGGTTGTAAATTCGTATGTAGAATAATCGTATGTAGTCATGTAGATTATTTACAAATGGAATTCGTAGATAATGCTTCACATATCTGAAAGCAATCTTAAAGCCCCTTTGCCACATATTTTTAAGTAAATGAATAAGATATCCAATTGTTAATAGTTAAAAGGGTCTTTTGGTGGCACGAATGCCTGAGTATGCCAGACTCCAAATTTTGCGAGACATAACTTCAAGGGAATGCGCTATTAGAGTTTCTTGCAAATTAAGTGTAGAATCATTTTGCAGGAGGACCCACAGTTCGATGTCCTCGTTTTGTGCTACAGTAAGTGTTTTCATGTTTAAGTGTACATAAAATAGCAATGTAATTTTGTAAACATCAAAGTTCTTAAAACACATTCGTATTTGTTTACTCTTAAGAGTCTATAATAACTTAGGTACCAGGCTACCATACTTCTTAACAGTACCGTAGGGACAAATAGCATGGTGTTTCCGAATTCAAGAAAAACTAGGCGACGTTACGCAATATGTTTGGGGATTTATTTGGGGAGATAACATAGTAACATATACCCATACTTTAAAACTTTACTGACTTAATATACTTTAAAATAGATTTGAATGTTTTATTTCAATGTTGAAAGATTAGGAATATTCATTGAAACCCAGCATATTTAATGATCATTAATTATGAAAGGAAACTTTTTTATCTTAAATTCCTGTTTTATACTCAAACTTGAATTTATTATGATCAGAATAAAAATTGTAGATTTATTATACTTTTTACCAATAATGTATGAAGTTAAATATAAAGTTCCTTACTAATGAAAACAGTTTTCATTTAAAATATATTTTCCCTTTTATACTCACAAAATAACAAGAATATAATCTCCATATCTCCAATTTTTCCGAATGACTTATTGTTCAGAAATCTTTGCTCAAATGAATAATATAAACAACATTAAACAGCAGCTCAGTTAGAATTATGTCCTCAAGAAGATAATAGATATTCAGTATTTTGATTGACTAATTTATATTAAAACGTTTTCATTATATACAATGGATACATATTTTCATGATTATTACGTTTCTACATGATTCTTCAATTAACTGTTTTATATTGCAATACGAATAATAGATGAATCTTGACTCAGCCTTTTGTCTTCAGTGGGTAAACTGAAGATCAAGCATGCTTGGAAACTTAACACTTGGGGTTCGCTTTAAGTTGATCACCTAACCGAGACATGCTTCGCACCCAGGCCCCTTGGTCTCGAAAACAGATATTAGCACAGTAGTCCATGGTCCCCAAGTTGGAATCTTGCGCTGAGGAGTTAAGTAATAGATAAATCCCTTATAGTAAGGTTATTTTATCATTTAACGACATGGTAACAATAAATTCTACACATATGTCGTGAGCTGCTGATATCAGTATAAGGAAAATGTATTGTTATTTACTCGATAACATACAGCTTGAACTAGAGAACATATATCCAAATTTAGTTACTGCATTAAGAATCTTTCTGTGCATCATTGTTAAGGCCGTTTCATGTGAACGTTCCTCAAGCAAGCTGAAAGTAATACAGTTATGCCTACGCTCTTCGTTAGGATAGAAACGACTGGAAAATACTGAGCATAGAAAAAGAAATCATAAACAGCTTGAATTACTATGAAATCCTCGATTTACTTGAGGACGCTAAAGCTAGAAAAATAAGGCTATAGATACCTTTTCTTTGTATATAATATATAAAGTTGTCAGTGTTTTATTTTGTAAGTTTATTTTGAATATATGGTATAGAAAGAAAACATATTTTTCTACTATATTTGGTGGTAGGTGCGCAAGCCAATTTTTGCCACATGCACCGAAGGACCTAGTTACGGCCTTGACTAACTTATTAACGTCTACAAAAGCTTTCTGGACATGCGATTTCAGTTTTATATTGGACCAAATAATAAACAAATCGCCCCCCCAAATTCTACATATTTAGAGTTTTTCTTTGTTTTTTGAAAAGATAGTGTAAATGTCTTGATTCTGGTTTTCACAGAGGCGTCATGGAATTGACACCTTGGAGATCACTCTTCTAATTATTAGAGAAAGGTTTGCAATATTTTGAGATATTCCTATAAAGAAGGTAAGGCACAAGCCAGAACCAGTCTTTGCATTTTTGCCGCCCTTAGCAGTTCGAAATTTGCCTTGCTCCAAACCTTTAAAATAGAAAAAATTATTAAAGAATCGTGTCTTCAAACAATATCTCTGGAGGTGGAAGGCCAACCCGGGGGTCTGTTTGGTTCCTTCTTGTAAATTAAAAGGACCCACTTTGTGTTGTCTGTAGGGAGTAATGTTGGCCACCTATATGGTACTTCCATAATAAAATGACCAGCAGATATCTGGGGCTTGGGAGTGGCAAATGCTATAAAACAAGTGTCCTCGCATTGGAAATAATAATAATAAGGATGATAATAGTAATAATAATTATAATTAGTCTCTAGGTAGTAATGCTGGCCACCTATATGGTACTTCCATAATAAAATGGCCAGCAGATATCTGAGGCTTAGGAGTGGCAAATGCTATAAAACAATTGCCCTCGCATTGGAAATAATAATAATAATAAGGATGATAATAGTAATAATATACATTACAATAATAATAATAATAATAATTAGTCTCTAGCTAGTAATGTTGGCCACCTATATGGTACTTCCATAATAAAATGGCCAGCAGATATCTGAGGCTTGGGAGTGGCAAATGCTAAAAAACAAGTGCCTTCGCATTGGAAATAATAATAGTAATAAGGATGATAATAGTAATAATAATAATTACAATAATAATAATTAGTCTCTAGGGAGTAATGTTGGCCACCTATATGGTACTTCTATAATAAAATAGCCAACAAATATCTGGGGCTTGGTAGTGGCAAATGCTGTACAACAAGTGCCCTCGCTTTGGAAATAATAATAGTAATAAGGATGATAATAGTAATAATAATAATTACAATAATAATAATTAGTCTCTAGGGAGTAATGTTGGCCACCTATATGGTACTTCTATAATAAAATAGCCAACAAATATCTGGGGCTTGGTAGTGGCAAATGCTGTACAACAAGTGCCCTCGCTTTGGAAATAATAATAATAATAAGGATGATAATAGTAATAATAATAATTACAATAATAATAATTAGTCTCTAGGGAGTAATGTTGGCCACCTATATGGTACTTCATAATAAAATGCCAACAGATATATGGGCTTGGGAGCAAATGCTAAAAACAAGTGCCTCGCTTGGAAATAATAATAAATAAGGATGATAATAGTAATAATAATAATTACAATAATAATAATTAGTCTCTAGGGAGTAATGTTGGCCTATATGGTACTTCTATAATAAAATGCCAACAAAATCTTGGTAGTGGCAAATGCTGTACAACAATGCTCGCTTTGGAAAAAATAATAATAAGGATGATAATAGTAATAATATACATTACAATAATAATAATAATAATAATTAGTCTCTAGCTAGTAATGTTGGCCACCTATATGGTACTTCCATAATAAAATGGCCAGCAGATATCTGAGGCTTGGGAGTGGCAAATGCTAAAAAACAAGTGCCTTCGCATTGGAAATAATAATAGTAATAAGGATGATAATAGTAATAATATACATTACAATAATAATAATAATAATAATTAGTCTCTAGCTAGTAATGTTGGCCACCTATATGGTACTTCCATAATAAAATGGCCAGCAGATATCTGAGGCTTGGGAGTGGCAAATGCTGTACAACAAGTGCCATCGCTTTGGAAATAATAATAATAATAAGGATGATAATAGTAATAATAATAATAATTACAATAATAATAATTAGTCTCTAAGTAATGTTGCCACCTATATGGTACTTATAATAAAATGGAGCATATATCTGAGGCTTAGGCAAATGCTAAAAAACAGTGCCTTCGCATTGGAAATAATAATAGTAATAAGGATAATAGTAATAATAATAATTAAATAATAATAATTAGTCTCTAATAATGTCACCTATATGGTACTTCTATAATAAAATAGCCAACAAATATCTGGGGCTTGGTAGTGGCAAATGCTGTACAACAAGTGCCCTCGCTTTGGAAATAATAATAATAATAAGGATGATAATAGTAATAATAATAATAATTACAATAATAATAATAATAATAATAATAATAATAACAATATATGCTATGCAGAATTAAGGCACCAAAAACTTCGCCAACTAAAACAACTCTCTTATTTTGGTAGGATTGCATTTCCGACCCTGCATTGGTATGCTATTTCGAGTTGTCTAGTTGTATCCTACCCCTCTTAGAAATGTGTTCCTCTAGTTTTTAACCATCCTGTGTTATAACCTTTTTTAAAAAAAGAAATTTTGATATTTGCTTAGAAAGAGGTTACTGCAAGTGAGGGAAAGGTCAACGTAAGGACAGAAATGCAGACAAGATGGGACAAGATATGTTACGAATTGTAGATTTGATTTGTCAACAAAGTTTCTGAACGAAGTTCGTTCATTCTAATTCTATCAAGAATTTTAGCTCTTTAAGGATATTTTGGGAGATATAGTTGGTTCATCTATACAGACATGCCAACTACTCCGGATTATCCGGAGTTGCTACGGAGAAATGAAAAAATTTGACAACTCCGGGAACTCCTCAGAGTGGTCTGGAAAATAACAAAATATTTGAACAGCTAAAAGATCACAATTTAGCAATTAAATACAAAGTTTTGCAAAAAATAATGCTGCATATTACTCTTTTCATACAGCATGTTAAAAGTTTTCAGTACTGTGCGGAAAAACCAAACTGAATTTAGGTCAAATATGAGTAGACAAACTCTAAAATCCCTAATGATATAAAAATGGAAATATTTGAGTCGAGGTAAATGTTGCTGTAATAAATTCTGTTCTGAAAAATAAGTTGTTAAAGCTAAAAAAAAGTTACTCATAACTTTTTAAATGAATTTTAATTTACCTTTTACGATTTACTAATCTTTAAATATTTCAAATTAAATTTTAATGTAGAAACCAATAAGATATGTACTTATGTATAATCGGTAATTAACATGTTAAAATTTCAAACCATGCTGTTGCTCCTGACACAAATGCCTGAATGTTGGCATGTCTGTATATATAGTCTAAACAGAATGAAGATGCTAAAGAGTTTGCCAACTAGTCTAAAATGCAGTTTATAATCCTAGACTCCACATCTGGTTAGGATTGAATTACCGACCTGCATTTCTATGTTATTCGAAGTAGTCTAGGTGTGCCCTAACCCTTCTGTTTCTCTAGTTTTGAATTACCCTGTTGTATAGCCATTTTCTAACCAATTATTTTTTGTTTGAGAAACAAATTGTTAGCAAGCAAACAGGGTTGGCATGATTTAAATCAGTTGATTTAAATCATGATTTAAATCTTGATTTTAATCAGTTGATTTTTAAAAAAAAAATCATTGATTTAAATCATTTTTTTCACTTCTTTTAAAACCTATATTCCAAAGACAGGAGAACTGGGAATCAGTCAGCACAGTAATACCAATAAGTAAATAAGTGTAAACAGATAGCATGTGCTTTCCAAGAATTTAGGGGTTGTTATCAGAAAATATGTGGCAGGGGTAGTACAATGATTGACTATGCCTGGTTGAATTCATTTTATGTAATGGGAGGTAAAGAGAGTATTACAGAACTTGAAATCCAGTTTGTCTACCAAATAACAATAGCCATGGCTTCATCTGCTGGAATGGAAAAACGGTTTTCTTCTTTTGGTATTGTTCATTCTAGCCTTCGTAACCAATTAGGAGTGGATAAAGCATCAAAGCTAGTGTTTTTATTGAAACAATTAAATCCATAATTCGGTACTTAAAAAAATATTAAAATAATTGGGATTTGTTTTTTTAAATAAATAGTTTGCATTAAAAGAATATTTAATTTGTTCTTTTAATTTACATCTTATTTAGTTTGCACTATCCAATTACAAAATAATGGAATGTATTTAGATTAAAATTTATATATTTAAGTTTAGGTAATCAGTGTGCAGAATATACTAGATAGATAAGATGTTACTTCTTATAACAAACTATTCTATGTATATTGCAAAAAACATAAAAACAACAATTAAAATTAGTATTCAGAAAAAAAATAAAAAAAATCCGATTTAAATAAAAAAAATCTGATTTAAATCAAATAAATCTGATTTTTTTTATTTTTTTAAAAAAATCATGATTTTTTTCCAACCCTGCAAGCAAATGTACTTGATCTACTCGGCATAGTGTGATTATAAAAATTATGTAAAATGCAGTTTTATTGATAATAGAAATTATTTTCTCATGATAATTATTTTATTCATTCTGTAAAAAGAAATATTTTACATAGTACACAGATCACACATGAAAATATAACGAAGCTTGTTTAAGTACAAAACAATACAGCCAAGTACACGAGGGGAATTTGTTGATAACTACACGATAATAACACCATTCTTTTTTTTGATTAAAACTTCGTTGGAATTTAATCAACCTTTGCTCAGTAACAATAATGTACATAAAAATAAGAGGAATATTTATCTACAAAAAGAGTCCATGATCATTTTTAAAGTATATAAACAACAAAGTTATGAGTATTCACATCATCTACATAGATATGTTTTTAGGTAAATACATACTTAGACATCTGTTACTACGTGTATAGCTAAAATAATTGTATTGCGTGGCACAATAAATTTTTGACATTTAAGAAAATAACTAGATTTTTATATATAGCATGAAATATATATTTAAAATTATTCTTCTTTTTTTAAAATATTCCTACAATGTAGTTAGGTAAAAATAAATTTCATTGGGAATTTTTTTCAACAGTGTATTTTAATAATCTAGTTGCATGTACTATATACTAACTGTGATTGAGTGCCTACTTGATTTTATTGCATTTTAAGGAATATATGTTCTACATAAACTATTTTGATGAGCAATTTTTAGAGCTTGTATACTTCTTTTTATTTTTTCCATAAACAAACTCTTATGGAGAAAGTCTATTAAAATAAATCAAAAATGGTTTTTATAAAAATTATTGACAAGCATTAGAAGAGTATCGAGTAGATGATATTGTTTGTCATCATGAATTAAGTTTAGGATTTGAAGAAGATTAAAGAAAACAAATTATTTCTGGTAAGCAAATTATATCTTACAAAAGTAAAATTTTGAATCAAATCCTTAAATGGTAAATTTTGAAATAATCATATGCATGATACAATAATTATACAAGTATGAATAAAGTTAGTTACCATGCTTTTTTATTGTATCATAAAATAAAAAAAATTTATGATACTTTTTCCTGTGTATCATAGATAGTTAAGCTTAATTATTGCAAAAAATCTACAGCACGTAATTTAAAGTTTTGAAGAAATTTAAATTCTTTTGAATTTAAATTTTCATTTTAAAAGTCACTGTATTTAGTAAAATTTAAAGCTTTTGTATAATTTCACATTTTTTATAACAATATTACTAAATATATTTAAAATATAATTCAGTTAACATTTAATTATATTAAAGAGTAACAAAAATTATTCAGGAGTGTTATTAACTGCACATATGAGCTTTCACCAAACACAGTTTAGTCATATTTAAAATGTAATTCAGTTAACATTTAATAATATTGAATAGTAACAAAAATTATTCAGGAGTGTTATTAACTGCACATATGAGCTTTCAACAAATACAGTTTAGTCATATTTAAAATGCAATTCAGTTAACATTTAATTATATTGAAAAGTAACAAAAATTATTCAGGAGTGTTATTAACTGCGCTTATGAGCTTTCACCAAATATATTTAGTCATATTTAAAATGTAATTCAGTTAACATTTAATTATATTGAATAGTACAAAATTATTCAGGATATATTAACTGCACATATATAAAATACAGTTTAGTCATATTTAAAATGCAATTCAGTTAACATTTAATTATATTGAAAAGTAACAAAAATTATTGCAGACTGTTATTAACTGTGCTTATGAGCTTTCACCAAATACAGTTTAGTCATGTATTCAAAAGGAGTTTAAACAAAACGAACAGCATATATTAAGCAAAATATCAAAATATATTCATATTTATCACAACAACCTTTTTTTTATATGACTAAAGATATGAACTAAAAAACATATTAGTCTCACATATTTATTTTAATCTAAAATATGTACTTCAAAATAAGACATTTTTTTACAGAAATAATCATAATAAATTTATTACACTGAGATAAAAATGTAGCTTCTAAGTGCTAACATTATCT
The DNA here is from genome assembly GCA_032207245.1 of Pardosa pseudoannulata. NCBI lineage: Eukaryota > Metazoa > Arthropoda > Arachnida > Araneae > Lycosidae > Pardosa > Pardosa pseudoannulata. The sequence goes on from CM063498.1 coordinate 181,796,979, forward strand.
GAATAATAAATTTTATTTAATAATTTATAGTTTCAAAATAACAATAATAAAATGGTACATTTGTATATGCATAAATTTTATATTTACACTATGTAATTTTATATACATACATAACTATTAACGAATGCATATATAAGTATATATATATATATATATATATATATATATATATATATATATATATGTGTATGTATATATGTATATTTATGTATATATATATATATATAAACATATAAATATATATATATTTATATGTTTATATATATATATACACATATGTATATATATATGTATATATGTATATTTATGTATATATATATATATATATATAATATATATATATATATATATATATATATATATATATTATATATATGTATATATATATATATATAAACATATAAATATATATATATTTATATGTTTATATATATATATACACATATGTATATATATATGTATATATGTATATTATGTTCTTTTAAATGACTGAAGAAAGTCATTTTAAATCTGTGATATTTTAGTGAAGTTTTTAACAATGCTAAATTCATTTAAGCTTGAAGGTAAAATCTTTCATATCAAATTATAACAATAAATGCAAAAGCCACGTAAGATAAGGCAAATGACCTTTATATAGAGTTGAATTTTTGCCTTTTTCTTCAGTTTGCTTTTTGAGCCAATGAGTTTATTCGTAGTAGTAATGCAGCTTATTCATAGCTGCGAAACATCTGTCTGCGTTCGATCCTTTTCTGTATGTGCCTTGCTTACGTTGACTTTGCATTTATTTTTACAAAATTATTTATAAATAAAATAAGACAAAGTAATAGGTTTTACCTTTTAGAATTAACAAAGAGGCAAAACAGAGAAGAATATTAGTGTTTAAGAAAGATTGCACAAATCTATTTCCTTTTATATCAATAGCATAGCCGTATAACCATACAACCATAATTTAGATGCCATTTGAGCTGTAAAAACATACTATCTCAAATATATTAATAATTCGTAGTATCAAAACATGTTTTCCTTTATTTAAAACACGAAGTATAAATGGAAGCCCAAGAAAAAACAGGTAATGAGATCCCAATAAGAGAAACTCTTAATTACATTATTTAATACAAGTGAACATCACAGAAAAAACATTACTTCTTAACAGGAAAAACTAAAGTTAAATAGTAGCTAAAACAAAAAGTTAATGGTAACTAAGACATAATTATCACCATTAAATATTACATTTTAAACTATCATTTGGTGATATTCAAATCACTAAAATCTCTTTGTCTGAAATCTTCTATTTAAGTTAAAAATAAATATTTTAATCAGTTTATCTTATCCGGATTTATTCTAACAAATAGTTTTAATCTTGGAAAGCATAGCAGAGTTTTTATTTCTGCGAAAAATCGTGATAAAAGGGGAGATATTAAGACATTTTAAGCGGGTTAACTATTTCTTGTGCTTCTAAATGTTAAAAATTAACTTGCATATTGTCAAAATGCTAGCATTTCAAAAATATATCAGGAAATATTGTTTTTGTTCTGTGGAGAACCATTTGAAATTTACATAGATTTTAATAACAGAATAGTCTCCTATTACTAATAAAATTTAATTGAAAACAGTTGTAGAATATTTTATTTAATTTTATCCAAACGCAAATAATTAGTTTAGTTTCCAAAAGACTAAACCTTATAAGTCTAGGCTGCTTTTAAGGAACCCATATTTAATGTTGAATTTTGGAAATAAAAACTAATACTTCTACATCTTACGTCTGGATAATCACTTATAGAGAATTATCTCGTTGAGAACGTGTATTACAAACTACACTATATTGAGTAACAATTAATTATAATCGTTATTAAGAGTTATGAACAAACTTCCCGTTATGAACCAGAAGAAATCAATATCAGAGGCAGATCAATATCATGACTGTAGCGGAAGAGAAGTTTGAAGGTGAAATAAGAGAACGAAGTCTTCAGACATCATCAAACGATGTGTAATATCCGTAGCATTTGTAAAAAGAATATGGAAATGCTGCTAAATGAAGAGGAATTTTACTGTAAAAAAATCCTTATATATCATAAAAAATAATGTTAAATTATTAATAATTATAAATATATTATTATTATAAATAATAATAATAATTATTATTATTATATTATTATTATAAATAATTAATTTTTCCCATTGTTTATTTTTTGTACAAAATAAAAATAATAATCTAGAAGAGTAAAAAGTGAAGAATTTTCCACTCAGTTTGTATTTTAACACATTGTTGACCGGAAATTTTACTGAAAATTTATCTCGTGTCACCGGCTATTAGCACAATGTGATTCATAATCACTCGGATAATCAGAGAAAGCATCCGTGTATAATTCATTGAAAGATTCTTCATTACGCTCCGTCATCGTTTTTTTTAATTTTTTTTAATTATTAAATATTTTTTACAACAAAAGATTTGGCGGGTCTTATAAGCGAAAGAAACAGCTTGTGTTGTACTGACCAACACTTGCACTGTATGGTCGCCAACAGAGATGCGAAAAAAAAAAAAACGTATCATGAGTTTACTCGTGGCCGGTCAGCAACGTTCAGCCATAAAAACACGAGTTAACTCGTGACAGGTCAGCAATGTGTTATTATAAAAATGTAATATAAAAATCTATACATCCCCTTATGAAATGTAACATAAAAAAGGTACAAAACTACTGAAAAATAATTTTGTTGCTCCTAAGAATTACAGTAAAAGATTGATGCAGTTTTAGCTCTCATATGTAACTACAAAAATATAAAAGAGGCATTAAATGAGAGAATCGTTCCACAAATAAGAACAAAACTTTTGTTATCTAAATCGTTATGAAACTGCTGTGATGGCAGGCTCATGGAATCATATTTTATAAAGAATCAATGCAACAAATAAATGTTTACAATATAATGACTTGATATATTGACAGTTGTTAAAACTTCGTCATTATTAAAAAACATAGAATTATATATAAATGAAAACATCAGATATAATTTCATGGTTTTGTAAGTGGTTGAGTAAGTTTATCAAGAATGTGTTTACATTCTTAATTCTTTACCCAGCCACAAAATTTGATTTTTTTCCTTAAAGCAGTAGGAAAAATAGCAAAAAGTAATAACTTATTTGAAAAGTGAAATATAATTAAATTATTATATGTCACTTTTCAAATAAGTTATTACTTTTGCCAATGCGATTTTCTGAGGTTGCAATTTTTTAATCAGACTGAATATTTTAGATAACTGACCATATAAGCTATAACAACGCTATGTGTTTGACAAAACTGTTACTATATGTAAAACAAAGTAAAAATTTGTATGTATGATTCAAAACTTACATTGAATAATTTTTATTTAGAATTTTCGGTGGTGTTTCCTTAAGTTGTGAAGAATATATTTCTGAACTGATAAATTCTGTTTTTAAAAAGGAAAAATCATGCATAATTGATACCGAATATCTTTAATCGTACAGAAAACTGCCTGAAATATAAAATTGTTCTATTAATTTTGTGTTTCTATATTAAATTTCCTTGAATATTTTGGGGGTTTAAACATTTCGAATCCTTATTAAGTAGCTTGAACGAATACCCAAAATGAATACGAAGGCTTATTTCAATGTGGAGTTTTAAACATTCTGAATCCTTATTAAGTAGCTTGAATGAATACCAAAGAGAATATGAAGGCTTATTTCAATGTTGGGTTTTAAATATTCTGAATCCTTAGTAAGTAGCTTGAATGAATACCCAAAAAGAATATGAAGGCTTATTTCAGTGTGGGGTTTTAAACATTTTGAATCCTTGTTAAGCTTCTTGAATGAATACCCCAAAAGAATACAAAAGCTTATTTCAATGTGGGGTTTTAAACAATTTGAATCCTTATTAAGTAGCTTGAATGAATACCCAAAAAGAATACGAAGGCTTATTTCAATGTGTAACAACAGTTTTTTGTTATAAATTTCAATATAGAATCAATTTTATAGCAGACGCTCTTATTCATGCATTGACCTGCCTCTGAAATTAAAATGAAACTGGAGGGTGGAAAAAATGAGACCTGATAGCATTCTGGAAAACAACCAGAATATTTTTTTGTTTTTTTTCCTATTCACATATGTGCATATGCTATGAAGTTCTACTTATAACTACAAGTTGTTTAGTTAATGTATCTCACACAACACACCAATTTACAAGTAATGACCTTAAAAAGAAACGAGAACTCAATCAGTTGTTTGAACGAGAACGACACATTCATCACAATTTTTTTCTCCTTTAAACGAAGTCACTAAACATTTACGAGTATTGCCATGTACACGTTAAACACTGGTGCTATAATGTTTCTCGGGGACTAGTTCCTTAAATTGATCGCCCTGAACACATGCAGCATCAGAACACAGATTGAAATCTTTTTTTGTGGAAGAATATCATTCGACGCCTAGTTATTTATTTATTTTTGCCGAGATATTGAACCATACTCGGAATAGCACCTTTACAAATGCCAAGTACCTTACGTTGCGTGTCGTGTACCAGAGGCGGATTTAACGTCGGAAGCCCTGCTTATGGGGTGGCCCTGAAAATCCAAAATTGATGTAGTTTTTTTTAAGCAGTTGTAATTATGTACAAATTTTCAACCAAAATTAAAATATGATAACGTATTTATATTTGCTTATTTTCATTAACAAACAAAACTCAGATACAATCATTGGATAAAGATTCTTATTAAAAAATTGACAGTTCGCTGATGCAGTTTGAACGTTTATATTCCGCCACAAACATATAAAAGGTGATGCCTTTTTTTTAATGCAGTTGTAATTATGTACAAATTTTCAACCAAAATTAAAATAGGATAGCGTATTTAAATTTGCTTATTTTCATTAACAAACAAAACCCAGATACAATCATCGGATAAAGATTCTTATACTTTAAAAAATTGACAGATACATGACTAATGCAGTTTTAACGTTCATATGCTGCTGCAAGCATATAAAAGAAGCTTTAAATGAGATACGCAGTTCTTCACATAAAAACAAAATTGTTGTAAATGAATGAAAATCATTTTTTAAAAGTAATTTATCATGAAACTGCTGTTATGACAGTCCTATGGAATAGAATTTTGCAACGAATCAATGCAACAAGTAAATATTTATAATCTATTGACTTCCTAGTTGTTAAAAGTGTGTCCTTATTAGTAAGTCTAGAATTTTATATAAATGAAAACATCAGCCCTAATTTCATTTTTTTATAAATTAAAAGCTAGAAAAAAATTTACTTAAAATCTAAGAAAAGTTTATTTAAATATGTTGAATCAATATCATTTAAAAAGAAATGAGTGATTATGAAACTATTGTAATAACAATCCTATGAAATTGAATTTGCAAAGATCAAATGCCATAAGTAAATCTTTACAATCAATTGACTTCAAAACAGTTAAAAATTCGTCTTTATTAAACAGACTAGAACTTTATATAAATGTTCCTCAGGCAAGATCTCATGTTTTTCTGCAAATACAAGCCAAAAGAAATTATTTAATAGAAAGGAAAAATTCATTTAAATATAATGAGTCAAAATTACATATTGAGTCAAAATGATTGTTTAAAAAATGAGTAATTATGAAACTGCTGTAATAACAGTTCCATGGAATAAAATTTTGCAAAAGAATCCGTGCGACAGGTAAATCCTTACAATCTTTTGAAGTCACAATTAAAAAAGGCAAATCTATTAAACAGCCTGGTGTTTTATATAAATTAAAATGCTAAGTAAAATTTCCTGCTTTTTTGCAACTTTAGGAAAAATTTTATTTAAATGTTTTCATATTTTAATTTCAATATCTGTAGATTTATATCACATTAGGATTTTTTTGAAATATGTTATGAATAGTGTATATGTTTTATTTATTTAAAATGTGGTACATATATTTGTATATACCACATATGCCTTTGTATTCACTAGATCCTAATTGTTTTTTTAGGGTGCCTAATATTAATTTTTTTGCTCCCGTGGCTTCAATCTTAATCCGCCTCTGGTCGTGTGGGATTTTTTTATGATTAAGTGGAAATGTAGCTTCCAACAAATGTAACATTAATGCGATATATCGTCTTCTACGCACAAACTTTAAATCGATACATTGACAGGAATATTTACAAACAGGTGGAGCCAAATGAAACAAAAGACAGCAGCTCCTCTTATATGTTGTCACTTCAGCTGGAATGCATAAATTCACTTACTCGTCCCAAAAATTGAGAAAACTTTCAGAAGTAAAGTCATCCTTTTCTAATGCCATGTTCTATAGCTACATTTTGAGATATATATTTACGCCAGTTCATAGCTTTTTACCATAAAGTATTTATGTTTTGAAAAAACTATATGATTTTAAAAAATATGTGAGAAAAATAACTTTAGCTTTCATATTTATGGCAACTGAATATTGAATCGTCACCATATTCTTCGCGACATGGATTGAATACAAGTATAGATACCTATAATCTATGGATTATAACTTTGCTTATGCATTTGGTACTGGAGGTACTAATCTAATACATGAAATATAAATAATTTATAGCTTTCAGAAATGTATCAAATAAACTTGTTACAACTACTTAAATATTTGATAATTAATAATACAATTTCAAACTGTCACACTATTTCTATAGAATAAATAAGTTAAATAATCTAATATTTAAAAATAATCAAAATTTTGATTTTGCATTAATAGAGAAAATATGAAAGAAAAAACTAAATTTGTTTTTAACATGTGCATAATTTCAGTTAATATAATACTTGACCTCCTCCTTAGATAACAAATAAACTTGATTTTCGTGTCGATTACAGATTCAATATAAAAATAAATCTTTTTTTTTTTCTCATTTGGAAATTTTCTTTGCTCCAAACTTTTTACCGTCCATGTTTTAAGATTTTAAGTAAAAAAAAATCATAAACTTTATATCACAAAACAGTAGTATGTGTTCTAATGTAATACATCCAACTTTATATAGAGATCAAACACTTATTAAAACATTTCCATGTATATCATTCGAAACAACTACAGAAATGGAAGCACAAGGAAAATGATTGGAAAATCACCAGCTTTGGAAGACTGTTCTTGGCAATCCTGGGATAAATCCGAAGATCTCGAGGAAGACAGTTCTCATCTACATTTGCAATGAGTGATGATTATTCACTATTTCTGAAGACCATCTCTTTGGAAGGCAACGTTTCGCACACACTAATATGATGTCAAGGTTTTAATATTCTTTGAAACACTTAAATATTTCACAAGAAAACATTTTGTAGGAAAAAAAATTCTTTCAGTAAAAAAAAGTATAGTTAGAAAAACAAAGATTCAATTTAGTAACACAAATCATACACGACATATATAGTTCGCATTAAAATAAATTATGTATATATTACATCATAAAGAGTAGTCATTTAATTATTAAGTAAGCACGTAAAATATTAATCTTTTCTTCAGAAAGTCATATTAAAGTATTAGAAATAGGGTTGATGCTTTTCACTTAGATGCTGTAAATACATCTAAAAAAGTCACACATCACTGGAAGACAAAAGTACATCGTAAATGGAAGACAGTTATCACAAGTATTATAGAAGTCTAAAATTGTAATTCATATAGATTGGAATGTATCTCAAAATAAAAGACTAGATTTTTTAATCATCACAATCCTTTTCATAAGTTGAAGAACTTCCTCGAGTTTGGTGAATATGGACAATCGAAACATTGCACAAATATTTATCAATCATCACACTATTCTTTTTCATGAACTTCCTCAATTTCAGTGAACATGGTCATTCAAAACTTTCACACATAATCCTCTGAAGAATGTTCCTTTCACATGTCATACTCATTACTAAAAACTCCAGTAATATTCCAAAGATAAGACTAAACATTCATAAAATCTATATTTAACAAAACATTAACTTTTAATTTATAAACTACGTTCCTAATCGCTTCAAGTTTGAGTTTGTCTTGTCTGAGGGTAAGGTAAAGGAATGTGATAAGCAGCTACAAGTGCTTTTGCGGAAGAATAAATACCGATAACGCCACATAATACTCCAATCGATATAATGGACACTTCCCAAGCGATAGATAACCGGCTCATGTCATTCAGTTTCAATTTCATGTGGAAATAACAAGGCCATACAAAAGATAGCATAGTGCCTGTGAAGCTTCCAATGAGTCCCATCAGCAGTGCGAAGTGCGGAATTGAAATTGCTAGCAACAGAGTAAAGATGACTAAAAGAACTCTTAAGGCTACCGCCCATATTCGAAGTTCTCCATCTTGGGCCAAGCAAGAAGGAAATCTGGTTTTGGGCTGACCTTGAAAAAGTGCAGATTCTAAGAGATTTGCTGCGGCAAAGTATGGAAGCGGGTACGAGAGTAAAGCTTTGACCACAAGGATCAGGTTGACAATAACTTTGAAACCCTTTGTTGGCAGGTTATTCGTGATAACTTCTTGAGTATCGTCGGCCCATGTGAGAAAAGCTAGCCAGGCAAATCCTGCCTTGAAGACTGCGGCGGTGATGTGGCTCCAATTCAACATGCAGTGAAACTTGCTGCGGTCTATCATGTTACCCTCCAAACTCGGTAAGAATATTTGAGAGGTATAACTAAACACGACGATTCCCAATGTGACTGGAAACATGGAAGTGTCGATCTTAAATTGCACTTTAGACCACTGCCATTCAGGAGCCTTGATTAAACAGTATCCTAAGATTATAACATTGATCAGAACGTGGGCCATAGTACACCAAAAACTGAGCCAAGAAACAGCTGTCAACTTTTTTAGAAAGGCGCATGGTAGCAGAAGCATGGCTGAGAGCATCATCCATGATCTTTGATCTATAGGACCCTCGGGAAAAGAACCGATCATCAAATCACCACACAAGACGACATACAAGATGCAAGTCATAAGGAGCTCAATTATTTGAGCCATATTGACCATCTTCCCTCCATATTTTTCACCTAGGCAACTTTGAGCTATGTCTACGTAGCTGTCTCTCACTCGTACTAATTCACCTTTATCATTCAATTCGTATAAGCAAGCAACTAATATTTTTCCAGTATGGCAGCAAATATAAGCGACGAATGCAAGAGAGAAAACTGCCCAGTAACCTCCATAAAGCACGGCATAAGGCAAACTCACAATAAACATTCCCTGCAATGAAAAATACATAATACTTTAATACATAAGTAATGCATAGTCATAAATGTTGCTGTAGGTCAATGATAATCAAAATGTGTTCAGCGGAGCCCAAAAGTTTTACAATACATCTCTAGAGGTTTTAGGAGTCAAAATGAAAATTTGGTAAAAATTCAAATGCATTCATGATATTTGACGCCAACAGTTAGTGTAAAAAATGTAAGTACACCGCAGTCATTAAATATAATGTAAAAATATGAGTACCATCTGAAGAACGAGTCAGTACTATTAATGTGCAAATTACATGAATTTTGTTAAAAATTTAAACTAAAATTAGAATAGTTTATAATTGTCTTTATGTGATGTACACACAACATATTGATATACTTTAAATAATATTTTAAGATATATTTTTCAAAGGGTACAATGTAATTCTTCGAAAAAAAACCTAGTAGTTCTAATAAATCTATGAGTTAAAATAATTTGAAGATTACTGCTTTAGATAAATGCTTTAACTTAATGGCTTTAATTTAAACATTTTCCCACTGATGTAAATTTTTTCCGCTTAGCAGTTTATTATACTTTAATTAAAAACACAAAGTACTGTTTGAAATGTCTATTAGACTGTCTATCTTTTACAAGATGATTAAGTAGATTAGTCTGTTTTTCCTCGAAGTGCACTGATTCAAATTTCTCTGATTTCAGTATCAATCTTTGAAATTGGCTTCAAAATTTGGAAGAAGTTCAACCCCTTACAAGTAAATTAATATGGCATAAAAAATAAAAAATCCGAACACTATATGCTAAAATGAAAGCTTTTAATTATATTTTTTCTTCCTTCCACTTTCCCTATGAAGGATGTCCCTTTCTTATGTCATATTATTTCTAAAAAAACGAACAAATAACTATCTATAATGGAAATGATGCATTTTAAAAAATGTCAAATCTTTCATAAATTTAAAATAAAACTTAGTTTTTATGTGAAAAGTTTCTGTTTTTGTTGAAAACAAAATGTTAATAGTAACAATTCTTCACTTTAAAGGCCTTATCATTCGTCAACATGTACAGATTAAAAAAGCATTAAATTCAATTTAGAATTTTTTCCGTTGTAGAATACGTGGATTTCAAGTGTGATAGCGAAAATTTTTCAACTGGTTAAAGGTCTTATCACAAGTTGACCTGAACTAAAGTAAATACGTTGAAAATTTTGTCTTTGTAACACAAGAAATATGCACATTCGTCACCAGTAAAAATAATCATGTTGACGTTTGATAAGCCCTTGATAAAGATTCCACACGTTAGGTTTTCCTTGGAGAAATAGAAGATGTTCATAATGTTTTGCCATACTTTTTGATAAGCATTTTATATTTATGTTCCACAAAGCTTATAAAATTCTTTACTTACCTGAATGGCATTTGTTACGTTCCAGCCAGCTTGCCACTCGTTTATCTTGGAACCTTTATCACCAAATTCTCCTTCGAATTCACCCCCACCACCGCCGACGGGTCCATTGGGTTGCCAGTCTGCGTCGTAATCTTCGGTCCCGGCAATCTTGTGCTCTGGTGATGCTCCCTCCTCGTGTCGGAACGAGGACATCTCGGTGTCTGCCTTGTTATGGCCATGTTTCGCGAAGTGGTCAAGTTCGGACCGATCGCCACAAGCACCGGGTAAAAAGGATCTGATGTTTTGCCAGATGTTGAAGATGTACCAAGCCATGGTCAATTGATGTGCGATGTGCTTTTCCCCTTGTGTTTATATTAAAGAGTTATCTGGAAGACTTACAGATTCTGCAGAATTTTTCTCGTTATCTTCCTCTTTTTTATGGAAGTAAATGGAAGCCCTTTAATTCTATTTTAAAAGTCTATCAAAACCAACCACTTTTTTCTGTAAATTTTCTGTATCAAGAGTTTATAGGTCACTTTCTTATATATATTTAATTTTTTCGATCGTATTACCATAAACAGTTCAAATTAATATTTTCTTTTGTTTTCTAAAAAAACCTACAAATCTTCTTTCCACTTATCTGTACTTTATTTCAGAAGATCAAACAATTTCTTTCTGTTTTAGAAGATCCTTTTAACTTTCAGATAATGAAAATGTATCATAGGATTCCATATATATTTTTGTATTTGAATTTTTACTCAGGAGCAAATTTATAAAGATATTTTCTTTCCCATGTATGGAAAATCACAGATGAATGTTACAAGTTTTCTTCAAACAACATTGAATTTGAAGTATATGAGGAAATTTTTCACTACTTCAGCTGTATAGGTCCTGCTATTGTATGTAACTTTATATATACGTACAACATATATATTAATTTTAGCAGTATGTGCAATTATGGAAGACAAAGTTTGTGTTCGTTTTAACCTCAAGGAAATACTTTTGCCTTATTTAACCCGTAAAGATTACAGAAAAATCATAATTAATATTTTGATTTCAGCTTAAAATAATATTATTCACCTTGTGTAGAATAACTTTACAATTCGATGCTTTAAAACGACTTTCTTATTGCCTGTTAAACTGCCATTTTAGAACAAGGAACACGTAAAGCAGCATTACTGAGCCACCACTAAGAATCATTAATCTGTAAATCGATTTGTATTTCTTGTTTAATCTCAATCGTTTGCTGTATTGCTTCACTTTCTTCTTAAAACGTACCAAAACCATTTATATATTGTAATTCTATTGGAGATATTGGGTTCTCCAGTTGTGGCAACAAGGAATACAGCTCTAATAAGTTTTCTCGTTGGAAGACTGTTTTTGTTTTTCAAAATATAACTTACAGCACTCAGAATATTTACTTTCGTAATATTGCAAAAATGGAAGACAATTGTATGTTACTTTTACTATATGAAAAGTCAAGCTCTAGGACTAGAACTTTTTTGGGCTGATATACGGCATATATATTTCACTAGTTAAATGTGCAATAAATATCTGCATGGAAATTTGATGTTTGCAGTAAATCTTTGTAACAGTTTTAAATTGGAAGACTGTGGGTTATTTTTGTATACCCTAAAGGTAATTTATGTTCATTAATGATTATTCTTGAGCGATTGAAAGATGGTAGACCATTCAGTTTCATGTTCACATCTACCTGTAAAAAAGTAATACATTTTTATCAAAAAATTTTAAATAAATATTGTAATACATTTTTATCAAACAATGTTAAATAAATATTTTTGAGCTAAAATAAATCCGAGGGATAAATCTAAAATATATTTTAGTTACAAAAGTACTAAAAATCATGGAACCGTTGATTTTATTTCAAGATAAAGCTAACTTTTAATATCGAAATCTTATTTTTACATTTAATTAAACATTTCATAATATTTGCATCTTTGATATCTCTGAATTGCTAAACTGAAAAGATAAAAATGGTGTTGCTAAAGTTTTATCAGAAAGGTCTCTGATTATGCCATTATGTCTACTAATAGTTTCCTTTACAGTAACGTTATAAGTTATCTGAAACTATTTTCATATCACATTAGCTTTAAAACTACTTTCGACTTTGAAAATAAATTAGATAAAGAACACCAGTATTTGTTTTCGAAAATATGAATACAGCTGAAAAGCAGTTGAAATGCATATCCATGATACTATCGAGTTTATTCTTTTACTTATGTCAAAAGGTTTTCTTCTTAACCCTCTAAGCGGTTCGCACGTACAATTCCGCCAAACCGATGATGTCTTCAGAGCTGTTGTCACGTAGAATTTTCGACCTCCAAAAACGCTCCAAAAAATTGATGTAATGTACATTTCTGTTAGTGCTTTCCCCCATGGAATTTTGCGGTAGGCGGATCAGGTCGATTGTTTAGGAACTGCAACCCTCTTTGACTAACATTTATTGAGGGATGCACCCCTACCCCCTGAGGCACAAAGACGCTGATAGCTTTTCATGGCTTTGTAAATCTTTATTTCGAAGTATTTTGTTTGCGGTAACAGATGTATCTCTAATTGCACCACTCAAATTTCTTGGATGACTTTCGTAAAAAATATAAATAAGTCTCTCAAAGAATATTTTCATTTGTACTTTTAGAATCTATTATTTCTTATGGGATGATCTTCGAGACCTGACGAACTTTATATGTATTGAAAATTAACAATTTATAATATCTATTTATAACCTGAAGTAATGGGACATTAACGAGGGTGGATTTCCCGTATTCCATTCTAGTCGACTAAGAGTGAAGTAAAAAATCATAGAACGCTTTCGCCACTGACACAGTAGACCTTAAGCGTATTTTTGGAGACTTTTTTGTCTCGATGTGTTCCACTCGGAGGGTTAAAAAAATTTATTAAAATTGTCATAGCTAACTTTCTTTTATAAATGAATTGTTTCTTATGTATGTATAAAAAATTTTTATATATGTGTGTGTGTGTAAAAATGAAAAAATTGCAATGAATAATAGAGGACACCGTCGATAGGTTCAGAATGTCTATCCATGATGAAGATATAATTAAACATGCAATAAATACACAGGGTACAGTAGTAACGAAGCTTAGACAGTCGTGATCAAAGAATTTTTAATTTCCTAAAACAAGAATTAGACATTTTACTTTTACATGAGCTAAGCGAATAAGTGCCTAAACCAAAACCATGTACAAATAGGGAGTTTCTTAATGAAGTAGAATTTTTAAAAGTGTTATTAAGGCGTGAAGCCCAGTGACATTGGGGTAGTGTGTTGCTCTCCAATGCCACAGGTCCGAGATACGATCCTTAGGATGGGCAAGATGACTCAGCCTTTCTTTCCTGCAGTAATAACAAATTGAGGACCAAACATGCTTGTGAACTAGACACTGGGGATCCGAGTGAAGGTGACCACCTAACCGGTACATATACTTCACTTCCCAGAGCTCAGAAAACGGAGACTGGCACAGTAGACCATGGCCCCCAAGTTGGGCTGTAGTGCAAGGAGTTCAGAAGATGATTTGACGTAATATCTTTACAATATATGTGCATTAGCTTGAAAGAAACATTTAATTTTATGCGTTATCTATTTTTGACTCCATACGCCGAATTTAGAGGAACATTGAATATTAGAGTTTCCTTTTTAACTTATTACACTAATTTTTTAATTACACACACACACACATATATATGTAGATACATACATATTTATTTGTAATTACAAATTTTATTAAAGTAAAATCCTAACTTAAATGCTTTCTGTTTTCCATTGCAAATTTAGAT
>CM063498.1:181821329-181823829 GCA_032207245.1 Pardosa pseudoannulata
CTTATTGGTATTTTACGAATATTATTCTTTGTGTATTTGAATACTAATAGAATATTACGTTTTTTTTTGGATTAAGTATGGGAAATTTATTTCCTCATGAAGTCAAATAAAATACTTTTAAGTAGACTTCATTATTTTTTTTCATTTATGTCCTCAGTAAAATCGTAGAGTAATGTTTCATTAATCAAACATAACAAGAAGTATTTAACAAATTGACAAAAATTTCGTATAAATTGAATTTCATAAAAATTGAACTTCTCAAAAAAAAATTAATTAACTCTAAGAAATTTTTTTAAGTGACACCTTTCCTCTTACATGTACAAAACTTACTAACTAAGTAAATAATTTTTAAATAATTTGCAATGCTGCCCATCCTTTTAATTAAATGTTTATTTTTCTGTTATCTTAAATATATTTTAATTTGTAACGAAAATAACTACATAATTAGTGTTAAGTTAAAGAATTACTTAAGAATTTGTAAAAATTCACTTTAAAAGGAGAAGAACTTGATATTTTATTATGAACTGGAAAATATGGCTGTTATATAGACGGCATAGTACGTTTTAAGACTTACAAATAAGTCTTAGTTAATAATACAGTTTTCAAATTTTAATATTTTCAAATGATAAGTAGCTGAAAAAAATGCTACAGACAAATATTTTTTAATATTTGCAATATTATTTATAAGTCTTTTATAAGTCTTAGTTCAAGACTTATAAATCAGTCTTGAAAGTCAAGTTAGAAAGTCAAGTCATTATTTATAAGTCAAGACTTATACTGTCTGACTGATTTATAAGTCAAGACTTATAAATCAGTCTTGAAAGTCAAGTTTATTGTCTTGAAAGTTAAGTCATTATTTATAAGTCAAGACTTGTAAATAAGTATCTATGTCTTTTATAGAGCAGATTGAAAATAATCAAGAAAGTAAGCTTGAACAATGTGTACAAAATAGACCAGTATAGTTCTTTCTTTTAAACTTTTCTTTATATTTGATATTAATCGCCTGTTAGTAATATTTAATACTTATGTTTATTATAGGTAATATTGCTTTGACACAAATAAATATTTGTAAGTATTTAGCATTTTTTTCAGCTACTTATCATTTGAAAATATTAAAATTTGAAAACATTAGTATTATTTGAAATTATCGTACCTTCTTTTTTAAGCCTCGAGTTTAACGTTGTGAAACATGAGAAGTTTTGTTACTTTCAAATAAAAAAAAGATTTTAAAATAAGATTTGTTTAAGATTATTACAAAGAGAATAAGAGTTTAATTTATGTAAATTTTTTAAATTAAAAATTTATTAGTATCATTTGAAATTACTGTACCCACTTCTGTAAGTTTCGAGTTAGACTCTGTGGAACCTAAAAAGTTTTGTTTCTTTCGAATAATAAAAGAAATTTAAAATAATGTTTCTTTAAAACTGTTACAAAGAGAAGTAAAATAAAATTATATGACCTTTTCTATTTAAATATTTTAGTACCATTTGAAATTATTGTACCCCCTTCTGTAAGCCTCATTTTATACTCTGTGCAACAGTAGATGTTTTGTTTCTTTCATATAAAAATATTTAAAAATAGCGTTTAATTAAAATTATCACAAAGAGAAGTAAAATAAAATAATATGACCTTTTCTATTTAAATATTTTAGTAACATTTGAAATTATTGTACCCCCTTCTGTAAGCCTTATTTTATACTCTGTGCAACAGTAGATGTTTTGTTTCTTTCATATAAAAATATTTAAAAATAGCGTTTAATTAAAATTATCACAAAGAGAAGTAAAATAAAATTATATGACCTTTTCTATTTAAATATTTTAGTACCATTTGAAATTATTGTACCCCCTTCTGTAAGCCTCATTTTATACTCTTTGCAACATTAGATGTTTTGTTTCTTTGAAATAAAAAAGATTTAAAAATAGCGTTTAATTAAAATTATCACAAAGAGAAGTAAAATAAAATGAAATTATATGACCTTTTTTATTTAAATATTTTAGTACCGTTTGAAATTATTGTACCCTTTTCTGTAAGCCTCATTTTATACTCTTTGAAACAGTAGGTGTTTTGGTTATTTCAAATAAAAAGTATTTAAAAATAGTGTTTGATTAAAATTATCACAAAGAGAAGTAAAATGAAATTATACTACCTTTTCTATTTAAATATTTTAGTACCGTTTGAAATTATTATACCCCCTTCTGTAAGACTCATTTTATACTGTGTGCAACAGTAGATGTTTTGTTTCTTTTAAATGAAAAAATATTTAAAAAAAGTGTTTGATTAAAGTTATCACAAAGAGAAGTAAAATAAAATTATATGACCTTTTCTATTTAAATATTTTAGTACCATTTGAAATTATTGTACCCCTTCTGTAAGCCTCATTTTATACTCTGTGCAACATTAGATGTTTTGTTTCTTTCAAATAAAAAATATTTAAAAATAGCGTTTAATTAAAATTATCACAAAGAGAAGTAAAATGAAATTATACTACCTTTTCTATTTA
>CM063498.1:181831329-181856329 GCA_032207245.1 Pardosa pseudoannulata
CCTAGAATTTGTAAAGACTGTCACATAAGTATATTTATAATAATGTAGTAAGTTTTTAAGCTGGTTGGTCAAAAGCAAAACAAGTTAATTTTGGAAGTCCACTGTCTAATTAAACATTCAATTAATCGTAACTAAACCAGGAATTATATACTTTTAGCTCATTTAATTGGCAAACATGTTTAAGAATGTGAACTAAAGGACTGTTTTAACATTAATAATATTATGGTAATTATAGTTATTGTTTAACAATTAAAGCCTGGCGACAGGCGTAAATTAAGGACGAGTAAATTTGTAGAATTTTTATACCTCTTTAAAATATATTTTCCATTATGGTGAATATGGAGAAAAACTCTATTAAGAATCGTCCAAATTTTTAAGTATTTGCTGTTTATAATTTTGTCATTTGGATCATCACTTTATGATTTTCCGTTAAGTTCACTTTTTCATAAACTGAAATCATGACGAATTTTTGTGGGGGGGATATTCAGGGGTAGAATATCTCACAACAACAGTTGAAATTTAAATTTTCATAGTATATAAAATGAAATAAATATTTTTTGCACATATTATGTGTTAAACACCGATAAAGGTAAAACAAACCTTGTTTCTTTTCTCTTGTACAGGAAACACCTATCTGACAAAATAAAGTACTCTTATTTGTACACATAACCCACACTCATACGTTTGAAACAAATACAGATTGAAAAAAAGTGCATAGTTTCGAGTATTACGGAATAATATTTTGCTACACGATGATAAGGAGACCGGAACCTACTAATTAAACCCGATTTTAAATGGCTACGAACATTAATTCCAGTAGTGGAATTCTAACTCGTGAACTCCAGTACTGAAGAGTAGCGTCCTATCTATTCGATCATTGAACTAAAAAGTGAAAAGATTACATTGGCTTGGAAATTATGCGTTTGGGATAATGCACACTGAAAAAAATGAATGAACTGTATTATCCATTTGTCAAAAATCATGTTCTTGAAATGATGCAGGCTGTGAAGGAGTGAATGGACTACATTACTCAATCTTTAAAAACCGTCTTTGGAGAACAACGCAGGATAAAAAATATGAATAAATTACATTACCCATGGGTTAGAAAACAATCTAGGCAAAAAAATAGTTAATAGAATAAATTAGATGTGTGTTAGAAATCCAGCTTTAAAATAATGCGCTTTAATAGTGGTAAAAAGAGTGAACGGTCTATATGATAATTATGCATCCAAAAACATGTGTTTGTAACAACACAGACTCAAAAATATATGAATTGCATCAGCTATGTGTTGAAAAAGGGCAACCTAACAATTAACTGAATGGAGTTACACAGTCATGTGTTAAAACACTTCAAAATAATGAATATTAAAAATACACGAGACTGATACATTTCCGAACAGCAACGGTGTACAAACAAAACTGTAACAGGGTGAAAGTCTTTATAAATGTACTGAAGTGATCTCACAATATCTAAGATCAAAACTCATTAGCAATAGAGCTAAAAGTATTCTGTATAAAATACTAATTCTCCCAATAGACATCTATGGCAACTAAATATGGATATTGATTAAGCATATGCAAATTTTTCTTCTACTAATTTTTGAAACAAAAATACTGCATAAAATTTTGGGTGCTTTCCGGAAATATATAATATAATATCTGGCTAATTTTTTATGACTATGAAATTTATAATCGATATAAACTGTGCAGATGCGAATAAAAAACTACGAAAAGACGAGATTTTTACAGAAACCATCAGGGGTGACCCGATCAAGGATGAGTGTCAGAGTTTGGGTAAATATTGGACCTTTAGAAACATCACATATGTTTTAATGTTCTTTTTTTCTGTCAGTGTAGGGATATTGAAGAGGAAATGCAATTATTTCCTTTAATATCATTGAATATGAAAATCACAGATGCTATTTTGGCTTAAGATACCAATTAAGTTCACTAATTAACAATAGAGCTAAAATTATTCTGTATAAAACGCTAATTCGACCAGTTGTCTTCTATACCAGCTAGAGCTGGACTTTGAGTAAGCATATCAAAAAGAGACTTCCAATGTTTGAAAGAAAAATACTATTGAAAATTTTTAGTGCTTCCCAAGAAAATAATGCGTGGTAAATTCTTTGCAGTCATGAAATTTATAGTCCGTATAAACATCCAGACATTGTTAAAGTTATCAAATGAAGCCGAATAAGGTACTTTGGACACTTATTTAGATCAGAAGATAAAATCCCCATTAAGCTATTAACTCTCAATAAATCTGGAGGCACTAGAAAATGAGAAAATGGGGAAGATCTCTACACAGATGGCTTGAAAATATTGAAGAAGAGTTAAAAATATTGAAGGTTACTAACTGGAAACACATAGCGTGTTATAAATACCGAGGAAAACAGTCTTAAGGACGGATCTGGTTTGCTTTAGGCTGTAGTGCCAAGAAGAGGAAGAAAAAAGACAAAATATTACTTATCACTCAAAGAAATTTGTATAATATAAATAAGTAAAATGGAAATGAAAAGTTCATTTTTTGGTGGTTTGTAATAAGAATAAAGCAAAAGAAGAAATTAAAATTTTATAGGTTCAGTTTTGTTCTTTCAAGTGTGCCCCAGAAAAATTACCAGATTAAGAGGTAAGATATTTTTCAGTTTTTAAAAGTTCTAATAAACCTTAAAAAGACATCGCGACGTCATGTTTCACAACCCCATTCATAACGTTTTACTTAACAAAAATAACAAAATCAAAATGTAACGATGTGGAAGTAGAAAGTTGACAATACGTGACACTCGTCATATTTTCCAGCTATCAACTAAAGTAACATCTTTCATCTCGTGAAATATCAAAAGAAATTAACAAAAGAGAGAGATACATGTCGCGGTTCCGAAAACCTTAAAATAGTATCTTATTGCCAAGTAAAACAAAAATGGAAAGAAAACATATATTTTTAAAGCGTCATTGACACGAAAGACTTCCTTGGGCTAAAAATGTCATGTCATAGGAAAAAAAATTGAGACAATTTTTCTGGGGGAAAGAAATTTAATTTTGTTGGTCAGTTGTTTCTGAAACCTATTATTTTGGTATAAGAAAAAAACTAATGTTTCAAATCAAATTAGTTATTCGTTAGTTTTTTACAGGTAGAAGATCTGCTTTGATATGCGGAACGTTTAAGAGTAGAGGTTTTAGTTTGGTTTGAAGCGCTGCACTGTAAAGGTTAATTAGACGAGACTTTGCTACTTGCTACAGCAAAGAATGTCATCTAGTGTGTAAATATACACACACACATTTATATGTATATGTATGTATGTATATATATGTATATAAACACACACACACACACACATATATATATATATATATATATATATATGTGTGTGTGTGTGTGTGTGTGTGTGTGTGTGTGTGTGTAACGTGGAGTAAATATATCTCGCCATTACAATTTATTTTAAAATTTTAGAACTTATTATTTTGGATTGCTTACTGAGTTTACTGGACAATGAATTAACCTAAAGTAGATTTCAGTCGATGCTCCATTAAAAAAAGCAGCGAAATCCAACATAGAAGAACTTTGCAGTCTAAAAATGAATGTATTTAAAGGACAAGAGCGTTTCAATGAATGCTTACGAACGTACACTTCTAACAATTTCGTACCGAACGTGAGTGTTTACATGAATTTTATCCCATGAAACCAACAGCTTAGTCAGCAATCTGTAGCAATTTATACATTGAAGGAGTATACTATTTTCTTGAGACAACTAGAAAATGTGGCCAGTAAACTGAAAATTGCCATTTATTCTAGCGTTAGTTTCGGGAGACAGGTAAAAAGAATTTAAGTCATCAAACAACAATTTAAATCCGAGAATTGGTGGGTGGGAAATTAGGTATGAAAGAATGAGAAGGGGAAAAGGAGAATTTTAGATAGATATTTTAGGTGTAATAATTTTGATATATTACCCATACACACGCATATATATATATATATATATATATATATATATATATATATATATATATATATATATATATATATATATAAGAAATACGACAGAAATAAAGATGAAGTATAAGTAGGACACGAGAAATGCTGTACAACTAACAGAACTTTATAAGTATTCAAAATGTGGGGGGCAGCGATGGTATCGACCCCTTAGTACAAAGCCAAATATTACCATAAATTTACCAAATATTACCAAAAACACCATTTGTTCCATTCAGCATTATGCCCAGACTTAAAGTGAACTTTTACAGCAATCTAAGTCTTAGAATTTATGTAAATAGCATTTTTTTTCTGTAAATAGACTTAAAATGAATAGCACAATATTACAGAAACATAGATTCAAATATTGTTTATTTAAAATCATTGCAAAATATAATCTTTCAACTAATGGTAATTGCTGGCAAAGTTGTATTGGAGATTATGGAGATAGTTTCATACCTATAAGTATTAAATAGAGTATTATTAATTATTTATTAAGTATTATTAATTAAGTAATTTCTTAAACGCACTTTCCTCTCCATTTCAATCACTCTTTATTGATTTTTTTATTCAAAAGTAAGCTTATATTGTGTTTATAATATTTAAGGCAGTATCTATCTATATATATGTAAAGAAAAGTGTCTGTGGGTTTTTGTCCGAAAACTTCGTTTACAGTTTTGTTCTGACATTGGTTAGCTTTTGTACATCTCATCTTCATGACAAGAGAATAATCACAGTCTACATTAAAAGTTTCTGGGACTATAGATAACTGAGTTATGGATTATAACCTTCCGGGTTCTAATTTCTTCACCCTCTAAATTGAACTTTCCAGAGACGTTCAGTGAAATGGTACGCATGACGATGTGTTCTGAGAATTTTGAAAATTTTAAAATTCCAATCTGTTTGTTCTAGAAAAGTTAGGCAAAAAATACCGACTGAATTTTATAGCATGATTTTTTATCTGTCGCGCAATATAATTTCTTTTTTGAAAAAATAAAAATTTTTACTCTTTTCCACAAATTGTTTCGAGAGGACAAGTTTTAAACATTTCCGAAGCAGATTTTTTAAATTATCTAGTATACTTTCGTAATTTTTCTTTTCGGCTAGTTCTTGTATCTTTGAGAAGTCTAGAATTTCCTCTCTCGAACTGTGTAATTAAAAAAATACATTTCCATAATTTATTTTCGAATTTTTAAAGAAGACTCAGTTTGACTTACATTTAATAACTTCGTGAATTTTCATCCGGTCGATACGAACTTTCTTTTTTCTGAACGTGTGTATGGTATAAGTGTCTTTACTCAAAGTTTCAAAAGTTTTTTTGCAAATATTATGGTCATTACAAACATTTTTCTTTCTTTCTTTTTTTGGTCAAATGTTAAATTTATACTTGGATATCGTTTCCTAATCTAACGAGAAGATATATTTACACCCTGCAAGAAATAGTAGTATTTCTAACGCAAATTACAAACGGAAATTTCAAAAAAACAACATTTTATTTTTCACTTACAAATTTCACTTACATTTTTTTTTAATAAAATTTTTAACATATTTTTTGTACGTAAAAATTTTTACAGTTTTATTAGACCTTCGTAAATATTTGTACCATTCACTAACAATCAAATAATTGACTCTAATCAACTAAATAAACTATTAAAACCCAACTTCTCCCAAGCAGCGCAGGGTTCTTCAGGTGGTTTAAAATAAACCAACACCATTAACTTTACGTTTGGAAATTTGGAACATAGAATATGTTCTCATATTTTCTTCCCTGTAATAAACAAATAAACGAATATAAATAATCTTTTCTACATTTATACATTCTTTCTTGCCATTTTTCTGCGCTTTTCAACTAAAAAGCTTTAGCTATTTTCTCTCAGATTATTTAAGGTCGTAACATATTAATCATCCTCACTGAAAGTATTTCGAGTATTTTTCTCTTCCCAAGCTGGTGTGGTTTCTAAGTTTATTTAGACAGTACTACTTGCGGAATGTAATCTTTTCATCAATTAGAGGAAAAATATACTTTGATTTTGTTCATGAGATCTGTTGAATCTCCAAATAATCGGACAGTAACTCGGGTGTTAAATTTCGAATATAACTCGATGTTTATCTCTTCCGTTTATTTTAATTTGGAGCAGTTTTATTTTTTTGCTATACGAGGGCTAAAAAGACTGAAATGTATATATATATATATATATATATATATATATATATATATATATATATATATATATATATATATATATATATATATATATATATATATATATATATATATAAATATATATATATATATATATATATATATATATATATATAAATATATATATATATATATATATATATATATATATATATATATATATATATATATATATATATATTGAGCACTTGAACTCCTCTTTACCCAGTGAAAGGACATTGTTTCGCGCAGAATAGGATTCTGAATAGAGGATTGTTAACACCGAGGACCATCTCAATCATTCTGTCTGAGAAATTCATTAGGATGCTGGCGAAGTGTTTCCAGTGTTAGTTTCAATGGAATCCCTATGAAAGAGTCTCACACGACAGAAATCCTCTACAATGTAAGGGAAGTAGCAATACTTTCCTACCTTGTTCTCTAAAGGTCTGTCCAGAGGCATAGATTAATGATCTGCGAAATTGCTCCCGATTACTGCAAACTTCCCTTGGAACAGGGCTTTCACCTGTCAAGCTAGAGTTCTACAAACTGTTTCATTACCACGTCATCAACCAGTTGTCCGATCAGCTGATATGAAAATTTGCGGTCAGACGACGATATAAAAAGACCAGAGTTCAAGACCTAGGGAGAATTTTTGACCGATCGAGTCTCCTGTGACCTAATCGGACGAGAACGTCAAGGTGAGCGACTGAGAGTCTCCCCCCCCCCTTTGTCTCCAAACGATTAGGAAACTGATTCCTGTAACGATCATCCTTTTCATTTGTAGATATTCATCTTTTCATCTGTAATTATCATAACTTCAAAATTGTGTTTCTGAATAAAGATCTTTAGTCTGTACTTAGACCTCCGCTATCCTTTTTCGGGCTTAATTAGAGCCCCAGAAAGCTACAATATATTTGTATGTAAGTACATGTATGTATATTTGTGTGTGTTGTCTTTATCTCTCTCTCTCTCTCTCTCTCTCTCTCTCTCTATATATATATATATATATATATATATATATATATATATATATATATATATATATATATATATATAATTCTAGACAATTAAGTTATAAAGTCTAGACTTATATCTAGATTATTAGATTCTTATAATGTATTAATATATAATGTATTAAAAATATAGTTACTACATGTTTGTCACCAAAGTATATAGTTTTATACACACACACACACACACACACACACACATATATATATATATATATATATATATATATATATATATATATATATATATATATATGTAATGATATTTTTAACCGAAAACTAAACACTAACACACACACACACACACACATATATATATATATATATATATATATATATATATGTGTGTGTGTGTGTGTGTGTGTGTGTGTGTGTGTGTCAGGTTTAAAAAGGGAAGGTAAGAATTAAGCGAATTATAATTAAAAATAGTTGGAACTCATTAACGACAACGTAATAGTAGAAAGACACACCATCGAGAAGAACTATATAAAGAAGTGGACAATAAGAATTTGCTTAGGTATCAACGCCAAAAACTCACTTCTAGGCGGGAAATTGGGCTGTTAACAGTCTCCACGATTATCGTCGCAAAATGTGACCAAATGATATCGAAATGGAATAGCTTTGGACAGAAGGATTACAATAAAGAAGTTTTTATATACGAGATAAAATGTGTCTTCCATGCCTTAACCACTCTTCTGTGACACACACACACACACACATATATATATACGTATATATATATATATATATATATATATATATATATATATATATATATGTGTGTGTGTGTGTGTGTGTGTAGGCTGAGAAGTCGCTCTGCTACGAGAAGCAGCTTCAACTAGTGAATTACGGTGAATTTACATAGCCGGAAGTCTAACATGTAGAAGAACAGTTATTCAACGCAGAGGCAAATGAACTTTTCTTTGTCATATATATATATATATATATATATATATATATATATATATATATATATATATATATATATATATATATGTGTGTGTATAGATATAGATATAGATATAGATATATGAATATGTGACTGGATAACAATATATAACATAATTAACATGGCTTGGAGAGAAAATAATTCCAACGGGCTTTTTAGGGTTAAATAATAATTAAAGGACTGTATTTTTTTTTGTATTATCTCTGTGTAAACATACATTTTATAAAACTATAATAATTTGACAAAAGTCTTAAATATAGATATTTCAACTTATGGGGCCTCTTCTTTTGCTACTTGCTTTAAATGTTCTCCCTCTCCAGTAATATTAATATCTCTGGTAATTCACTATATTATGATATTTTGTTATCTTTATCAATACATGGAAGAATTTTTGAAGCAGAATCTATAGAAATGTTCTCGGTATTTCTTTTAAAAATCATACAATGTGGATATGACATTAAATGGCCTCCACTAGAAAGTGATGTTGCACAATCTGTCAATAAAATGCCTAAACAACTGTAAAAGAAGAATTCTTGATAAATTGACAGTTAAAACAGCCTGTAAAAGATAAGTATATTTTTTCTATGTTTATGCCGAAGCTAATATACCAAAAAACTTGACTAGAAGAATGTTTAACTTCCCAACCCTCAGATTGTAAAATAATAACGAAAAAAATTTCTTAGAATTGTGCAATGATATATTTCAGAAATAGGAATTAAAATAACAGATTTCACGTAATAATGTCTTATTATGTTTTGGTAGTTTTCTCTGATTTTGAAAACTACCTAAACTACCTACTAAAACATTCTAAATTATAATGTTTCTGTCTGTGACATCTTCCATTAAACAAAAATAATGCAATGAATTATGCAAAATATATAAGCAACTGTATCTTTAAAAATATTGATATGCTACCGATTAAGAGGTCTGGGGTTCGGTATTTGAATAGAGCAAGTTGCAAAAATCTAATTATCTACGAACTGTTATATTTGTGTGAGAACTTTCACATGTAAAAATCCTACTTTGCATTTACTACCACATCTGTATGATATAAAAGCCGTTGTGAAATCGTTTTTATTTGTATAAAATAAAATAACATAACCCTATGTTTAAAGAATGAATTCAGTGGCTGAAAATGCAGATTGAGCCAGTATTTTTTGCTTAGTTTGCTTTTACAGTACTGATAATGAAGCTGATTCGAAGCTCCGAAACAGCTGTATTCAATCAATATTTTTATTAGATTATTAAACAATAATATGAAGATATAAGAATTGAGTGATGTTTTAGCAACCTCCTAAAAAATTTCAAATCGTAAAGGATTATCCTTTTAAGCGATTTTGTATTAAGTTCATTTTGTATGTCATTGTAATTATTGAAATTTTCCAGTATTAGCTATATCAAAAAGCTAGTATAATTTAAGAATAAAAGTTGTTTAATGTATGCATTTGTGTGTTGTGGATAATTCTGAATGATCTGTCAGATAACAAAATTTTTTTGAACGATGTTTAGTAGTGGATGGGCTGACATCTAGCTCTTCAAAATATTCACTATATATTCACTACATTTTATTTACATTCAAATATATTTTCCATATATTTCTTATGTACGACGTATTAAAATGTTCTATATTATATTCTTTTAAGTGTCACATGGTCAAAATTTAAACTATATATTAGACATGACTTCCTCTATCACTGATTATCATCAGAGTCTAGACAGACTATCATGATTAAACGCTTGGGTCTATTAAAGCAGTCTAGAGAATTTTAATTATAGGTTTTGAAAACAGTCTAAGGTGATATTGAAGGGACTAATAGACTTCCTTGGACATAACTATTCAAAGTTTGAAGTAAGTAATGTAAAATATATGCAGACATTTTAAATTGAAGACAAAATAAGAGTCATTTTTGTACGCAACGTAATAATTTTAAATTTATAAAAACTGGTTCATTTTTTATTCTTCACTTTAAACATTTTTTGAAAACAGTCTAAGGTGATATTGAAGGGACTAATAGACTTCCTTGGACATAACTATTCAAAGTTTGAAGTAAGTAATGTAAAATATATGCAGACATTTTAAATTGAAGACAAAATAAGAGTCATTTTTGTACGCAACGTAATAATTTTAAATTTATAAAAAATGGTTCATTTTTTATTCTTTAAACTTTCTTATATAAAAACTAGCATATAGCCCGTTATACGACAGGATCAGTAAAATTTTTAATTTTCCAGAATTGTAAAGTACTTTATGATTCAGGTAAAAAAAAGGTTTCTTTTTTGGCTGAGAATTATCTTGCAACAAGAAAAATCGATGATTAAATTTAAAATTATCACATATGTACATAATCTATTATTTAAGCCAAATATAAAAGAAAATTAATTACGTAATATCTAAGTTCAGTGATAAAACGTATGAAAATAATGCAAACGATATTTAAATAATTTAAAATAAGAAATGATTAAATGAGATGGTTAAAGGAATGACATCATAATTCTAGAAAAAAATTTTATTTTTATTTATTTATTATGTAATAAATTAATAAATTTAATCGCCTGCTCTTAACCGGGGAAAATAGGGCTTGAAATAATCGCATTAAACTCTCGAAAAGGGGGAAAGGAGTGGATTTCGAACGTTTTAAATACGACAGTATTTTTCGCTGTGATATGAAGCCTATTTACACCAATTTATTTTAGAATCAGATCGATAGTTATTCTCTTTAAATTTTGCTAACCCTAACTCATTAAGAATCTAATATGGACGTCTATTTCCATTCCAGGGCCAACCGCTTCAAAAATTTGTGGACAGACGGACAGATAACTTAGGCTATTATTATTAAGGGGGATCATAAAAGCAGATTTATTTAATATATAAATATTTTGTTTATGGAAAATTTGATATTAAAAATTTTTAAGGTTAATGAAAAACTGAACATTTATTTTTTTATAGATAAATTATTTTGAACTATTGTGGATATATTTTCATTCTTTAGTCTTACCTCTGAACTAAAGTCGGAGATTGAAAATGACTCAGTGTATAGGAAATGTATGAGAATATGTTTGTTTTTCAATAATAAAACAAAAATGATATTAAAACAAATTTCACAACATATGCAAAAAGCCTGCGGCCTTAATGGCAATTAAATCTCTTGATTTATATCTAATGCATATCTTCCAGCAGTTTTCTGACCTATAATGAATTGGAATAAGTTTCCAGTTTTTGCTCTGCATTAATTTTAAATTTGGAGAACATTTTTTTCGATAATAAGTAAAGACAAAGTAAAGTGCAAATAGATAGAGAAACTACGCAAACTACAACGGTGAAAGTTTTCGTACTTTCTATCACTATTTGTGTCTTTTTTACTTTATACTATATTTAATTGTCTTGGTTTGTTGTTTGAATAAGTGTTTTCCAGAATTTTCGGAACTACTGTACGATGTTAAGAATTATATTTAAATGCAATTACTTTGTTAATTAAGATGAGAAATCAATTCAAATCACAACAACATGTTTTAATTATTTCTTTCTAGATTATCAATGAAAGAGACGCAAACAAAGTGAGCACAATACATTTATTATATAAATATTGCACATCATAATACAATATATACATACAGAATCAGTACACAAAAGAAATTCTTATTTCGGTTCCCAAATGTAGAAGAAAGCCTGTAAAAAATGTAACATACTGGTTGAAATTTAGAACTGAGAGGATGAAAAGCAATATTAACATTCTACAATATGTGCTGAATAAATTTATACAAAAATTACTGTCAGAAGCACCCTTGAAAAAGAAAGTTGTCGGGTAGAAACCATATAATACTAGAACAATAATGAATAAGTTCTAGGAATGGCATAAAATTATATATCTTTGCGTATTGTTCCCTTATCAGTTTACAGGGGAATGAAAATTGACTGCATATCATAGAATATTTATGTAACATTGTTTTATGTTCTAACCTTTCTATTAATGTTAGGTTTCAAATAAATTGATCTATATTGGTAGCCAAATTGCCAAAACTAATACTTAAATTCAGATTTTTATAAAATGTTGGTTCGTGTTCAAACTTTTCTATTATTGTTGCTTTTCAAATGAATTGCTTTCTATGGGTAATCAAATTCCAAAAACAAATACTTAAATTCAGAAATTTATAAAATATTTGTTCTTTATAAAAATTAAAAAATATTTAAATTTATAAAATTTTATTAAATTTATATTAATATATTTATATTATATTATATTTATATTAATTAAATTTATAAAATATTTGTTCCAATCTTTCAATCAATGATAAGTTCCAAATGAATTTCTTTCTATGGGTAGCTCGCAAAAACCAACAACTTATATTTAGAAATTTTATGAAAGATTGGTTCGAGTTCTAACTATTCCATTTTTATTAAGTTCCAAATGAATTTCTTTCTCTAAACACTGAACAGCTTTTTATATATAGTTGCCAAATTCCAAAAGCAAAGTTTAATAAAAATTCAATGACTTAATTCTATGAAATTCTGAACTTAATATACTGAAGTAGTTCACTAAGTCTTGCTCTAAATAGTCCTTAATTTTCTTAAACAATAAACAAAAATCACTTAAAAATCTTTATTCATACACAATGTGTAAAGAGTGATTTTTTAAATTTTTTACAATAAAAAAGCAAGGTAATGTTTATTTCAAAGATGGAGAGTAAATCTCAAAATCAGTTTAAAAAATAAAATATTAATACTATAAATCTTTCAGAATCTATACGTTTACAGAAATATAAATGATAATCTAAATAGTACTTAATTTTCTTAAACAATAAACAAAAATCACCTAAAAATCTTTACTCATACACAATGTGTATGAGTAAAGAGTGATTTTTAAAATTTTTTACAATAAAAAACAAAGTAATGTTTATTTTAAAAATGGAGAGTAAATCTCAAAGTCAGTTTAAAAAATAAAATATTAATACTATACGTCTTTCAGAAATAATACGTTTGCCAGAAATATAAATGAAAATCTGATGTATTGGAAAGTTCTTCTCAAGGCCTAAAATTTTAAAAATCCTTCACAAATTTCTAGAAGCAAAATATTTCCCATCACACTCTTTACAAGTTTTAATACTCATGTATCTGACTGACAATATTTTAGAGTACATAATCTCAAATTAATTATACTAATTCAATCATTTATTTAAATTTAAAATATACTGGCCTTTGTAACTTTTTTGGTGAAACTTAAATGAATCTATAAAAAGCAAGAGAACATCTACAGAAGTTTAATGCGTTTGTTTCTTACATTATTACTATCGATAATTTAAAAAGGGAATCATAAATTGTAGAACTGAGGGCAAATACGTCAAGAAGTTCATTATGAACGCCAATATCCGTAGCAGTATATCATGCAAAACAATCCAACTTATTTAATATAGGACAAGATAAATATATAAGGAATTTATATGTTAAAATTTTGAATAGAATTATTCTCTATTGATCAAGTACTATTATGCGTTTCATTGTGCCGACATTTGACAAGAAACTGTCTCAACAAATATTTCAAACGTACAGTACAAATATGAAAATGAAATAAAATGAAAATTTACAGAAACATAAATGTCATGCCAGCAAAAAACATCTAAAAATATAGAATATTTACATTTGTTCGATAAAGTATGTAGTTAGCTTCGAGTGCAAGTGCTTTAGTTAAAAGTGCTAAGTATGAATACACTTTTTTCTATAAACTCTTATTTTTATAACTTTTTAGACTGTATTATAATATAAAACAAAGTTATGTCAACGATAAAATTATATGCTTTAGTTTAACATTTGTGCTTAATCTGTGTTATATATATAAATTACTATATTTATATATTATTTTTCTGAAATTCCTTCTCAAAGCCTTGTAGCTCAGATAACTGTAATTATTTTTATAACATTTTAAATTTGCAATCTAAAAATATTTTTCAATCACCTTTTTCGTATATTAGGATCACATTCTTAATAGAAAAATACCATTATTTCAAATAAGAAAGTGTGAGTTTCAGAATTAAACTAAATGTAGATAAAAATCAAAGAAGGGAAACTGACTTTTCTCCTAGATTTTAAAGTGGAATAATTGTAAATAAATTTAACATACGAAAACAGTTTTATGAATTTACAGGGAAACTTAATTAGTATTTTATGTCTTATTCTGTTTGTTTTGCAACAATGTATAAGATTAAAATTTCATGAAGCATATAACTGATTTGATTGATTTGATTGACCAGATTTGATGATAAATTTAAATTTAGTTGAAGTTAAGTTATAGAGTTTTAGATATAAAAATTATAAAAATACACTTTGTCTTTTTATTGAGAAATAATTTACAGTGGTTTTAAATTACTATTTCGCTGCACGATCTAAAACAGTTATAAGAAAAAATATCATTTTACTTTCCCACGTCTTAAAATATTAAGGGAAAATAGAAGCATTCTTAATGGAGAAAATACAAATGTTATTTAATGCAAAAAATGTAAATGATAATTTTTTCTTAAAATTCATGCCTATTAGCAGCATATAGTTGATGATATAATTTGATACCTATGCTAAACTAAATTAAATAGCAAACTTTCACAGGACTTGAGACAGTGTGCGTTCATTAAATCTAATATCTGTGAGGAAACATTAACAAGTTGAGAATTACATATATATTTCTATGTGTTTTTAAAATTATCAATAAATATTTGATGAATTTATGTAATGTATATATTTTAATTAGTACAAAAAGCTCCAAACTATCTTGATAATCTATAAAGAGGATTAAAAACACATGTAAGTTATGTAAAAAAGCGTTTTCAAAAACAACAAATTATTTTTTTAAAAATGTGCAATAACAATAACATTAATATAAATGCAAATTTTATATTTTTTAAATTGTAAAATAGTTAATGTACACAATAAACGTAGTAAAATTACAATTTTAAAATTAATTATTAAAAATAAATTTAATACAACAGATAGATTGCGAATTCATAATTCCTATGTAAAAATGTTTTAGTATTTGATATATTTCAAAAAACCTTTTGTAGTTTTTAGAAAAAATGTCCAGTATTTAGTCTTTCCTAAAGGACATAAAATGATCATTTGTTTTTTAAAACTAGTCATATTTTTAACAATTACAGGAAAAAATGTTCAATTTTTGTCTTTCCCGAAGGACACGATAAGATAATTTCTTTTCAAAACTAGTCATGTTCTTAACAAATTCTTTCTTACAAGGCAGCACCCTATATAATTTATTTATCAGCTAACCATGTCAGTTCTGAAATTAAATATAAATATCAATTAAAAACCTTTTACTAGACTACGTTATCAAATCGTGAAAGATAGAAGTTCCGTTTGAAAATGTACATTTTTCTTTTAAAAGAACCTTTGTTCAACATCAATAACAGCACAACTAAATTTTCTTTCAATAA
This sequence comes from Pardosa pseudoannulata, assembly GCA_032207245.1. NCBI lineage: Eukaryota > Metazoa > Arthropoda > Arachnida > Araneae > Lycosidae > Pardosa > Pardosa pseudoannulata. The sequence goes on from CM063498.1 coordinate 181,846,872, forward strand.
GTATGTTCGTTTTCAATATTTATTTTTCAGAAAAAATTTCTTTGCATTTTTATGCGAACTTAATTTGTTTTGATATCATTGTTTCGAGTTCCTTACCAAAGGTTGTCCAATTATCGATGAGCATTTGTGTTTTTAAATATAAATAATTTAAAAAAAGCAAAAACCTCATACAAAATGCGACAAAAATAAATGCCTGTAAAATATTTTTTTCGTGTTTTGACTGATCCTTTCTAGCTAATGCACATTTCACAGTGGATTTGAAGAAGAAACATTTCAGAACAATTCTGTTGCATTTAAACTGCCATATTTTCTTTAGATTTTCTACTCCTTTTGGCACACAGATATCAAAACATTTCTTTCAACTCTCTGTTCTTTTATTTGTGTCCATTGAATTTCGAAATAAAGTTTGTTTTTTGCGATACTCCGTGAAATATTTCGTTATATTTTCTCATAAAATTAGAATTTCATGATATTTCATAGCAATCTGTGTAAAAAAGTGTAATTTCGTTTAATTCTTCTTGATCAAAATATACCACTCGAGCAGTCTGTGAAAGAAATTTATGTTTACTTTCATAAATGTTTATAACTGATTTTATACAGCAGAAAAATATTCAGATTATCACTTCATGAGGAAAAGGAGAATAGTAATTAATAAAATTGACATATTTCGCTAAGGAGTACAACGTGCATTAGGAAATCTATGAGACAGTATCAGTGAGAAGTATTTGAATCTAATGTAGTGATGCTGTGATAAATTCGATTTTTCTAAGCATATTTTACCATGCACTGTCAATCCTTAGCTTTTATTCTAGAACTATATTTAAGAAATGGTCAGTCAGTTTTATAATACTTCACCCAAAATGAAGCAGTCAAACTTTCACGATCAGACTATCATTTCCAGCTACCACCTTTCCAAGATTATTCATGAGCTATGACTGTTGCAAATCTCGTTTGGTGACTGAAGAGGTCAATTCAGATCTTCAGTTCAACTTCATATCAATAACTACTTTCCTCTTGTACGCAAATGGAAAAATACTCATTAATGTCTCAAATCTATCAATATTTGAAACTCACAACATTCAAAAGTGGAAAAAACCTGCTAAGATAAATTTCAGGAGATTTGCACAAGATTTCCCTTGTGTCATCGAAGCCATGCTTTATTTTTTTTTCTTTGCTGTACATGCAGTTTGTTTTTGCGAGACACCTCTCAGTTTTTTTGACTTGCAGCAACTAAATGGAAACGCAAAAGAACCGAGTTGTTGTCCTTAGCACACAAATGTTTAATACTTCTGCCTGTAGTGGTAGGCAGTGACACTTTCGTCTTGCCAAGCAGGAACTAGTCAAAAGTAAGGTTGAGGATGGTGACTCATAGGATCTATGTCCAGGTCCAGTGACTCGGAAGAAGAGCGACGCGACCGACCTATCTGGTTGATCAGGTAGACAGCAAACAAGACACTCGCCACCTGAAAATAAAAGAAAAAATTACAAAGTGAATTAATTAAACAATTAATTCATGATTAACAAAATGATCTCATGGCTGCATCGTGTGAATCCCCTATATAATAACAGCCTAAGTTATCTGTCCGTCTGTCCTCGAATTTATGAAGCGGTTGGATCTGGAATGGATACAGGCATCCGTATCGGATTCTTGATGAGTTAGGGTTAGCAAAATTCAAAGCGTCGTCTTTAAAACGTTCGAAATCCACTCCTTCCCCACTTTTCCAGCGTTTAATGCCATTATATTAAGCCCCATTTTAAGAGCAGGCGATTAAATTTATCAATTTATCCCATAATAAATAGGTTAAAATAATTTTTATTCTAGGAGTATGACGTCATTCCTTTAACCATTTCATTTAATCATTTCTTATTTTAAATTAATTAAATATCGTCTGCATTATTGTCATATGTTTTATCACTCAACTTAGATATTAAGTAAACAATTTTAATTAGGCTTGTGCCGTTCTCTTCAGTGCGGCCTGACTGTAACTTTATTACTGTTAGCTGTTTAGGCTCCACCTTGTCCAGCAGTTGTATAATCTCTGGATGACAACACACACACACACACACACACACACACACACACATATATATATATATATATATATATATATATATATATATATATATATATATATATATATATATATATATATATATATATATATATATATATATATATATATACGTATTTATATACAGAGCGGCAAACGCTCTAGGTAGCTATTTTTTCTTTTAAAAAATATCGAGAAAAATATATTTAACTTTAAATTATTTGTGCGAAAATTTGGTATCATTTTATTTTCCAAACGAAGAAATAAAAATATTTTGAGAAACATAAATTTAAAAAAAAGAAATAATAGCACTGAGCTAGAGGAACTCAATATGAAGCGTATAGAACCCCTTAAGATGCTACAAATGTCCTAATAACAAATTTTTGACTTTTTACGGATATATATATTATATATATATATATATATATATATATATAAGTATATAATATGTATATATATATTATATAATATATATATAAAATATATATAAATATATATATATATTATTATAAATATATATAATATATATATATATATATATATATATATATATAAAAATATTTGTATATATATATGTAATATATATATGTATATATATGTAATATATATGTGTATATAAATAATATATATATATATATATAATATATATAAATATATAAATATATATTATATATATATATATCTATATATATATATAATATAAAATATATATATATATATTTGAGTTATTCGAGATACAAACGAACGTGCAGTGTGATATGTACATACATTCGTTACATTGAAACTAGGTAAAATGCATTCAGGGATTGCCAAAATAATCTTCTTTACTTTGAAATCAGAAGGCTGAAATTTTTATATAAAGCAATATTTCCTTTATTCTATACAAGTAAGTGAAAACTGTACTCCTTTTGTAAGAGAAAACGGATATTAAAATTATTATTAATATTTTTTTTATCAATATCTTCCATAAAAACTGATAACAGTTTATTACGAAATGGGTTTGTACAAAAATTTCTGTTTTCGTAGATATGAATACTCAGTTTAGCAACTACTTACTTGTGACAGGAGAACTCCACCAAGTGTACTGATCCAAATGTACTTGTTTGTGTAGAACCATTCGAGAAGTTTTTCTTTGCATCCAACCTATGAAAAAAATATATTATCAGCATAGATATATCGTCATAGAAGTAAGAAATATCTTTGTAATTTCGGCTTACAATATTAGGTTATTAATATTTATTGAAAGAGACATATTATAACACTATAGAAGCAGTACTTTTCCTACCTATGGATACTTACTTAACTAATCATTTAATTTCTCTGTATTTAGCCTTAACAGAACTAAGTACATAAGTATAATATTAACTAATATTAAGTAATTAAAAGTATTAAGTAATAAACTGAAGTAAAAATTAATAATTATAAAATTAAAAATTTTAAATAATAAAAAATTTAAGCTAATTTTTTAAATTAATTTTTAATTTTTTCGATTTAATTTTTTTGGATTACCACAATTTTACTAAATAAGAAGTCAGGGATATTTTTCTTCGAAAAAGGAAGAAATTGTGCTGTTGGGCTTGAGACCAACCATTTCCAGAATAATCTTTTAATATATTACACATATGTATCTATATCATATTTATAAATAATAACTGGCAGATCAGAATAAGCAGAATAAGTTAGTGAAATTCACAGATTCAGCGAAACTTAAAGTTATTCTACTTTATGTTTTACAAAGAAGAAAAAGAAAATTTGAAAAATCAGAAATTCAACAGATAAAGCTGTTTATTTGTAGTATTTCAAGGTATTAAAATTTTATTTTTATTTAAAAATCTAATGTTAAAATTTAATGTTAATCTAATGTCTAAAAATATAATATTTTATTATTTTAAATCAACACGAAATAAATATCTATGATGGGTCTTTTCAAAGCGAACAATTAGCAATTAATTTGAAGACAAGATAATTGTTTTGTTTTTTCAGCCTGACCTTATACTGGGAGAAAAGAAATTGTCAAGCTCGTCATTCATTTGAAATTTGCTGTCTTCCTGTTAGACAAAATTAAATGAATTTCGTATCTAAGAATTAATCTCATATATGATAGTGCTTGAGATTCTTTATTCCAGAAACTCAACTTTTAATTATTTCGAAACTAGTTGTTTCTATTTAATGTTTAATAATGAAATGTTTCGTGTTTCGATTAATTTTTTATTAATATACCATTGATGCAGTACCTGAAAATTACAACCAAACTAATAAAATAATGCCGAGTAAACCTTATTTTTCAGTTAGTTAAATTTTTATTAATGTGCTGAAATTTAAGATTAATGATGGCTTAATTAAGAGATATATTTATGGTCTTATCCTATGTGCGATATAAACGATTAATTTTGAACCAATTACTTATAATTAATTCCAGATGATAGGAGGAGGATAAATATTAAACCTTATTTTTCAATTAGTTAACTTTTTTTAATGAAGTGAAAATTTAAGACTAATAATTGCTTAATTAAGAGATACATTGATGGTTTTATCCTATCTGTGATATAAACGATTAACTTTGAACCAATTATAATTAATTTCAGATGATTGGGGGAGGATAAATATTAAAACCTTATTTTTCAGTTAGTTAATTTTATTTTAATATGCTAAAAATTTAAGACTAATGATCGCTTAATTAATAGATACATTGATGGTCTTATCCTATCTGTGATATAAACGATTAACTTTGAACCAATTATAATTAATTTCAGATGATTGGGGGAGGATAAATATTAAAACCTTATTTTTCAGTTAGTTAATTTTATTTTAATATGCTAAAAATTTAAGACTAATGATCGCTTAATTAAGAGATACATTGATGGTCTTATCCTATCTGTGATATAAACGATTAACTTTGAACCAATTATAATTAATTTCAGATGATTGGGGGAGGATAAATATTAAAACCTTATTTTTCAGTTAGTTAATTTTATTTTAATATGCTAAAAATTTAAGACTAATAATCGCTTAATTAAGACATACATTGATGGTCTTATCCTGTGATATAAAAGATTAATTTTGAACCAATTACTTATAATTAATTTCAGATGATTGGGGGAGGATAAATATTTAAAATTCAGTTAAATAATATGAATTTTAATTTAAAATGATAAACAAATAATTAAAACATACAAATCATAGATTAATTTTGAACAATATAAAAATAATATAAGATAATTAATATAAAATAATAATAATAATTATAATTTTTATTTTTATTATGATGGTTATTATTATAATAGTAGCAATAATAATACAAATAATAGTAAATTTATCATTCACTCATCGTTTTCCTATTTTACTTATTCACTTTATGGCCATGGAAGTAAATTTCAGATGATGGATAAATATTAAACCTATTTTGCCTATACTGGAAAATAGCCATTAATTAAATTGACGTTTACTAGCCTTAATAAAGTGGATGAGCTTATAAAATTTAAGATAGATGCATGCAAATTAACCATTAATAATTCGTGTTTCCTGATAGATCTAATGTGAGTAACGGAGTGTTAAAGTTCATTTTGCATTAAGTAATATGGAAGTTAATATCTGGATGTAAGATAGTTTATGGAAAAAAGATAGCGGAATCAAAGATCTTTATTAGAAACACAAAATGTTAAAAGTATGATGAAAGCAAGATGTTATATACTGTGAATTGATGATCGTTACAAATTTCTTCGATATCAAAGGAGAGAAAAATAATATTCTCATGCTCTTTCCAACGCTATCAGCCATGAGTATTTAAAGGAGATTTTAAAAAAACATAATGAATTTTTTTATACTGTCGTTTAAAATTTATCTCAGCTGATCACCTGTAGATGATCGGCAGAATTGCTGAACTGCTATCTGGACAGGTGTAAGCCAGGTTCCAAGGAATTCATTGAAGTTGTCAGTAATCGAGAGCAATCTCGACTATAAGACATCATTAATCGATGTCTGGACAAACCCTTGGAGAACAAGGGAGGAAAATAGTGTGGCTTCCCTTACAATATAGAGGGTTTCTGTCAGACGATACTCTTTCTTCGGGATGCCATTGGAACTGACACTGGAAACACTTCACCGGTATCCTAATGAATTTTGCAGACAGAATGACTAAAATGGTTCTCGTTGAAAACAATCCTCTATTCAGCATCTATTCTGTGCGGAACAACGTGTCACAAGGTAAAGATGAGTTCAGTTCGAGTGCTCACAAAAAGCGCATTCACTATTTTTACCATATGCCGTTTTTTCTCATGGTAGTAGATAGGTCTGTAACTGGGAATTTAATGTAACAAGAATTCGTTACAATGGTAATGAAAAATTGGTTGGCGTAAATTTTAAAGTCCGATGGGAAGAAAAATGCTAGGATTGTCCAAATACAATAGTGAAAGTACCCACTTAATTTCAAGCCCCAAACATAAAATGCATGTCTGGAAAATTAATGTCACCAAGTATAAAAGCGTCAAAAACATTTATTTATGTAATATCAAAAAGAGTAATGCATATAAATTCTTTAAAAAAAGTTTTTCTGCGTCGATACATCATCAGTCCTGGCAGATAGAAGTCACTATAACATATAGTTACTTTATAATAAAATGTATAATTATTACTTCTTGTCCATACCTTGTATGATTTCACAAAATATATAAAAAACTATCAGTTATTTTTCAGAGGTATTAAAATGTGAGTTTAGTAATTTTTAAAAGACAAAAAGTTCAGTTTTTGTTAGAACGGTTTTTGGCGGTGGCAGAGGGATTCATTCTATTTTCATTCTCTTATGTTATTCACAAATAATATAGACATAAACTATAGAGAATGCAGAATCTGAAAGTATCCGGAAGTAATTTAAGCAAAATCTTACCCTGTTAAGTTTTCGGACCTCCGTTGTGATAGTAGTATTGGTTGCATATGAAGTGATTTTGGTGTAGCAGCTTTCGTGGATAGGGTCCGTATTTACAGTGAAGTCCTCGGGTCCAAGGAAACCACAACAATGTAGCTGAAATATAAAAAAGAACATTTAAACAATTAGTGAAATAAATTTTAAAAGCATTAGAGATGATTTATAATATGAACGTATTCATAAACTGATGATCTCCTGTATTTCACAACATTTATTTGTCATGACACATAGAAAAGTCTTCGTTAAAAAAGTTTATTTTTTTTAACATGGTGAGGTCAAGTAAATTTTTCATAATTTCTGGTTCGGTCTGAAATTTTTTAGTTAATACTTTACAACCCGTGGACTAACTAGATCATTACTAAACGTTAGAAATGAAAAAAAAAAATTATTCATTAGAAGAACATTTCTTGTAAGACAGTCAGAAATTTCTATGAAAAAAATATAAAGAATGTTCTAAAATTATAAATCAAAGAATGCATTTTACTTTTCAATTTTCATATATATTTCTAATATATACTTCTAAACCTACAAACATTTTTATTTTCTCTTGCAAGCAATAGGGCCATAACTAGAGCGTGGCAAAGGTAATACTTGCCATGGGAGCATCATTCTTAGGGGCGCCGCCCCTTGAGGAAAATGAGTTCCGAAAGAGGCCGATTCGCCTCAAGTAGAAATAAGGAAAAGTTGAAAAATAATTTTTTTTATGATTTTTGCATATTTTTTAGAAAAGCTTCTACACACTAAACTTGATATAGATTCTTACAAAATGTTTACCAAACATTCCTGATGTGAATTAATATAAATACAGGTATTCGTTTTAAATTTTGAATTTATTAAAGTTATTAAAATTAAATTAAAATTTAGAAATTTGCCAATTTTTTTATGAAAATTCAACTTCTAAATTTAATATATTCTAAAAAGTTTTCAGTTTATCAGCAAAACTCCCACTCCCGATACTATTTCGCAGCGAAATATATCCACACACAATGTGTTAATAAGAAGAGGAATAATAAATAAGAATTAAAACATACCTGATCTTGAACGATGTTTTTCGTGTTTTCGTTTACTTCTTTCCAGCCATTTTCAAGAATATCTGTCATCTGTAATATATAAAATTCGCAGATTTTTATAAAACGTCAAAGAGAAAATGATCGATAATGATAGTAAATACTGAAAAGGAATTATGTAAATATCTGAATATTAATGTACATTATCTTCGATGAAAGCATCTTACAAAATGTAAATACTCTAGACCTGATATTTTCTCCAAGCAGAAAAGGTTCGGTTCGGTTTGGATTGTAGCTCTACAATCAGATGTTTTGCTACACGAGGGCTGACGATACCGGGACCTACTGCTTAAAGCTGAAAAGGAATAGCTACAGACATCCATGCTATAAACAGGTTTCAAACCCGCAACCGAAGTGCAGTGTCTTATCCATTTGGCCACTGTTCGATTCATTCAGAAAATGGGAATAATTTTATACAGGGCGATTTATTTTCTATTACTAATATAAAATTTATAAAAATAATTACCACTCGTGACTATCAAATATTTTATATCTTAAATTCACATTATTTCTTCTGATACTGTGATATATTATAGAATTAATTCCAAAAAGTTTGTCAGTACTTAAAGAAAAATTAAAGTCCTGCTTCTATATCTTAATATTTTTATTCTAATGCTTTTGTGATTAAAAAATCATCTTAATTCTTATGAAAAGGTTAGAATAAAAAATAGACAAACATATTTTGAGGTAAATTAAGATTAATTATAACTTAAAAATTATTAAGATTTAAATTTATTTCTTAACTTTACCTTTAATGCATATTATCAGATAAATAGTACCATTGAAGTTCTTAATAAGTACAAATCAAGATTCCGGAGTTATAGGGGACAGGAAGCTTTTGAAAATCTATGATTGTGAGCTATGAATACAATTATATTGAAAACTTTCAATCTGATACTTATTTTTCATAAATATATTTTCCTCAACATTAAGTTTAATGCCTTGACAAAAATCACCATTTCCATAATTTTTTCTAACTTATGCTGTTTTTACATATTCTTCTATCTCATTTATTTGATAAAATTAATTTAATAGTTATTTAATAAAGTAATAATGATGTTTTTGATAAAAAGCTATCTATGATTACGGAATTATTTACACTAAGCGAAAACAATAAACTTTACAAATTTTAGCTTTAAAATCTGCATAAAATGTTTTTCAGTGATTTCAGTGCCCAATGAATAAGAGGCCGTCATTGATAAAGCAAGAAAACATGCGTAAAAGCTTTGGTGTTGGTTTTGGAAAAACTGTCAAAAAACAGACTTTCACATTCGTTTAAGAAGTGGACCGTTGGGATAAATGTATAACGTCTTATGATAGTTACTTCGAAGAAATACCATGTACATAAAAGTATCCATACAAAACTCAGGTTTTTTTTTATAACCTGAGTTTTGTATGGATATAGTCTCATTATTTATA
>CM063498.1:181861329-181866329 GCA_032207245.1 Pardosa pseudoannulata
GATAGTTAAATCCTTAAAAGCACTTGAAATATTCGGTTATAAAAGGTAAAATACTAAATTTTCCGTCTTAAAGGATTGTAAAACTTTCTCTTTAAAGTGTTAACTGCGGCTTCAACACTATCATCCTATTTTATGCCTGAAAAGTAGCATTAATCTGTTACTTTCCTTAGCTAACAGTTAAAAGGCAAAAGTCAAATGCGTGCACAAATCTCTCAAATTTTTACCTTCATATTTTTCATGAGATGTGCATGATTAAAGTGGTATACCAAATGTCATATATAGAAGGAACAATTACTAGCTAACAGACAACACCAGTTCTAGAGACTGGACAACTGTGCATAATTTTATCTTCGGTTTTATAAATGTTAGTTATTTTCCTAATATATATTTCTAGATAAATTGAATGATAGTTCACTTAATTTGTATTATAAATATGGAATTCCATTAAGTTCTTTAAATTAATAAAAATTTACATCTATCATTCTTAAGAAACTTAATAGTACGCTGCAAAAATATGTACTTCGAGTTTAACTCAAAGAGCTATAAAGAATAAGAATTTTTGAAAAAGTGTATAGCAACTTACCATTCAAAAATAGAAGTCCTCCTATTCCCATTACAACATACGAGAATATCTAAAATATAAGAAAAATATAATTAGAAATTTCATTAAAAAAGATTGATTATTAAAATTATTTTAGATGCTCCAAAAAATTGAATAAAATATTGTTTCAAACACATTATGATAGTGTTATAATTTCAATAATTTTCCGTGATAATTTATTTAATATGATAGTAAGCATTATATTTTTTCTATTATTTGTTAAGTTTGTAATCGTAATGTAAAGATATAAACACGGCAACTTTTTTTAATATAGTATTTTTTGAATTTTTACTTCTAACTTACGTGCAAAGATGGCGCCACTACACGGATTCTAGAAACGCATTTTGAAATACTTCAACTATAAATTTTCTTATACTCTTAATAGATTATTACTTTCCTTTTCAAATCAGTTCATCATATATTTTTAAAAGCATGATAAAAGTTTTTTTGATAATGAATTATTTAAAAATTACATCTGTTCATTTCCCATTTATTATCATTATTTGTTTATTTATTTTAAAAATTTTACAAACGTGAATACTACGAGGAATTTAAGTTTAGTTTTTAAAGGCTTTTGCACAACTATAATATTTGAAAGTTACATTTAATATATATTTTATTCTAATATATTTTAGTATTCTTTTTGTAACATAAATTTGAATTAATGTAAATTGTTTGTAAATAAATTAATCCATTCACAACCATAAGGTTTAAACACTTGTTCTAATACATTTAACATTCTAACATACTTTTGCAACCTTTTCTTAATATGATTTTCTTTTAGTGTAAATCTTTTGAAGACAAAGGAATCCCTGTACAACCATAATATTTAAAAACTAGGTTCTAATATAAGTTATATTCTTATATATTTTAGTAACCTTTTCTTAATTCGATTTTTCTTTAACGCAAATCCTTTGTAGATAAAAGAATCCCTGTACAAACATAATATTTAATAACTATTTATCCTATATTTAATATTGTAATACATTTAGTAACCTTTTCTTCGTTTGATTTTTCTATAACGTAAATTTTTTGTAGATAAGTGAATCCTTACACAACCATAAGATTTAAAATCTAGTGAATGTGTCTAGTTATAAGTCTTTCAAAATTGAATTTAAGGGCAAAGGAAAATGATTACTAAATATTAAACTTTCAAATATTTCTGAAAAGTTTGTGGCAGTATTCGAATGTGCAAGATTTTGAATGCTCACCAACTCTGTAGAGTTTACGCTCTTCAAATATCGAGGGCGCCACCAGGTAGGTGGTCTTTGCTGACTTGGTAACAAAATAAAGTAATTATTCCCAGTATTATACTAAAACCCTGTTTTGATTTATTTTAAGGGTTAAAATTCTAATTTCGATCAAAGGAGAATTATCTTTCTTTATTTTATAGTGAAATGAACTCACTAATAACTACAAAAGTAGCATAAAATAATATCAGGAAATGTGTAATAGTAACTATTAGCAAATGCGTTGATTTATTAATAATCCGTAACTACTGGCTTAACAAACTGGCTTTTCAGAATTATTAATTGGCTACATTACTCGATTTAGGTAGCCTTTCAACCATAGAGATCCATTACGTATCATCGATCATCCGCTGAACTCATTTCATATACAATTAAACATATGATTGGTCGTTTTTCAAGGCCACGGAAGTGGAAAACAATAAATGAGAGGAATATATGTGGAAATTCAGTAAAATATGTGACTATGAATAAATTAGTTATTTACAACACTAATTGGCAACATTTTTAAATTGCGCTAAAGATTTTTGATGCTAACTTTTTAATGACTTTTACAGTGTTACTAAAATTATCAACCATTATATAAGGGATTTAAGGAAATCATCTTCAGTACAATCAGGCAAAACCCTGTACTTGGACGATTTTTAAGCATTGTAATAAATACCGGTTGTGAAAATATGTTATATGGATGATCCTTCAAAGACCGCCACTGTAATCCAAATTTCGGGACTTAAATTACATCCTTTCCAATTCTATAATTAAAGTCATTTAAAAGTAGTTATTTACAACACTAATTGGCAACATTTTTAAATTGCGCTAAAGATTTTTGATGCTAACTTTTTAATGACTTTTACAGTGTTACTAAAATTATCAACCATTATATAAGGGATTTAAGGAAATCATCTTCAGTACAATCAGACAAAACCCTGTGCTTGGACGATTTTTAAGCTTTGTAATAAATACCGGTTGTGAAAATATGTTATATGGATGATCCTTCAAAGACCGCAACTGTAATCCAAATTTTGGGACTTAAATTACATCCTTTCAAATTCTATAATTAAAGTCATTTAAAATTAGTTATTTACAACACTAATTGGCAACATTTTTAAATTGCTCTAAAGATTTTTGTTGCTGACTTTTTAATGACTTTTATAGTGTTACTATAATTACCAAACATTAAATAAGTGATTTAGGGAAATCATCTTCAGTCCAGTTAGACAAAACCCTGTGCTTGGACGATTTTTAAGCTTTGTAATAAATACCGGTTGTGAAAATATGTTATATGGATGATCCTTCAAAAACCGCCACTGTAATCCAAATTTCTGGACTTAAATTACATCCTTTCCAATTCTGTAATTAAAGTCATTTAAAATTAGGGTCTCATCAAAAGTAAAGGCTTTAACACAAAGTTTCTTAAACTGTGGGTCGCAGGATCTGCAGCAGGAGTTGCCAAAAATTTTATCAATTTTGATATTTCTTTCACTTATTATAATAATTTTGCAATTACTAAATATTTTTACACAATGCATCTGACAATAAATAGGAACAATACAGACAAAGGAAAAACGAAAACGTTTCGATGCATCTTTTATAATAGAAACGTTCATTTCACTTGCTTTGCACGTGACGTTGTCATTTCGTCAAAAGTCTTGCGTATGCAAGATCAGAATGTTTTGGTAACACATTCGCACTGGGATTTTCTTAGTAGTGACCTTTTAAGTCTTAACTGACAGACTATAGTTAATGTTTGAATTTATCCAAGTAATTGAATTTATTTTTATTACTGTATGATATTATTAAGTTTGTTTCTTATTTAAAATTTTCATATAGTCTGATGTCTTAAAATTACAAATTAAAGTTAATACCAAAAACTCCAATAGTATGTTACAGTACAAGTGAAGAAACTGATAGTTTCACTCAGGCGTATATTAGATTTGATGGGGTTCGGGTTCCAAAAGTTTTCGTAAATATTCTTTGGTCCCCACACCAAAAAATTTCAGAAACCCTGCTCTAACGACACAGATGTACTTAAATTGAATGCAGATGGAGTGTTAAAGGTGTTAAGATAAATTATTTTTAACGGCATTTTGAATGCTAATAAAATTATTAAATGCAGGGATATGGTCATCAAAATACTCATTGATAATTCGAAGGAAAAGAGTTTAGTTGTCTCGTGTGCTTTAATAACAATTTGCTCATTAACCTATTTAGTCGTTTTCTTCGCTAAAATAAAAATTTGAGCAAATCGAACTTAGTCGTTTCAAGTGTTTTAAATAACAATATGCCCAAAATGACTTTAGTCATTTTTGCTCAAGATGTGGTAAAAGAAGGCGTTATAAAGAATAATATAAATTAAAAGATAGATTAAAACTGTGAATGTTTAAGATTTTGGAACTATTTGAGAAAGTGAAAAAAATTTCTCAAATAGAAGAAGTTTACTTTAAAGAAACTTACTTGAATTTACTTTCGTTTTTATTAATAATCAAATCAATTTATGAAGGAAGGACAGATAAGTAGGGCGCTACATTTGCGTGCCGTTTTGGGGTATGAATTCCGCTATAGTCAATAGCGGATTTCATTACACTCCAAGTCATGGAGGTTCGAATTGGCTTAAGGGAACATTTTCAAGTCAGATCTTTTTGGTGATCAATCAATTTGCCGAAGATTGGCGTCATACGCATCATTTCTGATTAAGACCGTTGACGTCATGCCCAGTCTTTGTAAATAGTGTCTTGTATATAATTTAAATATTGTAAGGTTTTTTCCCATATTGTAACATGAATTCATTCATATGTATTGATATTTGTAAAGTTTTATATTTATCGTAGTTTTATTTGGCAACAAGTAATCATTGTAAATATCTGTTTATGTTGTCTGTCTATAAGAGTCAGTGTGCCAGTAGTACCAAAGCTAGGTTGCATCGAGGGTGCTGATGTTTGTTTATGATGATGTTTATTTATTGTTTTCATTACACTATCATAAATAAATGCCTGTGTCTATACATAGTGTGAATCCCTTCTGAGCATGGTTTTATGTGTTGTGATGTTTATATGTACTTCTCTAAGACTAGTCGAACCATAGCAGGAGTCTCCCTATCTTTATTTTAACAGCTGTTTTTTCGATTTATCATAAAATTTTCTATTTGTTATTCA
>CM063498.1:181876329-181886329 GCA_032207245.1 Pardosa pseudoannulata
ATAGGAATGAAGTACTAGTTTTTACAAATAAAAGGTAAAGTAATTAAATTTTGTTGGAGAAAGCTTTACGACATAGTAATTAAGTACTACTTTTTACAAATAAAAGATAAAGCAATTAAGTTTTGTTGGAGAAATAGATCTCAGAAATCTAAAACATTGAAATTTTTTTTGTTTTGAATAAAGTTTTTAGTCAGAAATATGCTTCTCCTGATAAGCATATTCTAATCTTGCATCTAAATCCCGCTCAATAATTCATCTGTAAACACGAATGCTGAATTTAAATGCTAGATATATATAACTTTTGGAAAAGCAACCTAGAAATAATCGTAATAAAATGGAACAATATCTTATTTCTATTAAACGAATCTAATATCATGTAAATAAACCCTCCATGAAAAGTGGGTTTAAAATATCGATAATTACCCATTAAAGCATTTATTTTAGTTTCCCTGGAGTTTTTCTTCAGTTTCTTTTGCCCTGGATCAACGAATGCACTGTGAATATTAATAGCAATTTAAAATGGGGTGAACGTCTGTCCGACGTTAAGTAACGTACTAACACTTTTTATGGTGATAAAACGGGATAAAATTGCTGAAATAAAAATATTTTACTCCGTGCAATAGAAGTTGTCTTTTGGTTGAAACTCACTCTTTTTATATTTAAAAACTAGTAATGGCTAGTTTGAACTTAAAAGAGATCTTTTCTCTACACCAATAAAAATATCGCATTCCACGCTATTAATGCTACCATTCGATCTCTCTTTTTGCTTCAATAACTAGTAAAACCTCGTTTGCATTTAATGGAGACCTTTTTTTTACACCAATTTGTTCATAAATCTAGACAGTACTAGTCAAGCTTTATTGGTGTTGAATATCTGTTTGATATGTTGTTGGAAAGATTGGTGGGCGGAATATACAGAGGCATAGCCTCTCACATATATTCAATAACTAGCATATAGCCCGTCATATGACGGGAATAGTAACATTTTTAATTTTCGTGAATTGTAAAGTACCCTATGAGTCAGGTAAAAAAAATGGTTTATTTTTTGGCTGATAATTATCTGATACACCCTCAATAATTTGTTTATCTTTACTAATATTACTGCATATTACGTAATAGGATCATTACTCGAGTTCTATTTGAAATTTCGAAAAATCATTCGAAAATTTTTAAATAGGGGAAATAAGTTTACCCTCAATCTTTTAGTGAGACGTTTTTGTTAAATTTATGCTTTTGATAAGATTTCCCCATAAACAAAAAAGTTTTACTCTTTATGAGAAAAAAAAATATCTTTCAGAACCATGTAATAGCACAGAAGCCATTTATCTCACGTGATTTTTACGATCCATATTTACGTTCTCTGCTCGGGAATAATTTATTTATAAAAAAAACAGCATCAGGTTATTGTCACGTACTTTCAGAGTGACCGAGAGGGGAAACTGTACTTAAAGTAGTTATACCATATTCAAGCGTTTCAGGAAAATTTTTTTTCCTTTCTACACAAAAGCAGGGTGTATATGTTTTATTTCGTTATCCAGTTATTTTCTCCTCCCAAAAGAAAGTTATAATAAAACTCGACTGTGTTGGGAGATCGGCAAACAATGGCAGGGAAGAGCAAAGGGTGAAATGCAATCAAGTCAAAGTAGAACAGGAAATTGGAGAAACACGTTTTATTTGCTACCCTTAATTATACTCCGGTTAAAAAAATTACGCGTTATTTATGTCGAACAATAGATGCGAATCAGGGTGAAAATTTTTAGAGTCAATTGAAATTGGAAAGTTTATCAATTAAGGTATGTTAAGTATCGGAGTAATAGTGCAAATTTAATTTGCTATAGTACGTTGTTTGTAGAAATTATATATGACCAAATAGTTGATTATTGTTAATATCCGGTTAATACACATTTTCGGTGTTGTTAATTAGAAATTAGCTCTAGCTGACTGTATAACAGTATAATTCCCTTTATACCATGTTAAATTATTTATTAATTACATACTAAAAATTTCCTACATAATAAATAAGAATTAACTATTATACAATTCACATTCCCAAAACATTAATTGATTTAAAAAATATATGTATCACTAAAAGCCCAACAGTTATGTTCCATTACATCAACTTGTATTTCTACTGCTACGCGTTAACCTCGCATGGTGGTTATTAAACACTAGCTATGGTTCTTTAACCGCTACTGGAGCACACATAAAAGATTCATGGTCGCTATGCCTTTAAAAATTTTGTTTTGAAAAGTATTGTGTGGGCTATATAACACAGAACATTTAAACTCAAAACATTATTTTACATGAGATTTAAAAATATAAATTACGACTCATTTCGATTGATTATATACCGATATAAAATTATAATGTATTACTAAAAATTGTTAGAGTGAAACGGAAAGTTTAGAGGTCTACTCTGGAGAGAGGAAACTAAAAAAATTAATTTTCAACAGATTATCATTTTTTAAAACATCCTTTTTTTTTGGTAATTTAATTTTTGGAAAATATGTGTTTTAATTTAGAAAACACATATTTAAAATACATAATTAAATAATCAAACACATAATTTAAAAATTCTGTTAGGAAAGTATTGTATGGCCTATAATACAGAACATTTAAACTCAAAATATTACTTTACGGGAGATTTAAAAATATAAATTGAGACTCATTTCGATTGATTATATACTGATATAAAATTATATTGTATTAAATTGTTGGAGTGAAATGGAAATTTTAGAGGTCTACTCTAAACTAAAACAATTAATTTTTAACAGATTATAATTTTTTTAAAACAACTTTTTTTTGGTTATTAAATTTCTCGCGAAAAAATATGATTTAATTTAGAAAATTTAAATTCCAAATATAATTTTAAGTGAGATTTAAAATTATAAATTATGCATTCACATCTATTGATTATATATTGATATGAAATTATATTGCAGGGCAAAAAATTGTTTAAAAATTGTTTGCAAAAAATTGAGTGTAAACGGAAAGTTTAGAGGTCTAGTCAGAAGAGCATCCTTTTCTTACTTAGTTTTAAGGTGGTAATAAAATATAAACGATATTTAAAAAAAAACGCTTTTATTTACCTAAAATTGAAGATGAGCCTCCACATTGAGGACAGAACAATTAACCACCAAACTAACAAACGCATAACAGCAATTACAAAATCTATTTATTAAAATAAATGACTTGATGTACAGGCTGTTCACAAAAGAATAAAAAAAGAATGCTTCATGTACTAGGAAAAAAGTGAGTAATAATTACCCGACTTTAGTAAAGCTTCTTAATCTGTAACAATGCTTTTTCTTTATAAAATAAAGTTTTAAAAAGAAAGTTTTTGTGATAAAGGCAATAGTTTTCTTGTCACGAAGATTAAATCTTACGTAGTCGCTGCTTTTTTGGGAAAAATGAGCTTTTTAAACTCTTTTAAAATTCTCTTCTCTCTCTTGAAAGATGCAACTTGTAAGGTACAAAAAACAGTTTTTCAGTTTTAACTTTTTTTAAAAAGAAATTTTGGTTTAGAGTAGTTTGTTAGTTTACAAAAAAACCCAACATATCTATGGGAAATTATATTGCAGAAGTAAAAAAAAGTTAGAGTTAAAGCGGAAAGTTTAGCTCTGCTCAGCAGAGAGTAGTAAAAAAATAGACTTTCAAACAATTATCATTTAATAAAAATTTATGATTTCGATTTTCGAATATTATACTTCTTCAAGATATTTGTTTGGAAACGTATTGTGTGGGCTATAATACAGAACATTTAAACCGAAAATATTATTTTACAGGATATTTAAAAATATAAATTATGACTCATTTCGATTTATATAACTATATAAAATTATATTGTATAACTAAAAATTGTTAGAGTGAAACGGAAAGTTTAGAGGTCTACTCAGGAGAGAGCAACCTAAACAATTAATTTTCAACAGATTATTCTTTTTTAAAACAACATTTATTTTGGTAATTAAATTTCTCGGAAAATATGTGTTTTAATTTAGAAAACACATAATTAAATAATTAAACATAATTAAATAAAACAATAAAATAATTAACTAATTAAACATATAATTTAAAAATTCTGCTTTGAAAAGTATTGTGTGGAATAATACAGAATATTTAAACTCAAAATATTATTTTACAGGAGATTTAAAAATATAAATTACGACTCATTTCGACTGATTATATACCGATATAAAATTATATTGTATAACTGGAAATTGCTAAAGTGAAAACGGAAAGTTTAGAGGTCTACTCTGGAGAGCGCAAACTAAAACAATTAATTTTCAACAGATTATCATTTTTTAAAACATCCTTTATTTGGTAATTAAATTTGTCGGAAAATATGTGTTTTTATGTAGAAAATTTAAATTCCAAATACAATTTTACGTGAGATTTAAAATTATAAGTTATTCACTCACATCTATTGATTATATATTGATATGAAATTATATTGCAGCACAAAAATTTGTTAGAGTGTAAACTGAAAGTTTAGAGGTCTTGTCAGAAGAGCATCATTTTCTTACTTAGTTTTAAGGTGGTAATAAAATATAAACGAGTTTTTTTTTTTTAAATAAATGTACATTTTTATTTCCTAAAATCGAAGATGAGCCTCTACAGTGAGGACAGAACAATTCACCACCGAACTAACAAACGCATAACAGCAATTACAATATCTATTTATTAAAATAAATTGCTTGATGTACAGGCTGTGCACAAAAGAATATAAAAAACAATGCTTCATGTACTAGGAATAAAGTGAGTAATAATTAACTGACTTTAGTAAAGCTTTTTACTCTGTCACAATGTTTTTTCTTTACAAAATAAAGTTTTAAAAAGAACGTTTTTATGATAAAGACACTAGTTTTCTTGTCACGAAGATTAAATCTTACGTAGTTGCTGCTTTTTGGGGAAAAATGAACTTTTTAAACTCTTTTAAAATCCTCTTCTCTCTCTCGAAAGATGTAACTTGTAAGGTACAAAAAAAACAGTTTTTCAGTTTTAACTTTTTTTAAAAAAGAAATTTTTGTTTAGAATTGTTTGTTAGTTTACAAAAAACCCCAACATATCTATGGGAAATTATATTGCAGAAATAAAACAAAAATTAGAGGGAAAGCGGAAAGTTTAGCTCTACTCAGCAGAGAACGGTAAAAAAAAGTGGACTCTCAATCGATTATCATTTTTTAAATATAATTTCAAATTTCCAATATTATACTTCTTCAGGAAATATGTTTTGAAAAGCATTGTATGGGCTATAATACAGAACATTCAAACTCAAAATATTATTTTACAGGAGATTTAAAAATATAAATTACCACTCAATTTGATTGATTATATACTCATAAAATAGTATTATGTAACTAAAAATTGTTAGAGTGAAATGTAAAGTTTAGTGGTCTACTTTGGAGATAGCAAACTAAAACAATTAATTTTCAACAGATTATCATTTTATTAAACATCTTTTTTTTTGGTTAATAAATTTCTCGGAAAATATGTGATTTAATTTAGAAAATTTAAATTCAAAATATAATTTTACGTCAGACTTAAAATTATATATTATGTACTCACATCTATTGATTATATATTGATATGAAATTATATTGCAGCACAAAAAATTGTTAGAGTGTAAACGGAAAGTTTAGAGGTCTAGTCAGAAGAGCATCATTTTCTTACTTAGTTTTAAGGTGGTAATGAAATATAAATGAGCTTTTTTTAAAAAAAATAAATATGCGCTTTTATTTACCTAAAATCGAAGATGAGCCTCTACAGTGAGGACAGAACAATCCACCACGGAACTAACGGGCTCATAATAGCAATTATAAAATATGTTTATTAAAATAAAGACTGTTCACAAAAGAATACAAAAATCAAAGTTTCATGCACCAGGATAAAAGTGAGTAATAATTACCTGACTTTAGTAAAGCTTCTTAATATGTCACAATGCTTTTTCTTTACAAAATAAAGTTTTAAAAAGAAAGTTTTTGTGATAAAGACACTAGTTTTCTTGTCACGAAGATTAAATCTTACGCAATCGCTGCTTTTTTGATAAAAATGAGCTTTTTAAACTCTTTTAAAATCCTCTTCGCTCTCTTGAAAGGTGCAACTTGTAAGGTACAAAAAACAGTTTTTCAGTTTTAACTTTTTTTAAAAAAGAAATTTTGGTTTAGAGTTGTTTGTTAGTTTACAAAAAAAAACCCAACATATCTATGGGAAATTATATTGCAGAAGTAAAAAATGGTTAGAGGGAAAACAGAAAGTTTAGCACTACTCAGAAGAGAGTATAGTAAAAAATAGACTTTCAAACGATTATCATTTCAAAAAAATATATAATTTTGATTTCCGAATATTATACTTCTTCAGGATATTTGTTTGGAAAATTACTGTGGGGGCTATAATACAGAACATTTAAACTCTAAATATTATTTTACAGGAGGTTTAAAAATATAAATTACGACTCATTTCGTTTGATTATGTACCGATATAAAATTATATTGTATAACTAAAAATTGTTAGAGGGAAACAGAAAGTTCAGAGGTCTACTATGGAGAGAGCAAACTAAAGCAATTAATTTTCAACAGATTATCATTTTTTAAAACATGTTTTTTTTTGGTAATTAAATTTCTCGCTAAATATGTGTTTTAATTTAGAAAACACATATTTAAAACACATAATTAAATAATTAAATGTAATTAAATATAATAATTAAATAATTAAACACATAATTTAAAAATTCTCTTCTGTAAAGTATTGTGTGGGATGTAATTCAGAATATTTAAACTCAAAATATTATTTCACAGGAGATTGAAAAATATAAATTACGACTCATTTCTATTGATTATATACTCATATAAAAGAGTAAGGTAAAACAATTAATTTTCAACACATTATCATTTTTTAAAACATCCTTTTTTTCGTTATTAAATTTCATGGGAAATATGTGATTTAGTTTAAAAAATTTAAATTCAAAATATAATTTTACATGAGATTTAAAATTATAAATTATGCACTCACATCTATTGATTATATAATGATATGAAATCATATTGCAGCACAAAAAAATTGTTAGCGTGAAAACGGAAAGTTTAGAGGTCAACTCTGTAGAGAAAAAACTCAAACAATTAATTTTCAACAGATTATAATTTTTTAAAAGTAAAAGTTTTTTTAACAGTTTTTGGTAATTAAATTTTTCGGGAAATATGTTTTAATTTAGAAAATTTAAATTAAAAATATAATTTTACGTGAGATTTAAAATTATAAATTATGACTCACATCTATTGGTTATGTATTGATATGAAATTATATTTTAGCACAAAAAATTGTTAGAGTGAAAACGGAAAGTTTAGAGGTCTAGTTAGGAGAGAGTGGAAAAAAAAATGATTTTCACAAGATGATCATTTTTTAAATTATTGGCATTATCGGAAATTAAATGTATTATAATACACATTTCTAAATGTAATTTTACGTGAGATTTAAAATTATAAATTATGCACTCACATCTATTGATTATATATTGATATGAATTTATATTTTAGCACAAAAAATTGTTCGAGTGAAAACGGAAAGTTTAGAGGTCTAGTAAGGAGAGAGTGAAAAAAAATTGATTTTCACAAAATGATCATTTTTTTATTAATGGTATTATCGAAAATTAAATGTATTATAATACATAGAATTTAAACTCAAATATAATTTTACACGAGTTTTAAAAACATAAATTATGACAGACTTAAACTTGATTACGTTTCATAACTGATTTTTTGAAAAAAATATCATCTATATGAAATGGATATGAAATTATACTGCGGAACTAAATAGTAGAATAAAAAAGAAAATTTTAGAATCTGCTCAGCAGGGAGAAAAGAAAATTTGGTTATATTTATTTTTTAATATATATTTTTTATGTAATATTATATTATTTAATATGCTTGTGATTCTTGAAAATTAAAATTTTTCTGGAAATAAAATTCGAAAAATATTGTGTATGATACAAAAATATGAAGTACAAAATATAATTTTATTGAGAATTTAAATATATATATCAATTTTGGAAAATTTAAACTTGATTACATTTTATAAGTGATTTCCTGATTATTACGAATCCATATAAAATAATACTGATGAAGTAGAAAAAGTAAGAGTAAAAAATAAAGTTTAGAGGTGTATTTATCAGAATGAAGAACAAAATAGTAGAACAAAATATTACTTTACTTGAGAATCCATTAAAAACGTAAATTTTGAAAGATTTAGACATGGATACATTTTGCAGTTAATTGCTTGAAATTTCTTTATGAATTTATAGGAAATTGTACAGTAAGACTTATGAAAAATTTATGAAATTTTACAGTAAAAAAATTCGAAATATATCCAATAGACAGCGGAAAAAAGTATTTCATATATGTAACTATTCAAAAATTAATTGCCTTCAGGAAATATGTTTGGAATACTTTGTATAAAAAGTATTTTAGAAATACATTTACAAGTAAAATTAAATTTTACATGCGATTAAAACTGTATATTATAAAAGATTCAAACATGCTTGCATTTTATGTCTGATTAAACTATAAAAACAATTATAAAATTACTTCCATGAAATAAATTAAAGATTGTTTCTTAAAGAAAAAGTTATGGAAAACCAAATCAAATCTTAACTGCATGAACGAAATATAACTCCACATATAATTACTTACAAAGATGAAAAATCAATAAAAATGCGAATGAAATACATTAAAACTTTCCCCCCTTTTATTACAACAAAAAACTTAAAGTGAGTGTTCCAAAAACGTGAAAATATTTTAATACCGGTAACAAGATAATGGTATAGTTAATAAACCTGCTCAGACCATACCTTAATCGAAATATTATTAAAACGGGAACTAAATGTGTATTTTGCATGTTAAGTTTAGACTCCATTTTCTGTTTAACAGATTAAAAAAAAAAGGTATCACGCAACAGTTAATATTTTTGAAAAAAGAACTTCTGTGGTTTAAAAACACTTATAAATAGTTCTGAAATTTACACAATATCTCGATTTACTCAAACATTTTCAATAGATTGCACTTTTAAAAAATTGACAAATGCATAGTGTGAAGACCCCTTGGTTCAAAACACTAACGCTTTGTTCAGCTGTAACCTTAACTGGAGTTTTCAGGTAACCGGGACCGTAACTGACCCCCAGGTATAGAAAGCCTAGAATTTTGTGACTCGGGGCTTTTCGACATTTTTTACTTAGGTATTAGGACCTCGTGGAGGTTCCGCGACTTTTGACGGGAGTCAGCTTTTTAGTGATTGCATTCGGAAGACTCGTAAAGTCCGCTCATATAAAGAGCGGCAGGTCTCGGATATCGAACGGGGGATACAGACTGGGTTGCATTGCACCCTAGAAGAGCCTCCCCATTTGTGAGATTATTTAATCTTTTATTTTCCCGACTGTGATCGTCGTGGCAATTCAGTGCCAGCCGAAAATGGTCTACATTTCTACTTGTTTTGGGGAGAATTAGAATCCCGTTCTATGTATAACCGTATTTACTCCAGAAAGAATAAAAGTAATTTCCAATTTTATCGTGACTGTTATACTTCGTTCGGGAGACTCGTAAGGTCATATAAGGAACGGCAGGGTCACGGACACCGAACGGGAGATAGTTTAGGTTCGCGTTGCACCCTGGAAAGGCTTCCCCATCGTGTAAAAATATTTAATTATTTTTTATGACTGTGATCATCGTGGATATGTTATCCAAGCAAACATCTTTTACATTTCGAAATGTTTTGGGATATTAGAATCCTTTTGTATATAGCCAGTATTTACTCCAGAAATAAAAGTGATATCCAATTCTGTTATGTCTGTGATCCTTCTTCACGCTACCTCTTGACTCAAGAACTTTGAAGGCGTCACAATAGATAATGCTTATGCTGTATAAGTATTCAGACCAAATACATAAAGTTGGCAATGGGATCCTACATCAAGACTATTCTATCTTTTCATATGCCCTTTTAACACTTTGTCGATGGT
>CM063498.1:181891329-181961329 GCA_032207245.1 Pardosa pseudoannulata
ATTGTAAATAAATCAGTATAGTAAAACCAAATCTTTAAAATTGGTAAAGGTAAAATGAAAAGAGCAGTACGTAAAATAAAAAGTATTACTGATATAGAATAAAAATAAATAACAGATAAAGGGATAAAATGAAAAAGTACCAAGTAAATAAAGAATAAAAAGCACCCCGCTATAGTTTTTTACCTTTGCTACGGTTTTTTACAATCCTTATATTTTTTATTTCGAAATAGGTAATTTCCATAAATCTTAAGATCTTACCTAAATTTTACTATATATTTTATAATACTTGCATTGTAGTTTCATTTAAGAAATCAATAGAACAATCTATTCAACCATCGATGAATTGATTTAAAAATATTTAAATGGCAGAGCACTTAACCCTGAGATGCAAAATATATGTATATAATTTTGCTCAATTTAGCACTAGTATATTAAAATTCCATTCTTTGATTAAAAAACAATTTCTGTAATAAAAATCAGGTAAGTTTCAATTTTTTAAAGTTTATGATGAAAATTCTGACTATAAAATTAAACATTTTTTGCAAAAATATTAATCTAAAACAGCTTTTTTGCTTTAACTCGTGTATTTATAAAAATCTAAAATGACAACTTTTTACTAAAAGCCACCCTCTGGTGATCAATAAATAAGGAAATTCCATAAAGGAAATCCTAATTAAATATGTCAGTATTGAATTTCTTCCATCCTACGCTGTTACCTTGAAAAAAAGTATTTTTATATTAAGATGAAAATTCATAAGCAAAATTGTATAAATTAAAATTTGTAGACAGGCAATTGAATAATGCTTCGAGACAAAATTATTATCAAAATTGAAAGCCACAAAAGCAAAATAGTTAAGATAATTTTTCCTTTTGCTTCATACTGTAAAAAAGTTAAAGAAATTAATTTAATTATATGAAGGACACCATTTCTTCAATATATAAGTAGGTCTGAAGTCTTTCTAACTAATAAAGTCGAGTTTGTAAAATAGTTTTACAAATACACATTTTGCTTTAAATTATCATTTCATGACATGGCAGTTTGATATTTTAAAGGTTTCTTTAAAAGAAAATTAATATCGCTAAATACAAAATTATGTTATTTGTAAACAAACTCGAATGGAGTAAATACTGTATGCTCCTGTTGATAACATTAATAAGCTGTGTTTTGTGGCAGTCTTTCAGAGGGAAAACACATCAAAATTGGAGAAATTCTGATTTGAAACACAGGTACACCTAGCAGATCGATTTTAATGTTCTGATTCTGTAAGATTGAATCAATATTCTCAGTTTTAATGTGGGATTCTGAAATATAAGCAAATTGCAATGCACTAGTGCAATTTCAAATCAGTGAAATTTATATCAATTCCAATAAAAGTATAACAGCAAAATCAACGTGATAAGGGATTAAAGAGAAAATATTAACAAAAAATTAAAGATATACGAAAAAGTTAAAAGAAAACAAATGTTTCATTGCAAATTCAAGCTACTTGTTTGTATCTAGTTATTTTCTTTTAATTTTATCTTCGTTAGTTTTTTTTTTACATTTCTGTATTCTGGCACCCAATTTTTGTCTTGTCAAATATCATTTTCATATTTCATATCATTGGAACCATGCAATGTTTTAACACTTTGTGATCTAAATTAATTTTCCTTATTCTCAGTAGTCCGGTTGCCGAACGCTGACCGATTTGTTAGGGTGCTGATCGTCGGTACCGGAGTTCGTGTGTTCGAATCCCACTATGGCATGGGTGTTCGTAGCCGTGTGGAATCGGCTTTAAGCAGTAGGTCCCGGTCTCATTAGCCCTCGTGTGCAAAACAGTAGACCGTAGTGCTCCAAACCAAACCAAACCAATCTCAGTAGTCCGGTCCAAATTGAAGTTTGAATTATATAAATTTATTTCTAGTCTACCATTTATAATTGAGTTAATCAAGTGTGAACCGTAATTCTTAAATTTGGAAAACGTGCCGAGTCACACAGACGTTGTATTGGTTTTGAAAGCTAGATAATGTCGAGTCAGACTTGACATTAACAGATCAAATTGAGAATAGTGAAGAATAGTAGGATATCGTGAAGAATAGTCTGGACCAAATTAAAGTTTGAGTTATAGCAGTTTGTTGCTAAAATAGAAAATTTAATTGAATTAAACAAATGTCAATAGTAATTCTTAAATTTGAAAACCATGCCGAGCCACACTCCGCGTTGTATATCTTGCAAAAGAAAGATGATGTCGAGTCAGACTCCACTTTAGAGCATTAAAGGTTAAGATGTTTATCGTGAAGAATAGTCTGGTCCAAATAAAAGTATGAGTTATATCAATTTATTTCCTACCTAGGAATTTTAATTGAGTTAAATATTTGTGAGCAGTTAATCTTAGAAGTAGTTGAGCTCCACTCGACGTACTTGCTGTAAAAGGAAGAGGATGTTGAGTGAGACTCTACATCGGACAGTAAAAGGTTACCGTTTGCAGAATAAAAATGTATATTTAGATTCGTTTTCTTAGGAAATCACGTGATGTGACATATGACGTAAAATCATATAGTAGCAATTTTTTATTTTGTTTTATTTTTATTTATTTATTTATTTTGTTACTTCCTTGTATGTAAAGGCAATGTGATCATGAAAAATTTGTAATCAGATTTCAGCTGAAATACTTGTTTTGGCCATGTATGAATCCATTTGGACGAGTTTCAATAATACGTCTCTATGTCCATACAAGAAACTTTAAATTTTGAAACTTTATATATTCGTTCTGACTATTCCTCGCGCTCCCTTTGACTAGTTTCGTCTTGGCGTAAGTACGTATGTAAGTACACACGAGTGTATCTCGAATAACTCAATCTGCACTGTATATAACGAAAGTTTTCAATATAAAACATATTAACACTTGGGGCATAATTCAAGAGCCATTAACAGTAAACGGTCAAAATTTTGTATTTAGGACTGTTCTAACATGTAATTGTGACTGCCTACACAAACACATATGTATATGTCATTTCGTGATTATTACTTACTAGCTAGCGATCAATAACGCCTCGACACTACAATATAGCAAAATGTTCTTTGTTTTAGAGACAGAAAAGCTAAAGAGGAGTTGTATTAAACTCTATATTTTTAATTTCAAATATTTATGCTTTCTTTCTGAGCAATGAGTGCATGTTACAAAGCATAGATACCATTTTTCCTTTATGAGTCTAGAACACCCATTACACAAAAACATGCCCACACACACACACACACACACACACACACACACACATATATATATATATATATATATATATATATATATATATATATGGGATATAAATATATATATATATATATATATACATATATATGTAATGAGACGGACTTCTCGATGGGTGGTTGCAGTCATGGCCATAAAAATGATACCGTTTCAGCTAAAGACCTTTATTAAGATAACGCTGAAGGACGGGTTCGCACTTCATCATAGGGACAGTACAAACTGAAGGGTCAGCTAGCATGAAGTTCTATGTACAAGACACGCAACACCTGAGTCAACATCTATGAGAAAATATCTCTAAAAAATCTATCTCCAATAGCTTGTATCTTCTTTTTATTTGGAAATTTCCTAAATTGTCCGCTAGGGCCATGTAGGATTATAATTGGTCAGGCCCCTTCTCATAGGGTGTAAACTGTACCCCAGTGGTCAATTTAGGTTAGGGGTTAAAAAGGGGAATTCAAAATGACGCGGGAATTTTTAGCCCTTGATTTAAGTTTTGAAAACCCCTGAGAATTTGCCTTACATATATGTATGTATGTACATATATAGATAGATATATCAGTGAAAAATGCTGATTAAGAATATTTTTTCCAAATTTCTGTTCATCTTTCGATTCCATCGTTAGTACCGAGAATTAAAAAAAAAATATTCTGGGCTGTGTATTCAAAAATACTAGTAATTATACATTTACTAGGATATATGGGATGTACTCCAGATATCGGTATCATCCTATCGGTCTATATTTTGTTTTAGGCCGTAATTTTCTCGCCGTTTGTTGTGGTTTGAGAAAACAGGCCGTGCCATGAGACGTCAACCAGCCTCTTTGAGTGATGTTCTGAAGGTGAAAGTAATCAAGCCAAATGGAGGCGGTTAATTGATGGGAAAACTTTCGCTTGCTGCCTCTGATTAGATGGATCAAAAAAGAAAAGGGTGGGAGGATCAGCGCTTAAGTTCAAAGTCGAAAAACAACATTCTGCTAAAAAATGTTGTTTTGATCATTTCAGTACTTATTTTTTTGTTTATATGTATATATGTATATATATGTATATATTTATATGTATATATATATATATATATATATATATACATATATATATACACATATATATGTATATATGTATATATATGTATATATTTATATGTATATATATATATATATATATATATATATACATATATATATACACATATATATAAATATACATTTATATACATACATATATACATACATATATATATTATATTCATATTATATACATATTATATACATATATATATATATAGATATATAATATAAATATATATAAATGTTATACTGGTCAAAGCATGGAAGTTACTCTTGAGAAAATAATAGAAATTATTAATATATATATATATATATATATATATATATATATATATATATATATATATATATATATATATATATATATATATATATATATATATATATATATATATGTATATATATATGTATATATATGTATATATATATATATATATATATATACGTATATATATATATATATGTATATATATATGTATATATGTATATATATATATATATATATATATATATATATATATATATATATATATATATATATATATATATATGTCATTCAGAATTTCATTGGATTACTTCTAAAATGTAAAAGCTCCAAACCAGAGGTTGCATAAAAGTTTAAATAAAACAATAATAATGTCGATGATCCTCGAGTAAAAAGAAATCTAATAATAAAAAGCAGAAAAATACTGAAGTAACTTAGAAATATTTGAAAAATAGCAGTAATTAATTAGCACTTAAATGAGCTTTTTTATATTAATCTTATCATATTTTTTGAAAGAAACTTAAACGAACCGATTTTTTGTAAGATTTGGATCCCATCGCTGATTAAAGGTACTTATAAAAAGCATGATAACTCATAAACAGCTGGACTGAGTTTAAATGAATTAGTTAAAAATATCTGACGGGGCCCAATTGTTTTAATTCTCTCCTAAAGAGCGCATTCTTAACATTCCGAGTATCTACAATTATTTTTGAGTAGCATTCGTAATAATTTGAAGATCACTTCAGATTTAGTTTTTTTTTCTTTTTCGGATCTTGCACCATTTTTACATTCCATTTCATTTATTTATTTTCATTTTTTCATTTATTTATTTTGACATTTTTATCTTACATACATATAACGTCTGTCTCAAAATTTAGAGTGGAGTAATTGACGGGGAAAGAATAAGATTTTCAAATGACAGTGAATAAATTTCAGAGTCCACGAAAGAAAATATACTGATTAAATGACATCGACAATCAGCTACAAAATTAAACTTGGAATTTAGTAGTTTGACTGTAACATCTCATTTTGTTCAAAGTGACCGGTAACTTCATTTTAATATCTTATATATGCCTTGAGAAGTTTTGACAAATCCCATTACAAAGTAGCAACTACACATAGTGTGGTCTCTATTCTTCAATTTTTAAAAAAGCATAGGTGTAACGTAAACTCAAAGATCACAAACACATTTTTTGTAACAAAAACAATTATTTAATGCATGAATTAAAATTTCAAACCAGTTCTCTGAAAAAACAAAAGACATTTAGACACTTTTTAAAAATGAGATCAATAAAGTAATTTCTCTTCGAATTTGAAAACTCTAATTTAGAAAAAAATAGAGATTTTAGACTTACTCGATTATTCGATGACTCGATTTTTGGTACTTGTGATAGCCCAGATAGCATGCATACTCATTTTGTTCAAGTTTGATTTTTTTCTGGATAATATCTTGTCATAATAAATTTGACGCGACAAACTTGCAGCAAAACTTCTGCAAGTTAGACAGACCATAAAACGACCACTCCTTTGCAACTTTATTTTGCTGCAAAACTGTGGCAACCTTGTCTTGGCAACCTTGAAACAAGAGAAAATTCTCAGACTTGCAGTTATAATTTCAAACTTGCAGACACCTCATGCTGAACTTGTTGCAAGTTTGCTAACTGGGAGATTATTGCATATTTCTATTTCAACTTTCACTGTATATCTAAGTCTAAATCTTCTGAGATTTTTGAAAAAAAACTGCTTTAACTTTCCCTATTTCTATTGAGCCGAACAATGGCCGATTTGCTAGGGTGCTGGTTTTCGGTACCGGAGTTCGTGGGTTCGAATCCCACAGTGGCATGGATGTTCTTAGCCCTTTCGGAATCAGCTTAAACTGTAGGTCCCGGTCTCATTAGCCATCGTGTTGCAAAAAAGTAGACCGTAGCACTCTAAACCAAACCCCTATTTCTATTGAAGTGTTGCATATTAATGTATTAGAAGACAAAACATGAATAAAAGCGTGTTTTAACACAGAATTCGTCCCCACATCGCATTTTATTGAGTTCTAACTCGTTATTTTTCCCTGCAGTTAAACGCTAGGCTGAATCATGCCTGAAGTTCCTACCATTTTTGTCTCTCCGTTTTCATTCCATTGGTGAAATATCACTAAATATAAAATCACTATGAGTGAGTACTTCCTCGTTGACAGTGATAGAATAAAAACACGTGTATGTACTTGTGATGTTTTTCTAAGTTTAAATTGTGAAAGCTTTTAAACGTTGCTGGCACAGTTCAAAACACTACGATGATTAACAGGAAATAAAATATTTCACCAAATTCAAAATGTTTAAATTCATTCACAACTAAGAAATACTCACGCACTTGGATTTAATTACTAGATTCAACGAAATTGAAAAGGAATTATCTCAAACATATATATATATATATATATATATATATATATATATATATATATATATATATATATATATATATATATATATATGCATACATACACATATATATATATATATATATATATATATATATATTTATCAAAAGTCGTATTAAGGCAGTAATAAAAATATGGTTTCGATACATCTTTTGAAAATAACAAAGGCGTACAATTTTATTTATTTTTGTAAGGAAAGTACTGAAAGAGCTCAAAGAAGCAACTGAAAGAATGGTTGTCGCAAGTTTTGAAACTTCTAATAAATATCGATTTTCGCTTAACCTTCACACGCTTTTATGATCTAGCATTCGTTGTCTTAACTCCAAGAGAAAAAGAAAAGTTGATTTATGTAGGACCTTCTTATCTACTTGTTTATGTACACAGGTAGACTTACCAGTTTTATTTCCGATGCTTTTATTTAATTAATAATGCTTTTGCTCAGTGGACATTACTGATCTTCGAATTAGATGGAAGCTGCTTAATAGCGCCATTTCAATACTATATTGCAACTTTGCAGATTTTTTAATACATCATATAATGGTTATTTTGTTGGATCTGATTTTCCATGACAGTTTCATGCCGTAAAATTAGAGCGAAATAACTGAATGTAAAATAATCGGAAGTTCAGAAGACGTGGAGAAAATTTCAGTCTATGAAAAGAAAGTACTTCGGTTAAAGGACATCAACTTTCAGCTACAGAATAAAATTTAGTATTTGGTGGCTTGATAATAGTGCCTTATTTTGTTTGAAATTATCATACCTTATTTTAACATCTTTGTTATGCCTTGAAAATGCCAAAATGTGAGGTTTTTTAACAGATTTTATTCATAAGCCTTAATTAAAAATAGCGTTATATATTAGTTGTAGATTTTAAAGATAACTATAAACAAAGATCTTGTCTTTGGAATAATTGATCAGCGCATGTATTGAGATAACTTACGTACTTTACATAACAGCACAAAGGGTATATTCATGAGGATGTCATGAGGACATGGAATGGATGTACAATACTGCATGTGATCGTTTACATTAATAACATTAAAGTATTCAAGCTAATATGCATTAAAGTTTATTAAGTAATCCCATATAAAGGTATAATAAAATATATAATATGTATATTTGCAGGCGATAGAACGTTATATATATATATATATATATATATATATATATATATATATATATATATATATATATATATATATATATATATATATATATATATATATATATATATATATATATATATATATATATATATATATATATATATATATATATATATATATATATATATATACATATATATATACATATATATATATATATATATATATATATATATATATATATATATATATACATATATACGTATATATATATGTATACATATACATATATTTACAATATATATATATATATACATATATATAACATATATATATACATTTATATATATTATATATACATTATATATATACATATATATATATATATATATATATATATATATATATATATATATATATATATATATATACATATATATATATATATATATATATATATATATATATATATATATATATATATATATATTTATACGTATATATATATATATACATATATATATTTACATATATATATATTTACATATATACATATATATATATACATATATACATATATATATATTTACACACACATATATATATATATATATATATATATATATATATTTACACATATATATATATATACATATATACATATATATACATTTATATATATACATATATATATATATATATATATATATAATATATATATATATATATATATATATATATATATATATATATTAATGAATACCAACATTCCAGGTTTAAGAACATAGAATTAATAATTTAGGTGGTTGAGAGCAAAAAACGCAGCTCACTGTTTTAATACAGGTGCATGAATCATTAATAATTCCATTTAAAAGCACTTGATGCATAACAATTGAAAGAGAACGTCTTCAGATTGAGTTGCTGATGAACCCACGCTAAGTAAGGCTTTTTTGTCAGCCTATGCCGAAGCCAAGTTTGATGGTTGGATGTGAAACTGTGGAATAGTCACAATAAAGACATTATCAAGACATCATTGGCTCTTTGAAACGTCATAAGCGAGACATACTTAAATTTATAATAAAGGAATAACTGCTTCTTCATTTCAATTTACAATTTAACACTGCTTCTATCTACACTTTTACATTATCATCGCTTCAGAACCGTCCGTTGTTCCCCTGTCTATATTTTTGTTTTCCATAATAGTAGGAAAAATGAAACTAAAAATTACTAAAAAGTAATTTTGTAATAACAATTATATAATGAAAAAATAAATTTTTTGCCAGTAGAAGGTTGATAAAATAACAAAGAGAATTGCATATCATTTACGAGTTTTATATTGGTTGAAAGAAAATTAGTGTGTTTGTCCTTCGACCTACACTCTTCCTACTTTTAAGCATTTCCTGTCTTTCACTATTCGCTTTGCAAAATAATCATAGAACGTAAAATAATTTCAGCTTTTCAGAGCGTCCTGCATTCCTACAAATATACCCTTCCTCAAAGTCATCAAAAGGTATTAATTTTTATAAACCTATTAAAAGCACATTAACCTTACCCCAAATCCCCAAGTGACCTAGGAAAATCCACAGTTAAGTTCACGCCCTGACACCCTGTATTGACACCCTGTTCAATTTTTTTTCTTTTAGTTAAACTTAGTTCGGAAAATACAATCGACTGCTCGATTTTTTAAAAAGCAACAATAAGTGCTCTGTACCAGACTGATTAGTTACGGTTGAGGAACAAAACTTAAAACCTTTGGATGTGCCACGCTTAAACAGAATGCCTCTTTTTCGAGGCACGACATTTGATCAATTCGATATGATTAGATTAGAAGAGAGCTACAAAAGATGAGATAATGAAATAACAGTGAGTCCATTAATAGATTTTCAGAAAACTGACTTGTTATCTCGATCCTTTTCACTGGATGCCAGTTTTAATATCATTGCGCAATAAACTTGGTAATCATTGCTTTTTTTCAACATTTAACCCTTTGATTACCAACGTATCATATATATAACAACCTTTAAATTGCTTTAAAAGACGGTTGTAGTTGATATTGACCATATCATTGATAACTTGATAATCACTGCTTTTTTTTAATTTAACCCTTTGGTTACAAAAGTATCATACATACAACAACCTTTAAATTGCAATAGAAGACGGTTGTAGTTGATATTGACCATATCATTGATAACTTGGTAATCATTGCTTTTTTTTAATTTAACCCTTTGGTTACAAACGTATCATACATGCAACAACCTTTAAATTGCAATAGAAGACGGTTGTAGTTGATATTGACCATATCATTGATAACTTGGTAATCATTGCTTTTTTTTATATTTAACCCTTTGATTACAAACGTATCATACATGCAACAACCTTTAAATTGCAATAGAAGACGGTTGTAGTTGATATTGACCATATCATTGATAACTTGGTAATCATTGCTTTTTTTTAAATTTAACCTTTGATTACAAACGTATCATACATGCAACAACCTTTACATTGTAGTAGAAGACGGTTGTAGTTGATATTGACCATATCAATGATGACTTGGTAATCATCGCTTTTTTTTTAATTTAACCCTTTGATTACAAACGTGTCATATATGCAACAACCATTAAATTGCAATAGAAGACGGTTGTAGTTGATATTAATATCATGAAACTTGGTAATATTGCTATTTTTTTAAATTTAACCCTTTGATTACAACCTATCATACATGCAACAACCTTTAAATTGCAATAGAAAGTTTTTAGTGATATTGACCATATCATTGATAACTTTAATCATTGCTTTTTTTTTAAATTTAACCTTTGATTACAAACGTATCATACATGCAACAACCTTTATATGTAGTAGAAGACTTTAGTTGATATTGACCATATCAATGATGACTTTAATCATCGCTTTTTTTTTAATAAAATGATTACAAACGTTTATATGCAACAAATTAAATTTTTGTAGTATTTATGATATTTATACAGAATATTAATTAGTATTATTTATTGCATAAAATATCTTTATACACTTTTCGATATTAGAGATTTAACTAAGAAAATTTAAAATTTGTTGCATGTATATATCCAAAAATTTTTTTTTTTAGTTAAATATTAATAGACAATTTTTCTTTTAAAATTTACTTTTATTAAGAAATTTTATAAAAACTTCACATTCAACTTAAATTTTACATTTTTAGTTATATTCACAAAATATTTATTTATAACGTTAAAGATTGAATTATGATTCCATTGTTTCTTGAGAAAAAAATATTAGGTCAATTGATATGTGAAAATTACATAAAAACATAAATACATTTGTATTTTAATTAAAATATTCTTTTAATTTATTGTAAATTGATTTCTGATTCTCTTAATAGACAAATAGAAATTTAAAATATGTGTAAAACAATTACATTTTATTGATATCTGCTTAATAGCATTTTAAATACATTATTGTATAATTATTTATACATTTAATAAATTTAAGAAAGCAAAATTTTTGAGTATTGCTTAGCAAATTTTATCATCATTATTATAGTTACTTAAAATTATTTAAGTATTTCTAGTATATATCAAAGCATAAGTTTTTAGGTTTATTCTTTGTTATATAGATTTAATATTCGAGATTTTCGAGATTTAATATTCTTAGTTGACATTTATAGAACATTAATGCTATTTAAAATAGCTTTCCTGTTTATAGAGCCTTGCATATGTTGGTTACGTAGCCTGGAGATCAAATTGGTATCAATTGAGATATACTCTTATTTTAAAAAATTAAGTACTGGATTTGGTTTTTTCAACTAACCAGGTATTTTTTCCAGATTTTTTTTTCATCAGTCAACTACAAATAAGCTTACGTCTCTTCATATTTCTACAATATTTATTTAAAGTTTGAACTTTTTATATAAAATCTTATGCTACATTATGAAACAATATTTCTAATTTAACACATCATATCTAATCACCTAATCCATACAGAGCATCATACATCCTATTATTTTTTTCGTCCATGTTTTGGTCGAACTCATGAATATCTGCAATACGTCTATATTCATGTTTACTTACATAATTTAACCAATTGCTATGATCGCAAAGGTTTAGTCTTTATTCGAAACGGAACTAACGACAAGTAAATGTGCAATTTTTTTCTACGCGAAAATCTTTTAAACATTTTTTAGTATTGAAAAGTGTTAACAGCTATATCAAAATGTTTTCTGTATGATCAATTCATTCTATAGACTCAAATTGGGTGACTAGGGTGTTGGGAGCAAAATAATCAAAAAACATTCAAGCAGTCTTTTTCAGGGCATTATTGATAAATGAGAATTAAATTTGCACTTTTTTTTCTTTTGGTTCAATCGTGTTCAAGAATAGTTGTATCATGAGTATTTTTTTAGATAGACAAAGCTGATGCGGAGAAAATATTTTTAGAACAGTTACTATAGAGTGCAATATTAAGATCCCCTGTTTTAAATTGTAGATTAATACCAATATTTTATTAATGTAAATTATAATAAAGACAGTAATTTAACAGTTTTCTTTTTTATAAAAACTCTGCTGTATTAATTTTTCTACATTTTTCATTACAATAAATTAAAAACGGTCTGTACCTGCCATATTGGATTCCTCTAACTTAATATTAATATATGGGAAAAATAAAATTCTGTCCTGCCGGCTCGTATTTCAAAAATTCTTTAAAGAAATACATCTCATGAGAGAACAGGAAATGATCGATTTCGTAATCTTTTTCTTTTTTAAGAAAAGTTAAGAAAATATATTTAAGAATATTTTTAATTATTTTGGGGGAAATTTAGCATATTTTTAAATGCAAATAAGAATATTTAGCAGACAAATATTAATAAAAGAAAAACGTGACAACGTAAAGAAGTTACTGCTCTATCCTGTGGAATATATTTTAAAGAATTTTTAAAATACGAGATGGCCAAAGTGAATTTTACATTTTCCATAGGTTGACATGGATTGAGAGAAATCCAATACAGCAAACATAGACTCTTGTAAGACTATTGTAAAAATATTTAAGAGTTGAAATAAGTCTCAAATACCTCACAAATTTTGCGTAATTTTATTAAGCATTTAAGTAATCATAGTTTATCGGTGCACTTTTAGCAGGCACAAAAAATCTGGCAATAAATCCACTATGACAGGTACAGGCCTATCTTAAGACAGACTATTTTAAGATTATATAAAAGTTGAAACGAGTTTCAAAATTTTCGAATTTTGTGTAATTTTATTAAACTTTTAAGTACCTACGGTGTATCGATACACGTTCAGCTCGCACAAAGAATATAGCTATAAATCCAATATGGTAGGTACAGATCTCTTTAAGATGGACTACTGTGGGATTATAAGAGTTGAAATAAATCTCAAATTTATTTCAAATTTTGGTTAATTTTATTAAGTATTTAATCACTTACGGTCTATCATTACACTTTCATCAAGCACAAAGTATATGGCAATAAATCCACTACGTTAGATACAGACCCACCTTATGACAGACTATTGTAAGATTATATAAAAGTTGAAAAGAGTCTAAAAATTTTCCATTTTGTGCAATTTTATTAAACATTTAAGTATCTACGGTCTATTGGTACACTTTTAGCAGACAGAAAGAATATAGAAATAAATCCAATACGGTAGGTACAGATCACTTTAAGGTTGACTGTTTTAGGACTATAAAAGTTTAAACAAATCTCAAATTAATCTCAAATTTTGGGTACTTTTATTAAGCATTTAAGCACCTAAGGTCTATCATTACACTTTCAGCAAACACAAAGAATATGGTAATAAATCCAATATGGCAGGTACAGACCCACGTTATGATAGACTATTGTAGAATCATATAAAAGTTGAAACAAATCTCAAATTTCAATTAAATTTTGTGTAATTTTATTAAGTATTCAAGCACCTACAGTCTATCATTACACCTTCAGCAAGCACAAAGAATGTGGTAATAAATCCAATATGGCAGGTACAGACCCACGTTATGATAGACTATTGTAGAATCATATAAAAGTTGAAACAAATCTCAAATTTCAATTAAATTTTGCGTAATTTTATTAAGTATTCAAGCACCTACAGTCTATCATTACACTTTCAGCAAGCACAAAGAATATGGTAATAAATCCAATATGGCAGGTACAGACCCACGTTATGATAGACTATTGTAGAATCATATAAAAGTTGAAACAAATCTCAAATTTCAATTAAATTTTGGGTAATTTTATTAAGTATTTAAGTAATTATGGTCTACCTGTACGCTTTTAACAGACACAAACATTACTTTAGAAGTCCCCCCTCAATTCGAGTTGATATTTTTTATAATTATCACTTCATTATAAGTCAAAGACTTGTCTTGCATACCTCAATTAAAACAGTTCTAATTGAGGGGCAGAATTGTAGTCGTTATATCGAGAGGACTATCAGTTCTAAATGTTCTCATCTCTCTATCGAGACCAGAGCTCTCTCTTCCAGGAAATTTGTCCCGAGCGCCATCGCAATTAAATATCTGCATCCGCTGTTAGTTGACCTTTTTCAATCCGCTTCGGAACCACCGAATGACGTGGCCAGTCACAGTTACGATTCCCAGAAATAAAACGAGGGAAGTGTCAAAGCTCACGATACACTGACTCCGCTCTCCAGTTGGATTTTTTATTTATCCTCTAGCGCTCGCTCTTTGAAGTACGTCATGTAGGTCTTTTAGTGGATATCCGCACAATATTTAATAGATACCAATAATTTACATTAAAATATAATATACATATTATATTTTTATGAAGAAATACAATATACA
Organism: Pardosa pseudoannulata; assembly: GCA_032207245.1. NCBI lineage: Eukaryota > Metazoa > Arthropoda > Arachnida > Araneae > Lycosidae > Pardosa > Pardosa pseudoannulata. Next base: position 181,906,256 of record CM063498.1, read on the forward strand.
TATTATAATATACATATTATATTTTAATATAAAAATACTCGCTCTTTGAAGTACGTCATGTAGGTCTTTTAGTGGATATCCGCACAATATTTAATAGATACCAATAATTTACATTAAAAATGTAATATACAGATTATATTTTATGAAAAAATACAATATACATATTATAATATACATATTATATTTTAATAAAAAAATACTCGCTCTTTGAAGTACGTCATGTAGGTCTTTTAGTGGATATCCGCACAATATTTAATAAATACCAATAATTTACATTAAAATATAATGTACATATTATATTTTAATGAAAAAATACAATATACATATTATAATATACATATTATATTTTAATATAAAAATACTCGCTCTTTGAAGTACGTCATGTAGGTCTTTTAGTGGATATCCGCACAATATTTAATAGATACCAATAATTTACATTAAAATATAATATACATATTATATTTTAATAAAAAAATACTCGCTCTTTGAAGTACGTCATGTAGGTCTTTTAGTGGATATCCGCACAATATTTAATAAATACCAATAATTTACATTAAAATATAATGTACATATTATATTTTAATGAAAAAATACAATATACATATTATAATATACATATTATATTTTAATATAAAAATACTCGCTCTTTGAAGTACGTCATGTAGGTCTTTTAGTGGATATCCGCACAATATTTAATAGATACCAATAATTTACATTAAAATATAATATACATATTATATTTTAATGAAAAAATACTCGCTCTTTGAAGTACGTTATGTAGGTCTTTTAGTGGATATCCGCACAGTATTTAATAGATACCAATAATTTACATTAAAATGTAATATACAGATTATATTTTAATGAAAAAATACTCGCTCTTTGAAGTACGTTATGTAGGTCTTTTAGTGGATATCCGCACAATATTTAATAGATACCAATAATTTACATTAAAATATAATATACATATTATATTTTTATGAAAAAATACAATATACATATTATAATATACATATTATATTTTAATATAAAAATACTCGCTCTTTGAAGTACGTCATGTAGGTCTTTTAGTGGATATCCGCACAATATTTAATAGATACCAATAATTTACATTAAAATATAATATACATATTATATTTTTATGAAGAAATACAAAATACATATTATAATATACATATTATATTTTAATATAAAAATACTCGCTCTTTGAAGTACGTCATGTAGGTCTTTTAGTGGATATCCGCACAATATTTAATAGATACCAATAATTTACATTAAAATATAATATACATATTATATTTTTATGAAAAAATACAATATACATATTATAATATACATATTATATTTTAATATAAAAATGCTCGCTCTTTGAAGTACGTTATGTAGGTCTTTTAGTGGATATCCGCACAGTATTTAATAGATACCAATAATTTACATTAAAATGTAATATACAGATTATATTTTAATATAAAAATACTCGCTCTTTGAAGTACGTCATGTAGGTCTTTTAGTGGATATCCGCACAATATTTAATAGATACCAATAATTTACATTAAAATATAATATACATATTATATTTTTATGAAAAAATACAATATACATATTATAATATACCATTATACTTTAATGAAAAAAATACTCGCTCTTTGAAGTACGTCATGTAGGTCTTTTAGTGGATATCCGCACAATATTTAATAAATACCAATAATTTACATTAAAATATAATGTACATATTATATTTTAATGAAAAAATACAATATACATATTATAATATACATATTATATTTTAATATAAAAATACTCGCTCTTTGAAGTACGTCATGTAGGTCTTTTAGTGGATATCCGCACAATATTTAATAGATACCAATAATTTACATTAAAATATAATGTACATATTATATTTTAATGAAAAAATACTCGCTCTTTGAAGTACGTTATGTAGGTCTTTTAGTGGATATCCGCACAATATTTAATAGATACCAATAATACATTAAAATATTATATGCGTAATATATTTTAATGGAAAAATACTCACTCTTTGAAGTACGTCATGTAGGTCTTTTAGTGGATATCCGCACAATATTTAATAGATACCAATAATTTACATTAAAATATAATATACATATTATATTTTAATAAAAAAATACTCGCTCTTTGAAGTACGTCATGTAGGTCTTTTAGTGGATATCCGCACAATATTTAATAGATACCAATAATTTACATTAAAATATAATATACATATTAAATTTAATAAAAAAAATACTCGCTCTTTGAAGTACGTCATGTAGGTCTTTTAGTGGATATCCGCACAATATTTAATAGATACCAATAATTTACATTAAAATATAATATACATATTATATTTTAATGAAAAAATACAATATACATATTATAATATACAGATTATATTTTAATATAAAAATACTCGCTCTTTGAAATACGTTATGTAGGTCTTTTAGTGGATATCCGCACAGTATTTAATAGATACCAATAATTTACATTAAAATGTAATATACAGATTATATTTTAATGAAAAAATACTCGCTCTTTGAAGTACGTTATGTAGGTCTTTTAGTGGATATCCGCACAATATTTAATACATACCAATAATTTACATTAAAATGTAATATACAGATTATATTTTAATATAAAAATACTCGCTCTTTGAAGTACGTCATGTATCTTTTAGTGGATATACAATATTTAAAAAATTACAAATAATTATTAAAATAATATTTGAATATATTTTGTTGAAAATCTCGCTCTTTGAAGTACGTCATGTAGGTCTTTTAGTGGATATCCGCACAATATTTGATACCAATAATTTACATTAAAATGTAATATACAGATTATATTTTAATGAAAAAATACTCGCTCTTTGAAGTACGTTATGTAGGTCTTTTAGTGGATATCCGCACAATATTTAATACATACCAATAATTTGATTATATTTTAATATAAAAATACTCGCTCTTTGAAGTACGTTATGTAGGTCTTTTAGTGGATATCCGCACAATATTTAATACATACCAATAATTTTTTATTAAAATATAATATACGTATTATATTTTAATTTAAGTACATAAAGAATAAATTATATCTTCGATATTTACCTCAGTAAAAGATATATAGAGTTAATGGTACAATACTACATGATTATTTTAAGACCGTCAGTAAATAAAAACATAATTTATAATAGAATTTAAAAATCTTGAAATGTGTTTGAAAAATATAATGAAAAATTTTGAAGTGATTTTCCATCCATACGATTTTGTAATATAGCAGAAATAATTTTTAAAATAAAGTAAACTTAACCTGATGTATTTTTATGTACGGATTCTTCATATATATTATATAAGCTTACTAACACTTACAGTAAAACTAAAACAGTAAACTTGGAACAATTTTGCAACCATTTCAGAAAAAACTTGTAGTTTGGGATGGCAGTCCTTTTTCAACTACACAAATCAAATTCTAGTTCCTTTTTTTACGGTAGACTACATGTACATTCAATGAATAATTTAATGCGAAAATGACGTTTGTTTTTCCCACTAATACAGTAGATCTGCATGCAAACACTAAAAAGTACTTTTAAATTTATTTAGAAGTTCGTTTACAGATAATTTAGTCATTTTATGCATAAGTTGTAATTTAAACTGAGCCAAACAAAATTAACAGCAGGTGAAATTCATATAGTAAAGAAGAGAAATTCTTAGAAATTATATAGTAAACTGATTGATAAAGTAATGATATTTGCAATGAATAATTTTCCTCTGTTTTTAAAGATAAAGAAAAGTAATTATTTTCAGTTCAGAAATGAGTTTAAAAAGAAAAATTGTTTTCAAATGAATATCTAACAAATTGTATTTCTCTAAAATAAGATTTGATAGTTTTCATTCTTCATATAATTAATCTAGTAAAAATGAAATTAAGTGTAATATATACTATATGGAGAGTCTCTTTTAAATTAATGGGATTTAAAGTTTATTAATGTGATTTAAAACAGATTATTCTTATCTAAACTTCAAAAACAGGATTTCTTATCAAATAAAGTAAAATAAGTGATTTAAATTTGTTTCATTTAATGATGAATTTTCAATAATCTGGCTTGTTGAAGGATATATTTGATGCATTCAGATGGAAAAAATAAAAAAAAAGTCTGAACAATAATATTAAAATATCTGAATATTTTAGCTGATGAATATTTATCTTTTGATGATCAAACAAAAAAATGGGGAACCTTATAAAATAGCTTATTAAAACCTCTCGGATATTCTGGGATATTATAAAAGGAATATCTTAATACCTCATAACTTTACACGTTTAACCCCTTCCGGTATGATTTAATAATGAAAAACTGTGCATGAAATAACCATTTAATTTTTATTTAAAAAACTTGTTTCATTTTACAATTCTTACATATTCTTAATTAAAATCCACTTTTTACATAGTGTTAAATAATATCATTAACAGTAAAATTAAGAAAATATCAAAGCAAAACATTAATAAGGTATACAGATAATAGTCTTCAAGCTAGTGGTACTTTTCAAAACAAAGTGCAAAGGAATTCTTAATTGTTTACACCGCCAAGTAGTCTCACTTTTAATTTGATTCTTGTAACACACACGGCATTTCTTAGTAGGTTTTCTTTTGTTCTGACTCCTTAATTTGGCAATGACTTGTACCAAGAAATTCTAAGTAGACAATATGCAATAGTGACTTGTGATTTTCACAAGTGATAAAAGTGTTGCCAAATTCAGTACACTAGAAATTTTAAACTAAATTATTATCATATTTAACAGTAACTTTAATCGCATGACGAGTGTAGCTCGTCATTGTGCTGTATGGAATGAAAAACTAATGACGAGCTAGACTCGTCATTTTACCGGAAGGGGTTAACTTTCGTTACAAGCAATACAAAAGTATTGAAGTTAAACCTATTTTACATTTAAGACAATTCTGACTTGTTTGACTTCTTACTAGTTTATCAGACTTCTAAGAACGTTACAGTTATCTATTAAGACAGTGTCGAGGATTCTAAACCAAGCCTAAAGGAATAATCTTCTATTCATCTTTTAAAGAGGACGACAGCTTGAAATATATATTACAGCAATTATAAAGTTTAAAAAAAAAGGCTGAAACTCAACAAGTTGTATCCCATTTTGTTATCTGATAGGATCCTCGCATTTGCATCGCTTAATGATTGCTGTGGAAAGAAAAAAAAAACGCCTTTCTGTGTGAAGAATAAAGAACTTTTTTAGCCTGCTCATGTCATGATAAACCATTGGCATCATCATATGATAGATCCTTTTACGCCCATTCAGTAAACATTACCTTCAAATAAACTTGTCGGATGTCCTTTGGTGAAATGCGGAAATGCGTAATCGGGTAACTTTGCAGCTGAAATTTGGCGTCACATACAGAGAGTACGCTGATTTTTGAATGTTTAGTGATTACACTGGAAGGTATAACAATAACTTCATTTAAAACTGAACTCAGGAATATCAAATAGGACTTTATCAATGTGCCAAATTCATGTTTAATTGAAATGTTAATTTTTTGGAGTGCCAGTAACTCATGTTTGTATATCTAGAACCTACATATTTTTTAATTTGTAATAGAAAATAAAAAATGTATCAATAGATATGAATAGAATACAGTATTTTTTATATAAAAATATCACGAAATGGTTACGTTTTGATAATAATTATAAAGAGTTGATGGGTCAACTCAATACAAATTTTATATACAACGTTTTATTACATTTAACGGATTGCTGACGCATTTGTTCATATTTATGTAACACCAAGCTATCATAGCACTTCATGATGTAAAAAAATATTTTTACAATTATTTTTATTTTTTATTTACTCTTATTGATATTTCAAATTTTTACTTGTTCCAGGATTTTTCTTTGTGCCCAACCTGGAGCATTTATCAATTCCTCTGAAATACTCTCTGTGTTGAAAATACTTTTAAATATACTCTATTCTTGCAATAGGGGCTCGGTGCATCTACCCGATGCTTAACGGTTGTCAGTGTTTAAACAAGCAAGCAATAAAGCGCAAGGGAAATATCAAAGCAACAACTTTAATTCAACTCAAAAAGCATAACAATATTTCAATCTCAATTCTACTCTACCAGAGATTCTAACAGTAAGCATAAAATCAACGAGCGATAAACAAATAAAAAGAAAGAAATAAAATCATCAAGACACAAAACAGAGAGTAAAAATTTTAATAGAAATAAAACAATTTTGTACAACATGAAAAACATGGAAAACATTTTTTATTGATATAGAAATCAGTTGAAATCGCGAATTATAGCATAACAAAATTTATACATGCTCTTTATAGCATCCACCATTACTGCATTCACTTTCAACACGTGACAATATATCAGTGAATGTCAAATCATAAAATATATTCAGGTTAAAATAATTAAATAAACAGAAGTTCATGATTAAAAAATAAATTCAGTGATAATAACAACAGCTCAAGTAAAAATGAATGACGTAACTGAGAAATTCAACACTGAGCTAAAAAGTAAAATTATTCTTAAAAAAAAAAATAATTAATGCATATAAAAAATATGTCCTGTATGAAATCATTCAATTTTACTCTTTTAATATGAATAGAAATCCAATAATTGTATGCCTAAATATTCCATGTCTCTTTTTACGTAGTATATGAAAAGTGATGAAATGAAAAATAAATGAATTCAAGAGATATACTCCAATTTTACAAAAGGAAAAAACTAATTCAATTTAATTCAATAGATAAATTTCAAACGATTCTTTTAATTCTGATGAACACAAATAAGATTTTTTTTATGAAAATGCTGCTCAGAAAATTAATTACTTTTCCAGAATTACAGCCATTGATAAGGAATATAAAAATTCCGACGGTTACATTATTAAATTTGTTTCTACTGTAATTTAAAAAAGTACTTTTCTTTTTCTGAGTGTATGATATAGTATTACAAAACTAGTTCTATGGGAATAATCAGTTTTCTAACTGTATATACCTATAAATTAAGAACTTTGTTTCCAATCATGGAGAATTTTAATTTTCATCTATTCAGCTGTAATTCCGGATAATGCAATTCGTCATTACGGCGGTACATATATGGCGATACATATGTATGGCGATACATTTATATGGCGAAAGACGTATTTATAAGGGGGTCTGGGGGTCTGTATCTACCCCAAAATATTTTCAATGTATGTATTGCAAATTTTTTTAAACTTATTAAAATTTTTGTACATTACTAGTTTCCAATGCAAGTTTTGAAAGTTATTTTGGATGAAGAAAAGAGTAAAGATATTTCTTCTTAACAGAACTGGTCACAACAGTTTGACAAATTTAGCATTACTTTTGGTGCATATACGCATTACTATGAATGCAGACGAAGGTTTGAACAAGATAGACTTAAAAGCTAGATGAAATAATCTATAGCCATAAAACAGAAGTTTCTAAATAACTGATTATGCCATTCTGTTTTCAAACAGTTTTTGTCGTATAAGGTAAGAAATTTTGTAAAATAAACTACAAGGATGCGTCAAAATTCCTATATGTCTTTTTTTTTTTTTTTTTTGTCAAAATTTTAATCCAGGAATTCAAGAGATATACTCCAATTTTACAAAAGAAAAAAACCTAATTCAATAGATAAATTTCAAGGGATTCTTTTAATTCAACATAAATAAGAGGATTTTTTTCATGAAAATACTCCTCAGAAAATTAATTACTGTTCCAGAATTATAGCTATTGATAAGGAATATAAAAATTCCAACCGTTACATTATTAAATTTGATTCTACGAAAATTGAAAAACAGCACTTTTCTTTTCCTGAGTGTATGATATAGTATTACGGAACTAGTTCTATGGGAATAATCAATTTTCTAACTTTAGATACCTATAAATTAAGAAATTTGTTTTCAATCATGGAGAATTTTAATTTTCATCTATTCAGCTGTAATTCTGAAGAATGCACCTCGCCATTTTGGATATATCATATATATGACGAAGGACGTATTAATAAAGAGGTCCGGGGAGTAAGTATCTACCCCGAAATATTTTCAATATATGCAAACTTTTTTTAACTTATTAAAATTTGTGTACATTAGTTCCCAATACAAGTGTTGAAAGGTCTTTTTGAATCAAGTAAAGAGTAAAGACGTGTCTTTGTAATAGAACTGGTCACAATCGTTTTACGAATTTAGCATTACTTTCGGTGCATATAAGCATGACTATAAATGCACGGATGAAGGTTTGAACAAGATAGATTTGAAAGCTACATGAAATAATTCATTGCTTAAAAGAGTAGTTTCTAAATTACTGATTATGCCATTCTGTTTTCATAATATTTTTGTCGTATAAGGTATGCAATTTTTTAAAATAAAATACAAGTATACGTCAAAATTCTATGTCTTTTTTCTTTAATTTTTAAATATGCTCCAGTATTTACAGGTAAGTTTAAACTTAGAGTAAAATTTAACTAGAACATAAGAGTTGATCTATCTTGTTTTTGAAAATAGAGTATTTCTTTAAACTGCATAAAAGTTGTGGTCATTCATTTGCACAGTTACATGAAGATCGTTGTGGTGTAGTACATTGCTGTTGTTATTTCAAAGTCATTTATAACCCAAAGTTGCTTTATATCGTCTTTAATTATAGTATAATACCAATGATCTATATAACAATGTTCAAATATAGAACAAATGACAAGGAAATATGCAAAAAAATATATAAAAAATTAAAATTAAAAGAAGCACTTCACGTGCTACGCCTAAAAAAATTGCCAATGTCCAAGAGAACATTGCATTCTTTTCCTTCCTTCTTTCTACTCAGGCAACCCTATACTTTTTCCATTATCCTGTGCTGATGTGGTCGGTTTTCCATTGTCCTTTGCACAATGCGTCCATTCCCGGCTCTGCCCAGAAGGACCGGGACTCCAAGGATGGTCCTGAATCACCTCCTGGAGACCAATCACAATTCTCCAAAACTTGGTGAAGTTTAAGTGCAATTATTTTCACTGGCCACATCACACACTTCATGAAGTCACGAAAAAAACTTGGGCATTCAACCCACAACGTGTGAGTGCGGTGAGCAAATCAGTTTCGCAAACCTTATGTCAAACATAGCTGCACTCTCACAAAGATAATACTTTCTTTTCAAAAATATCTGCTGTTACTAGAAATCTTATTAGACATTCATACATCATTTTTATAACAATCTTCATTTGCACAATTATACAGGCAAAAAATATTGAACTTCTAGATTATTATTATTTATAAAATTATAGAAAAAAAATTCCAAATTATTTTATTTATAGTTTGTTGTTGATGAGATTATTATTCCTAGAGCATATCCTAGAGAGAATGTCAAAGAGAGATTATTTTATCTAAAAGTAAGGACTTATTCATTACATGGTTAAAGTAATCTATTTTTTATTGATGAAGTAAATCCTAAAAAACCCTTCGTTTTATATTTTGTAATAATTCGTGAAAAAATAACCACTCAATCAAACGGTGGTATATTATGCAGGCTTAAGTGAATTTGCCTTGAGCTTATTTTCTTATCATTTTTTATTTTTACTTAAGCATTTTGTTCTGGATCAGCATAAACTTTATCTAACATACAAAAATTTGAAATCCAAAAACAATTTCTTAAAAAAAGTCTACATTTCGGGAAGGGAAAAATATCTACCTCGTTGTTTACATAAATATAATTTGCATAGACGTATCGTCATTACAATCTACAGGGCCAATGCAAATCAAACAAATATCATGATTTGGCGTAGGATGAGACCGGTCATGCGACGCGAGATTTATGGTTGCTCTACCAAACATACATCAAGAAAAGAATAATACATAGGTATGGCTCGAGGGGGCTGCTAAAGACGGAGTGATCTCGTTACGTAGGAAGAAACGCTTTATTTGGTATTAAAGGAAATAATGCAGCTTTAATGGATATTAGTTTAACGAGATAAGCGAAAGTTCATAGTTATTAGTTGCAGTAGACAAATATTCTCATGAAGTTGGTTCTCGAAGGCATCACTTTTACTGCAAACATGAAGATGAAATTATACTCATAAGTGATACGATTACAGTGATATTGCACCCTTTTCAAGGTCCTGATGTAAAAGCTATCAACTCTTAATGTCTCACTGAACATTTAAAATCAATTTTTTTATTCTCGGTTCTCGAAGGCATCATTTTTACTGCAAACATGAAGATGAAATTATACTCATAAGTGATACGATTACAGTGATATTGCATCATTTTCAAGATCTTGATGTAAAAGCTATCAACTCTTAATGTCTCACTGAACTTTTAAAATCAATTTTTTTATTCTCGGTTCTCGAAGGCATCACTTTTACTGCAAACATGAAGATGAAATTATACTCATAAGTGATACGATTACAGTGATATTGCATCATTTTCAAGATCTTGATGTAAAAGCTATCAACTCTTAATGTCTCATTGAACTTTTAAATTCCATTTTTTTATTCTCGGTTCTCGAAGGCATCACTTTTACTGCAAACATGAAGATGAAATTATACTCATAAGTGATACGATTACAGTGATATTGCATCATTTTCAAGATCTTCATGTAAAAGCTATCAACTCTTAATGTCTCATTGAACTTTTAAAATCCATTTTTTTATTCTCGGTTCTCGAAGGCATCACTTTTACTACAAACATGAAGATGAAATTATACTCATAAGTGATACGATTACAGTGATATTGCATCATTTTCAAGATCTTGATGCAAAAGCTATCAACTCTTAATGTCTCATTGAACTTTTAAAATCAATTTTTTATTTGCGGTTCTCGAAGGCATCATTTTTACTACAAACATGAAGATGAAATTATACTCATAAGTGATATGATTACAGTGATATTGCATCATTTTCAAGATCTTGATGTAAAAGTTATCCACTCTTAATGTCTCGTTGAACTTTTAAAATCAATTTTTTTTATTCTCGGTTCTCGAAGGAATCACTTTTACTGCAAACATGAAGATGAAATTATACTCATAAGTGATATGATTACAGTGATATTGCATCATTTTCAAGATCTTGATGTAAAAGCTATCAACTCTTAATGTCTCATTGAACTTTTAAAATCAATTTTTTTTATTCTCGGTTCTCGAAGGAATCACTTTTACTGCAAACATGAAGATGAAATTATACTCATAAGTGATACGATTATAGTGATATTGCATCCTTTTTAAGGTCTGGATGTAAAAGCTATCAACTCTTAATGTCTCACTGAACTTTTAAAATCAATTTTTTTATTCTCGGTTCTCGAAGGCATCATTTTTACTACAAACATGAAGATGAAATTATACTCATAAGTGATATGATTACAGTGATATTGCATCATTTTCAAGATCTTGATGTAAAAGTTATCCACTCTTAATGTCTCGTTGAACTTTTAAAATCAATTTTTTTTATTCTCGGTTCTCGAAGGAATCACTTTTACTGCAAACATGAAGATGAAATTATACTCATAAGTGATATGATTACAGTGATATTGCATCATTTTCAAGGTCTTGATGTAAAAGCTATCCACTCTTAATGTCTCGTTGAACTTTTAAAATCAATTTTTTTTATTCTCGGTTCTCGAAGGAATCACTTTTACTGCAAACATGAAGATGAAATTATACTCATAAGTGATATGATTACAGTGATATTGCATCATTTTCAAAATCTTAATGTAAAAGTTATCCACTCTTAATGAATCACTGAACTTTTAAAATCAATTTTTTTATTCTAGCTGATCAATATTATGTTTTTAGTAATATAAATTTATGCAAAAGTAATTAATATTTCACTATGAAATATAATTAATTTTAAAATTTATTAATCGTTTGTGTAGATTTTTATACAATGAAGTAAATTCCGCAAAAATTTTCCGTAAGTTCTCAAAAGTTTTTCCTTCTTCTTTTAATTAAAAAAGTCAAGCTTTATAACAATAAGAAATAACAATTATGCTTCCAAATAGTGCACCAAATACAGTGATTCCCATTCTGACCATTAGTTCAATACACCTGAAAAGGTGCTTAAGTTTAAAAGAAAAGTAAACAGATTATAAAAAATGCGCAAATAAATCAAAAGAAGCAAAATAAACAGCAGTTTCGAAACTTAACAATTTTCTTCATGTTACATTTGCTTTGCATCCTTCATTTTATTAAAAAAAATTTTAATTTTGCCTTCTTATTTTTTGCTGTTTGTAAACGTATTTTGATTTTTAAAATATCCCAACTATTCTATCTAATTCAGTATTTATCATTTCTTTTATAAAACTGCAACGTTTGTGTTAATTATTTAAAAATGGTCTGATGCCACAAATTCAAAGATAAAAATTGGTTAATATTCACTTATAAGATAAAGCTTTTGGTTAAATAGATTTACAGACATCTGTATCAGACTCCATAAAACTGTTCTGTAACTTTTCAAAATTTATAACTTCAATTTTTAATAAAAAATATTAAAAAGGTGTAAAATAATAAGACACTTCAGATAGAGCTCAAAATTCAATGAATATTTACTAATAAGTTTCCTAGTCTTTCCATTTATTCAATTCACCTGGAAAACTACTTGAATTGAAAGAAAGAAGCGAACATATAAAATTCATAAATAAAACAAGGAAAGAAAAGGAAGCAGCTGCTTCGAAACTTAACAAGCTTCTCCATGCTAGGATTCATTTACTTTGCATCCTTCATTTTACTAGCGTATTTTTTTAGTTTGGTTTATTTCCTCCGCTATTTCTTGACATAAACTTGTGGTTTATTTTACCTCTTGAAGTGCTTATTAACTTTCTGCTTATCTTTCATATTCCTTTTGATAACTTAATTTCATTAAATGAGATAATTTTCAAAAAGTGTCATAAACAATGAAATGAATTTATCTTTTCTTTCTTTTTAATTAAACTATCCGAATACCTTATTCGTTTAAAGAAAAATTATTCTCTTATATTTATTTATATATTAAAAAGCATTTTCATAGTTTAGAATTATGTAAAATTCATAAAAAATAGACTTAAAAAGTTGTTTGTTATTTGGCAATTAAGTGGAGACAGAAGGAGTTATAACTTTAAGGTATAAAATTAAGGAAACTGTAGCTGTGATGTATGACAGGGAAAAATATATATTCAATACATTCAGATGCTTTTGAATTCCGCAGTTGAAAGAATTAAATTTAATAAATGTGGTGAAGGAAGCTATGTTTGAGACATTTATGTTACACTTTTATCTTTTGAAACTGAAAGATATGTTAAATAGGATATGTACTAATGTACTTTCTCACGGTGGTCAGAAAGTGCATGCACAGCTGTGGAAGAAATTTCCAAGAAGAATTTAAGTGCAGCTGTTGATTTCGAGTTTTAGTGGGGACCCCTGAGGAGTAGTTATAGATCACGGAATGGCACAAGCTTAACGGTCAAGCCCAGACAGAGATGTAACCATGACTTATGGGGCAGGGGCTAAAAATTGATGTCAGCTTTCACAAAAGGGGCTATTTTAATGAGCCCACCTGCATGCCCGAAAGGGGTGCAGATGTGGGAACATTTCACCAACAAGCGATTGGCAAAGAAAAAAAGGGGAGTTAAAACCGAGGTGATGAGTTGTGAAAGAGAGTGAAGAAACAGGAGTTGAAGTCGGGATTCAAGAGTTGCTGGACATCGGAATCCCGCACGCCCGCACTAACTTCCTGTATGCCAGAACGCCCGCACCGACATACAACATAATGACTGCCCCAGACTGCTCTCCTGTAATTACTGGAGGTAAACTTGATAATTATTCATACTAATTACCTTGGGTCTCAGAATCTTTTGATTAAGTAATAACTTATAAAAACAAAAAGAAAATTGTAACGAATTGTGGTATAATGATAAACGTCGAGTAAGGAATGATATATATATATATATATATATATATATATGTTAATCCATAAATAATATCTGTAAATAATTAAAGTACATAATAAATGTTTTTAGTTCAAATATAAGGTATTATATTTTTACTGTGTTTCCCCTTTTGAAACCGAACATTGGTCTTTGCGCAGTAAGTACATTACAACAGGAAAACTGTAGGTAATAAAGATTTAAGAAATGTTCTGTTGTGAAGAGATTAAGTGAATATCCTGGAAGATATAACTTTACAATATAAAAAAATTAAATTAAAACGGGAATTAGAGTTAAGAAAAATGAAAAACGTCTAAATACAATACATCAAGATGCTTTTCAATTTTGTCATTGAAAGAATTCAACTTAATAAATGGAAATCATCTTTGAAACAGATAATATATGTTAAGGAGTTAGAGAATGTCATAAACTGTTATCTTCGAAACGTACAATAGATGTTAAATATACAAACCAGTTAAAGATAAAAACTTGGAAGAATTTTTTCTGTAGTCTAGAGATTAAGTATAAATTGATGAAGATAAAACATAATTAAAGTAAGAAACCATAGCTCGGGTATATTATGAAAGAGTGTCTAAATTCAATAAATCGAGAAGTTTACGAATTTCATCGTTGAAAGAATTCAATTAAATAAATGGAGCGACGGAATCTATCTTTGAAAGAGAGAAGATGTTAAATATCTTAAAAGAATAAGAAAGGGTACTTAGGATTTTAAGAGCTGTATTAGCAAAAGAACTAGGTATAAACTTATATAATGAAAGCCACTCTCACTAATACATTATATATTCTATTCCCATTATTTTAAATAAACACGCCTAATGTCTGTTTTCGGTAACACTCAGCTATTGATCCCCACCCCCCGAGAAAATGTAAAGAAATACTAACGGTTTGAGTAAGCTTGAGATCCATTAAGCTGATCAAAACTTTTCACCTTAACTGAATGCTGCTGACTTGAAACATATCTTAATACTTTCAACTGACTGAAACTCTTTTATATATATCAAAGGGTATTTTAAAATTTTTGATACCATGAAAATTTCTGACTATCCCAACTTTATTTGAAATGAAAAAGTACTGTTTTTAACTACATCAAAATAACTAAAATTTGTAACATTTATACCGTGTTTCTTGCTTAAAGCATGCCTATATTTAAAAACCATAGAGCCCTAAATTTACGTTCTTTAGGATCGTTTTGTTGGAAACGCTACGGTCTATTTTTTTGTAACACGAGAGCTAATGAGACCGGGGCCTACTACGTAAAGCCAATTACGAACAACCCTGCTACAGTGGGATTCGAGCCCCCGGCAGAAATAACCGAAGATCAGCGCCCTAACCGTTCGGCCATCAAACGGCGGGCCTTCATGATGATTGTGTAGTAAAGATTGCTGTAACCAAGCCCTCTTATCCTGATATCCCTAAAGTATCTATCCCTAAAGCCGGAAAGTAACAGCAAGAAAGAAAAATTATTAAAATAAAGTTACTTGTAGAAGAGTTAGAAGACGTAGATCCGTTATTCATAACACAACAGATGATTAGAAAGTAGGAAGTTTAGGGAGAAGATATTTGTGGCCAGATCCCGACCGTGTACATTGGAAGTGGGGCTAATTTTGTCAAATGCGAGAGATGATTGTAGAGCGGTATTCATCAGCCAATCAGTGAACAGCAGGCTCTTTGATTAATACTATCCTTAAGTCTGGGAGAGGTCTTGTTATTAAAACAGTAAGTTGCTAAAAGCTGAAACTATCTTTAATGTATGATAAATTCTTTTTTTAGTTTTTTAGTTGTGTATGAGACGTAACAATAGTTACAAAGTTTAATAAAAACAGGGAAGAATTCAAGGCTTAAAAATTATGACAGTACTATATTATACGTGTGAAAATGCTATAGCATCCAAACAGAATTTAAATATTCATTTATTTGTTATTCATTATTAAAATTATTCCTTGAATGATAACTGAAGACTATCTTACGTTTTCCAGGTTATACAAGGGCGATTGGATCCAATATATTCTGTTGGCGTAAAACATCAACCTAAATTCTAAGAGGAAATTGCCAACGTTGGGATGACACAAGGGAAAGTAAGCGAAATTACTCACAGAACAAGCTGCTTATGATCAAATCTCAATTACTTTCTTTTCCAAATGGATGCAGTTGTTACTTTACTTCTAAACAAAAAGGACCAAAGTTGAAGTTTCACATGGAAAAGTAAGCAAAACTTCTCATAAAACATTCTGCTAATGAACAAATCTCTATTCCTTTATATTCCAACTCAATGTAGTTGATATTTTACTAAGGAGAAAGAGCTGAAATCCCACAAAGGAAAGTAAACAGAACTTCTCACAGAAAACACTGCTTATGAGAAAATTTCTATTACTTTAGAAACCAATCGACCACAATCGATGCACAAATTCCAGCAAACAAAACATTGGTATGTTTCTGGCACATTGTAGTTGATATATTAATTTAGAGTAATTATTAAGATTACTACAAATAATAATGTATCAATATTATTTAAATGTACAGAAAAGAAAAGGTCGTCACAATTTCCTTGATATTTTCTAAAGATAAAAACTATAAATATCTTTTCTAATTTGTATTTTGCATAAATATGTATATGATCAGAACTTTTAAATGAATGAAGATTGAGTTATTAAATTATTACAAAATTAGCTTAAAGTAGATCTTATTAGAAATATTTTGACAGCTACAGGACTTTAGCTATGTAAAAAGACATTACTATAAAATTCAACAATGGGGTAATTTTTTTAGGGAAACATTAAAACAAAGACGTTTTAAAGTAACTTATTGTTTCTTGAAACTTTTTCTTTCAATATTCTGTCATAGTAATATACGTAATTCACAAATGAGACAACGTTACCTAGAATTATACAACACTTATCAAAATGTCAACCACAGAAATCTCGGAAATAATTTATAATGCATAGTTCTCAAAATTAAAAGTGTGTCAATTTGATAAAATTAAAAAAATAGAGGTAAAAAAGAGCAATAGAATAAATGCAATGGTATGATAAAAACTTTCTTGTATTAAACAAGAATGTTTAGTACAAGAGTGTCAGGTGAGGAGTCAAGTTTAACTCAATAATTTAGAAGGTCATTACACGACACCTAAAACCGAGAACTTCTAGTATTACAGGAAAATCCGATTATTGATTTAACAAAGTAGTTACGCTAATGTTCTTTGTTTTAAATAACAAATTGCACATATTTGAAATTTAATAACGTATAACATGTAATTAGTGTTACAATGTTCTTTAATATACTACCAGACCTCGTAACCCGAGTGCTTTGCTTCCATTTACTTAGACACAACCTTAATTGCTTCAACAGCGCGGTAAATAAACTCTGACGTTTGTCGTTAGGGATTAGTCTGTTAGCTGTATGTCACTGTTTTAAAAGTGTTAATTCACAGGTTGTAGAAATGATGAGAGTTCACCAAACAAAGAGCTGCTCAGAAATTTCATGGAATTGCAGCGAAATAGAAAATAATTTATTTCTAAATAACTTCTAACTTACTATCAACATACCTTAAACATTCAAATCTCTCATACAAAAACTAGGAGGTAAAGTACCCGTAAAAGTTATATATAAGAAATATACTTGAAAACACATTTCAAAATAATAAGGCAGCTTGTAAAGGAAAAAGCTAATATCAACACTTTCTGGATATTACTTTAGTTGCATATATGATTTTTAAGCTTAAAACTATTTTTGGATATCGATTTGTTTACAACAGAATGAGTACTCATAAATATGATTCAGACGTGTGTACTTTTTATGTCTATCATGTTTTCTCTGGAATAATTTATTTTGCTTTTCTTAGAATTTCTCAAAAATGTGTTTGTAGTTAAGGAATACGTTCTAGTTTTTGTCTAAAATTTATATTGAAATACAAAATAGTTATCCTTTTCCTTTTTGGGAATATATCAACAACAAGAAAAACTAATTTCTCAAGGGATAAAAACAATGGTCATTTTCTGTTTGAGCTCGTCAAAATATAGAGATGACTATTGCTTCATATCGGACAATACATAAAATAACTTGTTACAAGCACTTGTAAATTTATCAATTCTTTTATTTACTGTTAATTCAGTAAATGAAAATCTGAATCCGATTTTTAGTTAATTTTTTTCTCAAAAAACCACCTAATAAATTGAAAACAGGTATTACATACATATAATAATTTTTGATGTAGGCATTGTTATTTCAAAGAAGAGAAACTAAATACTTATTAGTGTAAATTAAGCTATTATAAACTCTTAGTAAACTATTCAATAATAAAATTTATTTATTTGTGAATTTGCTAAAATGTAAACGAAAGAGTAAAAAAAGCAATATTAGGAATATAGGAATGCAAAGAGTAATATACATGTAATAAACAATTTTTAGCTTAATATTTTTCATATTTTAATATTTATATATATGGCCTTTGCTACTTAAAAAGTTTCGTAGAATTACTTTTCCAGCAATAAATGTCGATAGTTAGCATATACTCTGAATGCTGCTACTCACAGATGCATCAAAATAACACTAGTTAACTAATCTCTCTCTCTCTCTCTCTCTCTCTCTCTCTCTCTATATATATATATATATATATATATATATATATATATATATATATATATATATATATATATATATATATATATATATATATATATATATATATATATATATATATATATATATATATATATATATATATATATATATATATATATATATACATATATATATATATATGTATATGTATATATATATATATATATATATATATATATATATATATATATATATATATATATATGTATATATGTATGATACATATCTATGTATATGTATATATATATATAAATACATAAATATATATATATATATATATATATATATGTTACTACAAAACAATGTAGCTACTGAGAGTTATCTCTGAGGTTTCACACTCATTACTCGGTTGAACTTACACAGTACAAAAAATTGTACATAGAATTTTTATAGAATTTTTTTCAATTTGAAAATAATCAGAATTTGAATTTGCCGGTAAATATTTACTGTACATTTTGTTATTTACCGGTACGCTGGTACAACGGTTTACTGGTATTACAATCCCTAGTTGTTGCAATACTTCCTAATTTTCAGTAAAGTAGAAATGTGTTATTCACAACCATTTTTATTTTATATTTAAGTCGATAAAATTCTCAAAAATGGTATTAAACTGTGATCGTAAACAATGTTTTTAAACTCAAAAAAAGTTACGAAGGTTTTATTTATTTTTTCCTAAACTGTGTCAAGAATTCAATTTAAACTTCCCCTTCTGCGGATTTTATAACATAAATCTCCGTATACGATACCCACGTAAACACATCTATTGTTTCGAGAGAAACGAATCTTTTTCCCCAATCTCCACGGTATTCAATTTCTTAAATCCGGTTAAAAATTGTGAAAACGCAAAGCTTTTTGTTCTAACCCCATTTTCTGGAGGCTTTTTGACTTCTGGCTGCACATTTAAAAGTCGGATATTTCAAGGCCATTCCAGATTTTCTGGATGGATACCTATCGGGGTTACAGAAAGGAAGAAGATGTTTGTACTCATCTGAAAAAAATGGAAAATGAAAAGCTCAAAAGAGGAGAGAAAAGCTAGTCCATATCGTTTTTACGCGCTGCTTGCATCGAGACAGGCGTTGTACTCATTTTTTGATTAAAGGTACAGACCCGTTCTCTGCATCCTTGATTAAGAGATGCATTTTAATCTTTTGTTGATTTTTACACGTGTAAATGCTTCTTGCAAAAATTATTGTTGTACCAAGTAATATATTTATGTAAATAACTTCTACGCTACTGAAGAATTAATAAATGTGTACATTCTGAAATAAATATTCACTTAAAGAGTTTCGTAGAATTACTTTTTTATCAATAAATGTAGAAAATTAGTATATACACTATGTTCTGCCAGTCATATAAACTCACTCTGGTTTACTATATATATCTCTCTCTCTCTGTCTCTCTCTCACTCCTCTCTCTCTCTCTCTCTCTCTCTCTCTCTCTCACTCTATATATATATATATATATATATATATATATATATATATATATATATATATATATATATATATATATATATATATATATATATATATATATTTATACATATATATGTATATATATACATACATATTTATATATAATGTATGTATATATATATATATATAATATATATATGCATATATATACATATACATATATAGTGCGTAAATATCTTCTACATGACTGAATAAAAAAATAAAAATATGCTATGTGTAACAAACATTCACTAAAATATAAAAATATTCTAAATATATTAAATATATTTCGTATATTATATAATAAATGTATAAATATAATATATGTATAAATATATATATATATAATTAAAGTTATAATATCTCTGTATAAATACATATATTTGTACATATATATATATATATATATATATATATATATATATATATATATATATATATAAATATATATATATATATAATATAATATAAAATATAATATATAAATATATAAATATATATATAATATATATATATATATATATATATATATATATATATATATATATATATATATATATATGAGAGGGAGGGATAAAGAGAAAGAGAGAGACATTAGTTAGCCAGCGTGAATTTATATGTAAGTGACTGACAAAACATACCGTATATACTAATTATCTATATTTATTGATATAAAAGTAATTCTATGAAACCACGAAACCTGAGACTTATACGAAACTACGAATATTTATTTCAGAATTTACATATTTGTTAATTTATCAGTGGCATAGAAGTTATTTACAATATATTACTTGAATACCTTTCTTTAATATAATAATAATTTTTGAAATAGAGTAAAGAAGAAAGAGCGCGGTACATATGTTTGTATATGTATGTAATAATTTTAAAATAGATAACGAGAAAATTAGAGAGATATTTTAAGTGTAATAATTTTAATATATTATATGTATATATGCTTGCATACATGTATGTGCACAAATTTGTACCAAGCAATTAGAAACGTAATCTACGTATATACAACAATTAGTAACACAAGGAAAATAAAAACAATTATTGGCCTGTTTACGAACTTTCTAGAAAATCACTATTAAGTCTAACCAAAACAACCCATCCAAAATATGACGGAAATTATTACGATCTCTCTTGGAAATCACTTTTAAGGATAATTAAAAAAAACAGTCCCAAACAGCAGTACGATGGAAACCCCATTTAAAGCACGGTAGCAGATCAGTGGATTTTCTTATTGGAAGGAAAAATGGAGATGGAAGACTTCGTTAATTGAGAAATGAAAATGCTAAATGTATACTGAAACAAAGATTGGCAACGGTAAGAAATAAACAATAATAATATAAATACAAAAATCTTTTTATAATCATCCGACAGTAAAATATATCAAATATATAAATATATTTAAAATTGTGTCATGGTTTTAGAAAGTCTAAACAAAATATACGGTCATAACACACACACACACACACACACACACATACACATATATATATATATATATATATATATATATATATATATATATATATATATATGTGTGTGTGTGTGTGTGTGTGTGTGTGTGTGTGTTTGTGTGTGTATGTATATATGTATATGTATATGTATATATGTATATATATATATATATATATATATATATGTATATGTATATGTTTATTCGTGTATAGTTTTATATTTAATAAAAAATATCAATAATATAGTAATAATCGGTTTTGATTTGCTAAGTTATTAGTATTGCGAAAGGATTAGGATTAGGAGTTAGTTATTTTGATTGCGAAAGTTATTCTGTGTTCACAATACGTTAAGTTGATAGCATGGAGACTAGACTAATTAAATTTTCTTCATTTCAATATAGTTCAAAAGAAATTCTCCATGCTAATTAACTTCTAAATTTTAAATTAAAATCAATTTCTAAATGACAGGCCAAGGTTCTAGAGAGCGGAAATTAAATATCTGAAATAGAGCTAATTTCCCAGATCTACTTATATTAAAACTATTTAGTTCAGTCCTATGTACTTTTTTCTAACATTTTAGTCAATAAATACTACAAATTTATTCTCAATGATTCAGAAGCAATGTAAAACGAACGAATTTATAAAGTTCACCTATTTTACAGTAACATCCACTCTTAAATATGCTCTCGAAAACAATGAAGCAAAACTCGTTAATCTCCACAATAGAAATAATCTAAAATGTGTTTCCTTTCTGGTTTAATAGCATGGATCACTGATCACTGCCCTCACAACTAATAACGGGAAAACTGCACAGGAAAACAAATCTTCTTTACTTTTATGTATTCAGCCATCTTCATTTCCTCCCGTGATTAGAGTATGAAAAAAAAAGAAGAATTAACGGTTTATTGAGGTGCAGAAAATAACTCGAAAATAAATGGAGCACAAATGAACAGAACAAGACAGAGTAGAGTCCAAATACTTTTTTTCATTGGAAGAGCTTTAGAATAAAGATCTAGGTTTCTCAGTTTTTATGTAAGTTTCTGGTACTTTAGTATTGTGTTAATGAAGTGATCAGTCTTGTGAAACATCCTCCAGATTATAAAAAATCTGTACTGAATTCGACAAATAAAATGAAACAGGAATATCTAAACTGTAGTTTTCAATCTTTACTTTATCTTACTTTATCTAACCTAAAAACTTTTAAAAAATGGTTACTACCATTAAAATCATATCATGGCTCTCTCTTTATTCGTTAAAGGGGAGGGTTACATCAGCTAAATGGTCCACTTTTGTAGAAAGTTATATGTAATAATATAGGAGTTGCAGTAAAATATATTTTAAATGTAAAAATAATTTATATGAATTGAGAAGATATCCCAGACAGCAAATTTAGTTTGCAGCAGTTTTGTTTTGCAAACCTGCCAACTTGCGAAACAAAACTGTTGCAAGTTTGCAAATTTAGCAAATGTTGCAAAGTTAAAAATTTGCAAATTACATTAGCAAATGTTGCAAAATGTTTGCAAATATAGCAAATTTGCTATCCAGTTAGTTAGCAAGTTTGCAGAAAACTTGCAGCAGTTGTGCTTTGCAAGCCTGCAAACTTGCAGCAAGTTCAGCATGACAGGTCTGCAAGTTGGAAAAAGGACTGAAGCAAGTCTAAGAAATTTCGCTTGCTTGAAGGTTGTTATGACAAGGTTGCCACAATACTGCAGCAAAATAGCGTTGCAAAGGAGTGGTCGCTTTATGTTCCGTCTAACCTGCAGTAGTTTTGCTGCAAGCTTGTCGTGTCAAATTTGTTAAGACAAGATATTAACCAGAAAAAACCAAACTTGTTGCAAGTATGCATGCTACCTGGGATAGATGTTTATTACTAAACTTTAAAAGCAATAAAAAGTATTAAAAATCAAACCAATTTCCATTTCAAAGCACAAAAATATAAATAGACACGAAATTATAATAGACAAATGTAAATGCATGCCTTTATGGCAATATAGAACTCCAAATCAGACGTATTCTGAAACAATGCAACAAATAAAACGGACATGTTGAAATTAATGCGACACGGGCTTGACTTCTAGATGCAAATGATAAATACTTTAATGTAAATTTTTATTAAAGTATAGAAATTCATATACGGTAACACGCTTATACATATTTGGACATTGGTCATCAAACGATTCAACTCGTGACTTATATAAGAAGCTGATCATGTGATTCCGCTTAGTCTGCTTTTTTATCTTTTCAATTTGTTCGCATTAATAATGCAGCTTAGTTTTTAGCTCCAAAACAGCTGTCTGCATTTAATCTATTTCTATTTGTGCCTTATTTATATTTACTTTACATTTATTGCTACATTATTCTGGCACAGAAATTTCACCTATTCGTAATAAAATTACGCTAAAAACTTGCTAATTGAAATTAAGCTAAATTGAAATATTGCATAATAAAGTAACTTTAATTTGTTTCAGTATAAAAATGTTTTCGATGTATATGACTAAAAATTGTAATTCGTATTAATCGTAGTATGCACTTTTATTGTTTTTACATTCTGTTCTAAATAGTCTGAACTAGGAAACGGAGAAATATTTCTCACTTATTGTGCCAATTTTTTGTGTAGTAAAAGGCTCTTCTAAAATATCTAATTAAAAATGAATACTTTGAATTAAGTTATTCTCTTGTCAATTGAGTGTTACTGAAAAAGCATTTTAAATAGGAGTAACTAAGATAAAGCGAGAAAAAATTGTAGATATTTATTTGCTTGGAGATTTTACAGTTGAAGAGTTTTATCCGCTATAGGGCCATTAATTCAAAACATAATAAATTAATTCAATTGCCCCCAAAATCTTTTTATTCTTTCAGCATTTTACACCAATTAGTTATTATTCTCTCATATATAAAAATTTCATATTTCATGTGGTAAAAAGGCAGGAGGTATAATTATTATTCACTAAAATGTGCAAACCAACGAAAATAAGCATTTTGTTAGACATATGACAAAGAAAAACAGCAACTCTTGTGTTTCAAGATTCTATCTTACTGGAACTAAAAAAAAAGAATGTAACGCTTGAATCAGAAAAAGTAACAATATGATTAACATGACTAAATGACTCTCGGAGACAACTATTTTCCTTATGCTTTTCTCTTTTCCACCATAAAAAAATTAGATGAAATAAAAATGTGGGTTAGATTAATTATTATAAGATCCTAAAAACGACAGCTTCAGTCAACAATTTAGCACAAATGTTTTCAAAATGCTTTTCAGTT
Organism: Pardosa pseudoannulata; assembly: GCA_032207245.1. NCBI lineage: Eukaryota > Metazoa > Arthropoda > Arachnida > Araneae > Lycosidae > Pardosa > Pardosa pseudoannulata. Next base: position 181,930,981 of record CM063498.1, read on the forward strand.
TTTTTCCCCTCACATGACCTCATAGAACGGACTATTTTGGATATTTGTATACATAAAAAAGTTGATCTTTTTTCAGCTGGTTTCATGTTTAAGATGACTCAAATGATGATTAAGATTAAAGAATGAGAAGAATTCATAAAAATAACCAAAAGATAGGTCAATTGGAAATTCAAAGAAGAGGTATACGGTAATATCATTAAGGGGATTCGAGACAAAAAACAACAACTAAACTCTTATTTTTCAACCCATTAACATCATATTCGTTTTTTTTTAATATCCTGTGTGATCTAAAATTTAGAAAAAATTTAGAAATTAATTATTCGACAATGAGTATAGAGGCGGTTTGTATTAGCGGGATGTAAAATCCAGATTTTTTTGTGAGAAGGGCAGCAAAATGTTTCATTACTACATTGGATGAAGGAAGAGTGGCACTATAGTTCGTTTTTTGAATAATTAAGACATAGAAATTCAAAACTACTTAACAGATGCTTAAAAAGATTAATGGGCCTTCCGTCATTCAGTTGTTTATCTGTGAGGCGGAGCCTCTAGGGACCAATTTACAAGTAAGGAGGCCTTGCGCACAAATGAAAATTGGAGCCCTCACTTTGCAGCAATAAATTTTGAAGATTGGTGTAAACATGTAAAATTTTGACGTCTACCCTTAGTCCTCTCCAAATTAATAACAAAAAGATTTCCATTAATCAAGATTTATACTCAAAGTTTGACCAAAATAGCAAAACATATTTTAGCAAAGTAATTAACCTATAACAATTGCCCATTCTCATTGTAATGACATAGATGAAAGTAGCTACAAAAACATCTCTTACCAGCTTTTGAAATATTTGCACAATGCAATACACTCTCTCTTTAAAACTCATGATTTATTTATAATTTCCGTTTTGTATAGCTTTTTAAAAACCCGATTTCAGATTATGATGCATGGCAAACACAACGAAAATTGGGACGGGGCAAATGCACCGAATTCGACGCTGTAAATCCAGGCCTAAAGACATCACAGCATGCACAGAATTTAGTAACATTTCTCTTGGTATGACAAACAAATATTTCTGAGAGGCACCTGTTTCACACAAAAAATCTGTAGATTAAAATTTCACAAGCATTTTGTACACTGGAGAATACATATATCAATGGTTCTTTATTTCCTAAACTTACATAAAGTGATATATGTCCACTATGCCGTAAGTCACTTTCTTTTTTCTTGAATTACAGTTAATCTAATATGTGTATATATACATATATATATATAGGTTTTTGTGCAAAAGTATATATTTATACATATATATGTGTGTGTGTGTGTGTGTGTGTGTGTGTGTGTGTGTGTGCGTTTGTGGAATTATACACTACAGGGGAAATATATACATTCTAATAAACTACATGTTAATAATTTATAACTTTCTAATTACTTGGATATAATACTATAATGTAAATATGAAATGCATAATATATATATATTTGTGTGTGCATAAATGTATGTGTATATATACATATTTTAACACTAGCATTACAAACAGATATATTTATGCCTCTGTAAATGCATATATATATATATATATATATATATATATATATATATATAAGCCCAAAAATGGCTGCGAAACTATAAGCTGTGATTCAGCACCACCCGAAGAGCAAGCTTAAGCAATGCTATGTTAACATGAATAACATGAGTATAAATATATATATATATATATATATATATATATATTTATATATATACATATATATATATATATATTTATATATATATATATATATATATATATATATATATTTATATATATACATATATATATATATATATTTATATATATACATATATATATATAATATGTATGCATGTGTATGAAAACAAACACACACACGCTTATATATATATATAAACATACATAACCGTCATTATTTTTAGAAACAGCAAGTAGCAAGGTTCCGGGCGTCTAGAGTTAAAATAACATGTGATCACTACCGAGATTATATTGACCTTGTAATAGTCAAAGTTTAAATTTCACTGTGTTTTACTCTTTGCACTTCATAATAACTTAAATTTAAAATACCATCAATTCAAATTTAGCAGAAATGTCTCAGGCAATAATGGGTAAAAATAAATAAATTAAATCTCAGTTCAGTTGGAACATACATGTGTAAGGATGAATATAACGTCTTTTAACTAGAACAAATAGCTAAAATGTTTCACAACAGAAAGATAAAAGCTTTCTTTTCTGGTGGGAGGGGGAAAGAGAAAGAGTTCTGACAAGATCGTACTGTTTTCCCATTGTGCCAGTTTCGGCGGCACAAGTACAAAAGAAAATTTGATAAAGAAAAAAAGAAGCGTGAAGTAAAAAGGATCTGACTTCGCAATGAGGATTAAGTAGGAACTGGGCAATATCATATTTAATTTTCTCGCCAACAAGCGTTAGTTGTTATTTTCATTTACACGACATACGTTTCTTAAGGGAAGTATCTTATTTTCAAATTAAAAACTATAACTTTAGTGTTACTCATGCCTCTAAAAATCGCCTTCAGTTGCGCAACATTTTACTTTTGTAAAGGAATATAATTTTATGTCTGTCGTACTTATTCATATCGAGTTAAATCACCTGGCCTTCTTTTGTATAATAAATTAGAATGTATATATGCACACACACACAAACACAAACACACTCACACACATACATATATATATACATATATATATATATATTTATATATATATATATATATATATATATATATATATATATATATATATATATATAATATTTATATACAATATATATATATATATATATATATATACATATATATATATAGATACATATATATATACATATATATACAAATATATATACATATATATACAATATATATATATACATATATGTATATATATAATATATATAACATATATATATAAATATATATGTATATATATATATATATATATATATATGTATATATATATATGTATATATATATATGTATATATATATATATATGTATATACATATATATATATATATATATATATAATATATATATATATATATATATATATATATATATATATATGTATAATATTGTATATATATATATATGTATGTGTGTGTGTGAATATATATTGTATATATATATATATATATATATATATATATATATATATATATATATACATATATAATATATATATATGATATGTATATATATGTATAATATGTTTATATATATATATATATATATATATATATATATATATATATATACATATATATATATATATATATATATATATATATACATATATATGTATATATATGTATATATATATATGTGTGTATATATATATATATATATATATATATATATATATATGCAAGGAAAATTCTCAGGGATTTTCAAAACTTAAATCAAGAGCTAAAAATTTCACGCGTCATTTTGCATTCCCCTTTTTAACCCCTAACCTAAATTAACCATTGGGGCTACAGTTTAAGCCCTCAGAGAAGGAGATTGACCAATTAAAATCCTACATGACCCTAGTGGACAATTTAGGAAATTTCCAAATAAAAAGAAGATACACACTGTCGAAGACAGATTTTTCTAGAGATATTTTCCCACAGATGTCGACCCAGGTGTTATGGGTCTTGCACATAGAACTTCATGCTAGCAGACCCTTCCGTTTGTTCTGTCCCTATGATGAAGTGGGAACACATCCTCCAACGTTATCTCAATAAAGGTCTTTAGCTAAAACAGTATCATTTGTATGCCCATGACTGCACCCATCGAGGAATCCATCTGATTACACACACACACACACACACACACACACACACACACACATATATATATATATATATATATATATGTTTGTGCGTGTGTGGGGGTGGTTTAAATGGGGGTTTAAATTAAATTTAATGGTATTAAGAATTAAGCGAGGTATAATTAAAAGAGTTGGAACACTTTAACGGTAACTTAGTAGGAGAAAAAGACACAAACGAGTGGAAATATACCGAGTAAAGAAGTTGACACGAAAGTAGACAAATGGAATTTGTTTAGGTAAGCAACTCCAAAAATCCCTTCTATGTGCGGAGTCGGGATGATGTAAACAAAAGCCAAAATGTGAACAAAGGATATCTAATGGCGTAGCCATAGACAAAAGAAATACAATAAAAAAAAATTATACAAGAACAAATTATGTGTGTTTCATGCCTTGATCACTCGGAACGTGTCAGATATATATATATATATATATATATATATATATATATATATATATATATATATATATATATATATATATATATATGTGTGTGTGTGTGTGTGTGTGTGTGTGTGTGTGTGTGTACATAATAGCTAAGTATGAGTTAATTAATGTAAGATACAGAAAAATTCATAAAATGTTCTTCTTAATAAGTTATATAGATCAAAAGAAATATTATATATTCAAAGTGAAAAAAATTTATATGATATCTTTATCAAATTATCAAACTCGAGTCCTAATTCTTCATCATTATAAACAAACAAAGCATCTGTTTTGATCCGTTACCTACTTTGACATCATGTTCAATTTTTAATACAGATTTAAATTTTTCTTTTATCCTTATTTCTTTGAATTTATGCATATATATACAAACATATATAAATAAATAAATATATTCATACATATGTAATGCAAAATATATACAGTAATTTATCCAGAAGGATATGCTGTAAATGGCGATATCTGAAAGGCATAGAATTAAATAATATTTCAAGATTATAAGAAGATGAAACTCAGATAGTCATGACGAAATAATCTTATTTTTTTTTTAATTAAAACAATTATATCAATCAGAATTCGACATTGCTTCTTTACATTCTTCATACTTTCCACAGTAAGGTGAAGTAACAATATGCACAACTAAGCACAGAGTATAGGTTTTCGCGACCCAGAATTTATATACTAAATTGCTGATATTACAATTTTAAACTTCTAGGCTGATGCACGTGCTTAAATCTACAGGTGAAGGGTAAGTGTCCATAAATGCTCGCGCATAAAATTAGCTTTATAGTTTAGTTATTTGACAGGCTAATTTTCATTACATATATGCAAATATATACAGACACATCTCTCTCTCTCTCTCTCTGTATATATATATATATATATATATATATATATATATATATATATATATATATATATATATATATATATATATAATATATATATATATATATATATATATATATATATATATATATATGTATATATATATATATATATATATACATGTATATATATATATATATATATATATGTATATATATGTATATATATATATATATATATATATATATATATATATATATATATATATATATATATATATATATATGGGGTTGTATTTACGCATATGTATGTATGAATAAATAATTTATTTATCGAATTAAATATAAAAGTAAAAATCTGTTGTACAATTTATCGTAGACTGAAAAGCGTTTTATACCTTAGAAACATTTGAAAGTTGTATGAGCTGCTAGTGTAGACATAGAAGATTTTAATATGCAATCATTGATGATATTACAATTTTAAACTTCTAGGCTGATGCACGTGCTTAAATCTACAGGCGAAGGGTAAGTGTCCATAAATGCTCGCGCATTATCTCTTTTTGACTATCAATAAATTTCTATTCTGAAATAAAGTAAAAAATTAGCTATAGAGTTTAGTTATTTGACACGCTAATTTTCATTACATATATGCAAATATATTCAGACACATCTCTCTCTCTCTCTCTCTCTCTCTCTCTCTGTATATGTATATGTATATGTATATATGTATATATGTATATATATATATATATATATATATATATATATATATATATATATATATATATATATATATATATATATATATATATATATATATATATATATATATATGTATATATATGTATATATATATATATGTATATATATATATATATATATATATGTATATATATATATATATATATATATATATATATATATATATATATATATATATATATATAGGGGGGGTTGTATTTACGTATATGTGTGTATGAATCAATAACATATTTATAGAATTAAATATAAAAGTAAAAATCTGTTCTACAATTTATCGTAGACTGAAAAGCGTTACATACATTAGAAACATTAGAAAGTTCTATGAGCTACTAATGTAGACACAGAAGATTTTAATATGCAATCATTAATTTTCACGATATCTAAAAATTAATATTCAAAACTGAATGACTCTTCAACATGCTATCTGGATTTGCATAAAAATAAAGCACACATACATGCAAAGTTTTATATAGATATTGTATTTCACACATACAAAAGTATTATTGGAGAAAGTTAGTTGTAATTAGTTGTAATTAGTATTAGTTAGTTGTAATTAGTATTGTAATTAGTAGTTTAGTAAAGTTGTAATTAATCAAAATTAGTATTAACTCTAAAACTACCGGATATTTTTATAAGGGCAAAAATAACGATAAATGGTATCATTTGACCCCTCTTGGTAGATTTAGTGTTAATTTAGAAAATTAGTCGTAATTTTTAAGAGAAACACCTAGAATTATATCTAAAAAATGTTTTTACAAATTATTGCATTTTTTGGCCTGTCAAAAATACATTATTATTATTATTATTATTATTATTGTGATTATTTCGTTCCGAAAAATATTCTTCTACAGAAATATTTGTAGTTGTTTTTCGTTATATCAAAAGACTCTATATTTATTTTGCTGTTTTTCATTTGTCAAATACGTACATACACTAAGTTGAGAGCTATGCCGCTTCCTTCCTCTAAGAGGGATTAAATATTTTACCTTCTGACGAAATCAATGCTAAAGATTTTTTTTTGTATCTTTGCATGCAATCTGACTATCGGAGATTAGCCGTGTAATATCAGAAATCAAACTTGTAGATGAAAAGATTACATCGGTCCACTCTGGAAGAAAGAACCTTGGAAAGTGGATTAGGTTAGTAAGAGAACTATCTAACCTCTTTCTTAAGTATCATCAAGATTGGCTAAACCATTTAAGACTGATCGGCAGATTCGTGAAGCCTCTTATTAGAGGCATGCCCTTTATAAGAACTCTTTTTCCAAGCTAACTCAGTAACGGAGCTTAGAATTCTAGAGTAGAATTGACGTTTACCTTTTCTAGATTATGCAAAGATATATATATCGGTATGACTTCTATTTAATATACACGAACACACACAAGCAGACACACATATATGCTTGTGGAAAGAACGGTGGCCGACTATGACCCGCAGGCTTCATTCATTAAATATATAATTCAATCAAATATCAGAAAGATTATACTAAATATGGACTAATTCAAATTAAGATTATTGTTATCGTTATATACGCCAAGTTCTAAATGTTTAACTCTCCTATTATAAATTTATAAATGATACACATATATATAAACATATATATATATATATATATATATATATATATGTGTGTGTGTGTGTGTGTGTGTGTGTGTGTGTGTGTAATCCATAAATTATAAAACTGCTGGACAAGGAGAAAGCTAAACAACTAACAGTAATAAAAATGCAGTCAGCCGACATTAAAGAGAACGGCACAAGTCGAATTAAAACTTTATTTCAGAGCTGCTAAAACGGACATCTTGAATAGTCAACGACAGACAAGAGAAAGATGCAAAAATCACTCTGCTCGAACAAAGGTGCACCCAAGAGCAAAATCAGAAAAAAATTTCCCATCGTAGAAGAAACTTACTCAGTGAATTAAGTGTATGATCAGGAAAAACAAGAAGCCATTTGACGGCGACAGCTGGGAAACGTATTGAATAGACAGAAAATTTACCTCTATGGGAGAGAAAGCTTTGGAAAATGTATCGAAAGTGATAGACACTCCTTTGATTAAGACATTTAAAGGCTGGGAAAAACATTTTAAGGAAATATTAAACCTAAACAATTCTTATATATTACATATATTATATATATATATGTGTATGTATATATGTATATATATATATGTGTGTATATATATATGTATGTATAAATATATATATATATATATTACACACATATATATATATACATATATATACATATATATACATATATATACATATATATATATACACACATATATATATACACACACATATATATATATATATATATGTGTGTGTGTGTGTGTGTGTGTTCTGTTTCTTCATTGATTGTACTTTAAAGAATACCTCAAATCACTACATTGATTGACAGCAATAAGATATGAGAATAATAGTGAATGAGATAGGAGGACAGTTATTCTTAGAATAACTTATAGTTAAGCCTGTTTAGGCTTAGTTGTTTTTATGTGCATTTAATTGGGGCTGGGAAATATTTAGTAACTCATGCATTACTCTGCTTCTGTGAGCAAGATTTGAGTGGCCCATAACTCCTTCCTACTTTACTCTACTGATTTCTCCAGGGGATGATTTTTAATGCTGAAACGCTGACTAATCGTTCTCACGTTATTCTGTTAGCTGATTAATGTTTCTTTTTAGCTGAACACCTACGAAAAAACAGGCTGTAGTTCTTCTGTTCGAACAAACACACTTTCGGTTATCCTTATCTCGTAAAAAAAAGGCTTTAAAGCTTTCAGGAACTTGAGCAAGTAGAACGCTTGTCTCCAGTGCGATAAAATTTCCCGAAACGTTTCTACTAACCTGTATTTTTTATAAATGAATTCTTACGACACAGAAAATTCTGTCTAGCTAATGCAAGGGATTAAAAATGAAGAAGGTCGTTTGTCTCAAGGTGTATTTTGAGCTCCTGTGTAATAAATAAATGGAACTACAAATGTCAACCAGTCAAATTTGTAGGGCATGAATTAGTTTCATACAAAGTTAAATGACGTCTTCATCCCTCCATAAAACAAAATATGCCACTCTTTATGCAATTGATGCGCATAAGATAAAAACAATAATAAGCTTCTATCTGTTATAAAAATTAGTATCTAATTTTTTAAATTTCAAAAGTTACTCTAATAAAAATGGATAAATGTAGATAAAGGATAAATAGATATATAACTGTTTTTTCTTTTGCTGGATATATATTTTATATTTTTTTGCAACCGTATTGCTTTTACAGCAAAACTAAATAGTTTATATAATGTTAGACACTTAATGGATAAATGTAGATAAAGGGTAGATAAATGGATAACTATTTTTTCTTTTGCTGGATATATATTTTATATTTTTTTGCAACCTTATTGCTTTTACAGCAAAACTAAATAATTTATATAATGTTAGACACTTATTAACCATAAAGAAAACATTTTTTCTACAGTGAGTAGAGCTTTTAATTTTATTGAATCCAAAATAGGTTGTGAAGAGGAAACTTTTACAGCTCTAAAGGTATTATGCTTCTTAACGAGACATAACACTGCCAATGCTGCTAACATTTACTAGATAAATGTTAGAGCTTTTTTGGAGATGGAATGAGATCTTTCTTTCTGTGTATATTTGAAATTCTAGAGTAACATGAGGCATTAATGATACGCTTACTGCTTCTTTTTAAGCTATTGTAAGAGAGTCAATATGCACATCTGTTGCTCAATACTATGCTTACAGAGCGTACCTAATAAGAAGTCAAAGGAAGGATTTGTACTTGAGTAACTTGTTTCTGGCGCATAATTTGCCTTTCCGTAGAACTTTTGCTACAGTCAAATTCAACGGAACGGTGATTTGTAAATATGTGTTCATTTTTTATGCTCTATGAAAATATATAATGAAATTTTTTAAATGCAAGTTTTATATATTTCTTATCGTGCTATCAGGTTAAATGAAGTTTAGTAGTTAACTAGCATGATTCCTAACAAACCACGGCATTTTCAATACAATCAAGAATTATTAGTTTCAAAATATTTTATATTACTTTGGATATATGATATTTATTAAAAATTAAAAGCTTTGAATTATTGGCTTTTCATTCATTATGGGTGATGTAATTTTCAGATTATATTCAGTTTTTCTATTTCCGATGCCAATATAGTTTGGTTTGATATTTTATATTACTTTGGATATATGATATTTATTAAAAATTAAAAGCTTTGAATTATTGGCTTTTCATTCATTATGGGTGATGTAATTTTCAGATTAAATTCAGTTTTTCTATTTCCGATGCCAATATAGTTTGGTTTGAAGCCCAGGATAAATATTTTGTAACACAAGGTGATGCCACTATGAAAATATATTACATTAATTGTCTTCTGAAAGAAAACTTTTTATATATACCGCAGATTATTTCATGATAACGTGTTTAATTGCAATTTTTCAATGAGCAAGACTTTTAATTTAAGTTTAATTAGAATAATGTACAGCATTTATATATTAAAATGGTTACATAATGGTTCATATTTCAAGCAATTTTTTATGTCGTTTTGTTTTATAATTTCTATCTATCTCTACACGATACAAATTATCACTAGTAACATCTAGAAAGACGTATCTATTCTATCGTAATCTAAAAGCCTGCTACATTGGAATTCTTTAAAATATTTCTACTCATTTCGAAAAGCATTAATTTTTCCTAAGTTTCCACTTTGACTACAAGATAAAAATAGAATCTCAAACTTTCTAAAATAAGTATTTTAAATCACAAAATTTTGTTTTCAACAGTTTTTCTACATACAAAATAAAAGATGTGAAGATTTAAAGATTTCTTTGGGCTTTTCACACATCATTCTGTACGTGTTGAAAAAGCAAAAGATTCAATTCACCATTTTTATTCCTGATGAATAGTGCTTTGATTTCTCGGGTGTTAGTAAAAAAATTTTAAATGATTAAGGGTTTAAACTAAGTTAATCTGAACCATAATTAGTCAAATGAAAATTTTTAACTATCACGTACATCTACGCATTATTAATAGGGAAAATAATCATAAACTGAATCCGTTGCTTTTTAAACTCGTACAGTTTGATGTGAGGTAAAACCTTAAGAGATACCATATATAGTAGGAAAACTTTTCTCAAGTTCAGAGATTCAAACTTGCCCGATGTTGAGAGTTTCAAGCTTTACTTTTAAATTGACTATCTATGAAATTGGCAGTTTGAAGCGGTTGATTTGGAACATTACGGTCTACTTTTTTTGCTACACAAGGATAAAAACAGTATTCATTGTTGTCATTTAGTATTCATAAATGATTTAACATGACTCAAGACTAAAGAAAGTATGGGTAGTATCTGAAAAATAAGTTACGTAACAGGCAAAAATACTTAACAAGCAACACTTTAAAATATAAAGTAAATTAAAAGTAAATTAAAAGAGAATAATAAGTAAACGTATTTTATAAATTTTTAAAATTGTCTTGCTGCCATTAGTCTACATGAACAGCCTTCACTAAACTTATATCTCCATCACTAATTGGTAAAGGAGGAATTCCTTTTCTTTAAATGACTTACAGAATCAATATAAAGATGTTCACAAAAAAAATTATCTGAAAATTTGTATGCCTGTGTATGCATATAGATCTCATATGACATACAAATGTGAACAGAAATCCGCAGTATCAATTGTCATGCATATAATGGACTTCCAAATCGTGATATATTTCTATGGGGATGATTTGAAGAGAAAGAGACGGCGAGAGGGAAAGTTTATTTTATCTTGATCGGCCAGTCACAAAAGACAACAACAAAAGGTAGGTACCCAGAATTGAAATTCAGAAGGAAAATGTGACAAAGTGAGAGTGTACTTCAAATGACCTTTTTATTTTCAAATACATTTTATGATTCGACGTGAGTTCCCGGTTCCAGTCAGCTGGACAACGGGCTCACCACGGCCACTAGGCGCAAATACAACTTTCGTGAACTGTGCGTAGATGTGGTCACGTATACAAATACGATCAAAATAGAAAGTATTTTTTTATTTTAGAGATAAGTTGTTGAAATTGACGTTTTTAGCCAAAACCGAAATAAAAAGGTCGCGTGTACTCTAGAAAAAGTGCAGAAGAGAAATAAGTGCTATTCAAAGATTATAAATAGAACACTTTCATATATCATGCTATAGACATAGTGAAAGAAAGATTTAGTTTTAATTTGAAATAACATATATTGGTTGCTTTATTTATTTACATTAAAAACTTCAACGAGTTTGCAAGAAAAGAAGTATTTATTAAGTAAAATGTTTTTATTGAATTTTAAAGAGATTAATATTAAATTTCCATAAAACAAACTGTGAAAGACACAGAAATTCAACTCACCTTAACAATTAAAATAAAATAGTAATTCTCTATAAAAGGATATATTTAATCAAATTTTTCTGTGCCTTAGTCAGACAAGTTAACTTTTACTTTTCTTCTAAACAGACAAGTTAATTGGGTAAAGGTAAATAGTTTAAGTAAAAATTAACAAATAGAGGTTAACTTGTCCAGAAAAGACAAATTAACTTTTACTTTTGTTTCTAACTAATTATGTATTCCTTTTATTACTTTTTGGGGTCATTTTTAGAATTTTCGCTTTGTTTCAATATACTTCACAAATTTTGAGATATATTTTTTATTATTTTCTTTGTTTAATTTAGGAAACAGGACACCTTTCACCATCAATGCCTTTTCATTGGTTTAAAAATATCTCTCTTTTTTTCTCGTATTTTTTGCAGTAGTTATTTGTAAGTCCAATACCTCGTTTTCCCATGCAGCAGAACCCGTTTAGAAGGTCCGTATTAATAGTTTAATACATTATATTTCTGTTGTCCCAATTTTATTCATATACCTGTAACGGTAGATTGTCTAGTTAAAGAAATTTTGTTTATTCTAAACTTCATCTTTACATCCCATCGTGATGATTATATATTTATTTATTTATTTATTTTTACTTAACGTATATACGAAAATTATGTTTGTTGAATAATTGAATGATTATAGCAAATATCAGCAAACGTCTTTCTACATTTATTTCAGGAACGAATGTTTGCTTGTTAAGCAGTCTCATAAACCAAGTGAATTCGATCTTTTTCATGAGCCATCCACAAGACAATGAAAGTTATCGATTTCAACAGTAAATCCGTTATAAAGAAATCAACCCCTAATTCTTAGAAATAAAATTTTGAAGTTAAATTATTATAATATTATTTCATTTTTCTTTCGTTTATATATATCCAACAAATACTTCCCTTATCTATTTAGCTTTTTCCCATATGAAAGACTAATTATATGAGGGTTATTGATATAAACCTTTAAATTTCTTACGTCTAACTAAATAATATAGATTTAAGCCGCTACACTGAATTGCCTTCTGCTCCGAATGTTGTTCATTGTGTATCACATGTGATATACAAGCGTGCAAAGCATTATCTGTGTATTTGTGTCATGTACAGGACAGAACAAGAATTATTGTTAAAAACCATTTGCATTATTATTGCTTAAGATTAATATTTTAGTTGATTTCGAGATATATTTTATATTAATATAAAATGTTCAACTTATTTTTAACCGTAAATAGCAATGTATATCTATAAAAACAACTGTATTAGAGGGGGAATTATTTTTTTTTAAATGCGTAACAGCCCCTAGGGGGCCAAGGCTTACGGTGCCAATCTCCGTTTGCGTGACCAAAGGCCCTGGGGTGCGAAGTTCCGATTAGGTGGTCAATCTTACGCGGAACCCCCAGTGTTTAGTTCACAAGCATGCTTGGTCCTCAATTTCTCTACCCACTGAAGGGATGAAAAGCTGAGTCAACCTAGAGGGGGAATTACTACATAAAAATAATTTTTATAATACATTTTTCGACTTTTCCAGTTTGAGAATTTTTCCTGCTAACAAAGTTTTATGCCCTTGGTCACTTGAAAAACTTAAGGTTCCACAATACGAATATGCTTAATACCTATTTGAAATCTTTTCTTATTCAGTATTGTTTTATGAACATCAAAATTCTGCAAATGTTTGTACTTTATGTTAAAAACAATGAGATCCTCTACAGACAAGAGTAAATTACGCTCATTGTTTTTTCTTAATATCGGAGTAAAGACCTCCCTCATTGCTTTATAATGACTTCAAGATGAAGAAAGTGATATTCTTTGATCCACCCTACGAAGGTCTCTCACCCCGCGCAGCCATTTTCCTTAATTCTAATCATTTAGGAGGGCAGAGGGGAAATTAGGAGGCCCTAGACGAGGGTTTGAGTATCGTTAACTCACGTGTAAAATAGAAGATAACCTAATGCAGGAATGCTAAGAATCTAGATAATCTAGAACGTTTCGCATTAAATGAAAGTTGTTTTGAAATGTTTTTGTATGGTATGCTTGCAGTTCATATTTTACATGTGAGAATATGGGGAAATTTTGTGATAGAGTATAGAGCATATTTAAGAATGTCTCATGAAATTAATCAGAAAATGTAATTCAATGCTCTAGAAAATATCTATTTACACTTGAAAAACAAATCTGGGAAGAATTTATGTAAATCATTAATTCTAAAATAAAAACAGGAAAAATAAAAAAATTATATTAACTCCAAACTATTTATTGAGACAGTTTTAGTATATTCATCAAGACAATATTGTATTATTTAATACGAAATATGCTTTATCACTTAATCATTAACTTAAGTATGCTTGTTTTGGTTTGGTCAAAAACTAAAGTCAACGGTTTCCTTCCACGACAACTAATGAGACCGGAACTTGCTAGTTAAAGCCTATTCCGAACGCCTGTAAACATACATGCCAACAGCAAGATTCAAACTTCAATTTCGTCATCTTTTGACAAACATAAGTACGGATTTGTAATTTTAAACCAGCTTAAAATCCATAGCAATTTTGATATGAAATCATTTTCTTTTTCATTATTACAGTTTTCAACTCCCATTTAATATGGCATTAACACATTATATGCGGGACACGAACTGGTACGTTTTCTGACGATTGATACTTGATCACGGGTCACGTACGGGTTAGTGTAATAACATGGTTCGTTTGTGGGTACATAAATAACGGTATATACAAGAATACGAAGACAAATGTTCTTGTCAACTACATATATTCTGGAAACCTTTAGACAAATTAAAACTAGTTTTTACATCAGTCGATTAGGAACCACAGAACTGAAAAAAATTAAAACTAAATACTACTATTTCTATTTGATTTTTCATATTTACGATACTATTATAAATTCATCCACTAAAAAATATATTTTTTGTTTACAAGAAATCCTATGGTTGTTATTTATATTTTTCTATTTATATATTTGTTTATATATTTCAATATAAAATACGAAAAGCTGGTTAAAAAATTAAATAAATTTCGATATATTGAGATTTAACAGAATAAATAATTTTTTTGTGTAAAATGCCTGTTCACGGCACAATTCCGCTGCGAAATGTACCTACACACAATGTTTTAAAATGCTTTATTTGTTTTAAATAAAACTAACATTTTAATATAAATAAAAATTTTGTTTTTATACATCTAGTGTTCAAATGCTTATCAAACATTTTTTTTTCTTTTTATTAATTTTCAAATAAATTTTTTTCTAATTTAAAGCTTAAAAGCTGATCTAAATAGAATATTTGAATGCCTAAATTTTAAAATTATTATTAAAACATTCAAATATTCTGTATTTTAGAAACAATTAAAAATAGAATGGATGAAATCTTCATCTGAGAAATGTAAGCACGTTATTCTTTCAATAATGGTCTTAATTTAAGCTTCCTTTAATATTTAACTCATTTTCTTGGAAATGTTTGAAAGGACTTAAATTTCACAAGCAAAATTTAATATTTTCATACATTGTATGCTGGACACGTACTAGTAGTTTTCTGACTATTGATACTTGAGAGCTGGTCACGTACTAGTACGTGTTAGTGTAACAACAGGGTTTGTTTGTGAGTAAGAAAATAACGGTATATACAAAAAAAACTAAGCCGAATGTTCTTGTCTACTACATAGATTCTGGAAAAATTTTGAGAAAAACTAGATTTTACATCAGTTGATGCGGAACCACAGAACGGGAAGGTTGATTAAAAAATCAATTTAGATTTAAAATTAACTTTTTATTTATACTTGAGAAAATGTTATTATATATATATATATATATATATATATATATATATATATGTTTATGTATATATATATATATATATATATATATATATATATATATGTACAATATATAAATATATATATTTATATAATATAAATATATATATATATTATATATATATATATATTTGTTTATATATTTATATATATATATATATATATATATATTTATTAATATATAATATATATATATATTTATCTATATATTTATATAAATAACTAAATTTATATAAATATACAATTTTAATAATGTAATATATAATATGTTAAATGAAAATATTTTAAATATATTATTAAATAATTTTATATTAAATTTATATAATAATAAAAAAAACAAATAACATAAAAAACAAAAAGATGACAAAACTTAAACCATACAACTGTTTCAACCTATTATCCAAGAAAAATGCATTTTTTTCCGTCGGATTCATTAAAGAGTTTATACAAGCATTTATTTCCTTCAGACTCTTTTGGGTTAATTAACTTTAAACACACACAAGTTTTCGTTTTAAAAGGTGCCTGTTACGTTAATCACGCTTCTTGAGACGTGTTGAATTATCTCTTTTATTTTTTGTTAAATTTTTCGTCTTTCTAGCACTAACGTAATTACTTGAAGAGTAGTTTATTTGAAAACGCACCGTGCTACGGACAATATATCTTCTAGATCTTTCGCAGGCATCTGGAAAAACACCCAAGAAAATATATCTCATTATTCAAACAAACGTTGAAATTTCTTTGAAAAGAGAGTTCTCTATGGAATTATTTCGCTTCAATTATATTGTAAATCCTACCGCAATTTTCAGATCAATATAAATTCCATACTGGAGACTAGACTGTTTAAACAAATCGATAGAATAAAATGGATGCTATTATAGTAAGTACAAATGAGTATTCATCTGAAAATCAATCACGTTGATTTCTCCAATATATAACAATAAAAAATAAACAACTAAAAACTTCAAAAAATAAAAGCATAGATTGGGAAGGGACAATTGGTTAAGACAGCATAGCATATTTTAGTATAAAACTTAATTTAAAGGCGAATATACAAGAAATTAGAGTGAGATTGGAGTCATAAAAGATATTAAAAGTTATTAAATAAGAAAAATATAAAGGTAGGTGATTATTAAAGAAATTTAGTGAAACTTTTTTTGGAGAACTTATGACAACTGGCCGTATTAAGACTAATTAAGAAGAGTGCTGTTGTGTGGCACCGAGCTTCCCAGGTTCGGATCCAGCTATGTCCTTATTTACATTTTACAATTATTTGCTTCTCAACTTAAAATACTTTGAAGTTAAATTAGTAATCCTTTATACTTATTTTAAAATCTAAAGTGATTCTACCTCTTTTTCAAACTTCTATTCCTTTCAATAAGCTTGTTAAAGTCTCAATGTCTCAATAAACTGTGCATTTTTATTTTCGAATAAACTGTACATTTTTATCGTTCATTTCTATTATGTTACTTTCTTCCATTTAAAATGACTTTTCTTTCCCCAACATAGATATAATTCTCAGCTTGTAGCGAATAAAAATGCTCATATGTGTGTATGTATGTATGTATGTATATATATATATATTATATATATATATATATATATATATATATATATATATATATATATATATATATATATAATACGTATGTAATATATCAAAATTATTTAACTTTAATATTTCATAAAAACCTCCTGTTCCATTCTAATTCCTTAAAATCTTTTTCCCAGCCTCTAAATACAATTCTATAAATAATAAATATATAGAGAGAAATATTGGGACAAGGAATTTAGAGTTAAATCTATTGATTATTCTTTGTTCTCTATTTATACATATAAAATAAAATTTATTAGTTTAAAAACTTGGGCTCATTAGTTATATATATATAAATATATATATAATATATATATTATATATATATATATAAATATTATATATATATATATAATATATATATATAAATATAATATATAAATATATATATAAATATATATATATAAAATATATATTTATGTATATATATATGTATATATATATAATAAATGTATATATGTATATAAAATATATATATATATATATGTATATATATATATAAATAAATATATAATATATATATATATATATATATATATATATATCTTACACTTATTCGCTGAGTAAGTAAAATTCTTTATTCTCTTTGCACCTCTGTTCGAAGAGTGATTTTTCGTCTTTCTTTCTCTCTCTTTCTTTCTCTCTCTCTCTCTATATTTATATATATATATATATATATATATATATATATATATATATATATATATTTGTAGGTGCATATTTATATAGATAATGTAAGTCTGTATGTATGTACCCCTCTGATTAATTAATAGTAATGCGTAAGGAAGTTTGTATTTGTATGCCTATGATATCATTAATCTGCTACTTTTTTTCTTTTTTGGAAAAACTGAAAATTTTAATTGCACTTATTCTTCTTTACCAATAAAGCTGACCAGTTGATAATTCTTATAAATTTTCTAATTTCCTGATTACTAAAAATAGGTTCTCACTTTTTTACTCTCTGCAATATTTTTTTTACTCAACACATCGAAATATATATTATATAATTATTTTTAGGAAGAAAATATCATCCTACGAACTACTTTCTTGTGAATATTGATGTTTTAATACTTTCCTTAATTCGGTAGATATTAAGTTTATTCCCCTGTCAGTGCCAACGCAATTAATGTATGTATCTCGGACATCTAAAAATAAATTTGTCTAAATTTTCATATAAAGTAAAATCAGTCTTATATTAAAAGCATTTTCATGGTAGAGATACTACGATAGCATGACATGCGTGTCCGGGAAAACATTTTTTTACTTGAAAATCTTGTTCTACATTTAGACCTACACGCTACGTTTGTTTTTTCCATCAGTTGACACAGTTGTAAAGAGAGAAAGCAAGAGATTTCACCTTCATGCACGCAAAACTTTCTTAGAGTAAAAGCGTTATAAATTCTATAAATGTCAGAAAAGTCGACGAAATGATCAGAAATATCACACTTTGAGATATATTTTACCGATAAGGCTCATTTATGAATCAGTTCTTGAATATTTCCCTTCCTTTTCGAGTTTCGTATTTTTGGTAAGGGTATGATACTTGCAGTGGAAAAAGGTTTTTCTTTTAGCATGTTATATAAAGTACTTTCTTACGTAATAAAACATTACGAAAAAAGTATGAATTTGCAAAAAGGAAATACTCTATTTTTTATTTCGTTTCTGATTAGTTTTAAGTCTTTGTTGAAGACCTTTTCAAAGATACAACATCAGTACTAACTACAGTTAGTATTTAAAATTGTGATCCACAGAAATGAATACTTAGATAATGGACTAGAAGTACTAGAGATATATGGATATGTATTATGTACATAAATAAAAATTTAATGCTAGCACCACAAATTCATTCGCTCATTTAATATTTATATACAGAGAGAGAGAGAGATCTATATGTATGTATGTATATATATATACATATATATATATATATATATATATATATATATATATATATATATATCTGTGTGTGTGTTATATTATTAGTGACTATATAATTTTCAGACTCACATTAAAAAGGGCTTGCATTAAAAAAAGCTGTATAACGGAATCATGTGATGAAATTTGAAATTACGTTTTATAAAAATGACTTAAACGATTAAAAATCTCCAGTCCAGGTATGTCGTTACCTCGTTGCTACAGGAGTATTGCTCTCCTTTGATATATGTAATGCAAAGAAATATATATATATATATATATATATATATATATTAATATATATATATATATATGTATGTATAAATATGTATATATATATATAATATATATATATATAAAATATATATATATAATATATGTATATAATATATATATATATATATATATAATAATTATATATATATTATATGTATATATATATATATGTGTGTGTTTGTTTTGTGTGTATATTATAGTATATATAATATACATTATAAAATTGCATAAAAAAATAATACGAAATCCTGTGATAAATTTACAATTACGTTATTAAAATGACGTAAATATTAAAAATCTTCAGTACAGTATTATTATCGTCGCTACAGGAGTATTGCTCTCTTTGATATATGTAACGCAAAGATATATATATATATATATATATATATATATCTGTGTGTGTTATATTATAGTGACTATATAATTTTCAGACAACATTAAAAAGGCTTCATTAAAAAAAAAGCTGTATAACGGAATATATATGAAATTTAAATACGTTTTATAAAATATACGATTAAAAATCTTCAGTACAGGTATGTCGTTACCTCGTGCTACAGAGTATTGCTCTCCTTTATATATGTAACGCAAAGATATATATATATATATATATATATATATATATTATATATAAATATATATATATATATATATTTATATATATATAATATATAGAATATATATATATATAATATTTATTATATATATATATATATATATAAATATTAAATATATATAATATATATTTATATTATATATATATTTGTGTTTTGTGTTATTATTAGTGACTTATAATTTTCAGGCTCACATTATAAAATTGCATTAAAAAAAGCTGTATAACATTGTGATGAAATTTACATACGTTATAAAATGGCGTAATACATTAAAAATCTTATACAGATATGTCATTACCTCGTCGCTACAGGAGTATTGCTCTCCTTTGATATGTGTAACGCAAAGATATATATATATATATATATATATATATATATATATATATATATATATATATATATATATATATATATATATATATATATATATATATAATTTGAAATCTAAATAATAATTTAAGGGTTTCAGAGCAAATACAACATTTTTAATATATGAATCTAATAATTTATAAAAATTGATAATGAGAGATGCGTATTAAAATCTTTGTATATAATAATCTGTTAAATATACATGTTATATATGTTAAATTGTAATATATATAAAGACATTAACATAATTATATATATGGCTGTGAGACTACATACATAAAATACATACAATATCATATATATAAATATATATATATACATATATATATACATATATATATATATATACATATATATATATATACATATAATATACATATATATACATATATATATACTATATATACATATATATATACATAAAAATATACATACATATATATATATATATATTATATATATATATATATATATATATATATACATATAATATATTTATTTATATACAAATATAAATACTTATATATATATATATACTTATATATATCATATATACATTTTTATAATAATATATAAATACTCTTTATATTTTTATGTATATAAAACATATGATTGTTAGAGATACTGATATTAATATATACTTGTGTATAAATAAAACATATTTTCTGCTTATATATATATTATGTTTATATATATATATCTTTATATACATCTGTATATATAATATATATTTTAATATATATATACATATGAGTTAGAGAGACTGCCTATTAATTATGTTTATATAATACAATATATATATATATTATATATATATATATATATATATATATGTATATATATAATAACATATAGTGAAAAATATATATTATACATACATATTATTAAATATACTATACATGCATATTATGTGTATATTAAGATGATTTCTCCGTACACGTATAAATAAATGTTAAACTACAAATAAGTTTAATCTAGTTGTTAAATATAAGCTTTTACTGATAAACATTCGTATGTATAAAATATGACATAGCACCTATATCTTTGCTTTTTAATCTTTACTTCTGCTACAACTGCATATTTACTATTTCACGAATATGTCTGCTTAAACTACTTTCACGCTTCGAAGTTGTTTACTGCAATTATATTTTCAAAAAAAAGGAAGGAAAACCTAGTCAACTTGGAACTTTTCTCTCGTTGGCATGAAAAAAGCGTTTGCTGTAATCAATATCAATTCTGTTACGTTATTTTTATTGGGTTAAATTAATTAGCTGTGTTTGCATCCGGAACGACAGAAGCTGATTTTTCCTTAATCTTCCAACACAGCAATTTTTTTCGAAGAAACTATTCTTGCTGCACAAAATGCCTTTCAACGTGAGATGATGAATCGTTCAAATTCAGCGATGCAAGGTTCTAGAAGCTACAATTGAAGAAAAAAATGTACTTCGAAGCAGGATTTATAAAAGAATAAAAATATGATTTCTGAATTTTTACCAATGTAGACTTTATACCAATTTTTATGTGTAGTAAAATATCTTATCTGACAGATAACCTTTTGCCCTATTAAATTACGCACATATTTTGTTATAATTTATTCTACTACCATTCAACCTACTATCTACATAGTTTCGAAGGCTACGAACATCTATGCCCCCCAGTGGGATCAAACCCACAATTCCGGTACGATAGCGGATTCTGCCAAAAAATCGTTTGACGTTACTGAGCATCCAAAAATTTGATTTGTTACTCTATTCAAGAAAATTACTTAAACATTGAGTCCTTTTCCTACCCTACAAATTACTACAAATTACACTTTTGCGAATTTTTACCGGCTTTCCATTTCCACTACAAGTTGTAGCTTAAAATGTGAGTCACTTTACCGGGAACATTTAAGAAAATAATCTGGGGAAAGGAAAGAAGAAAAATGTCAGGAAATATAAGTAAACTGTCTTCGATAGCGTGCTTTCGGTTTTATTCAGAATTTCTTGAATTGTCCGCTAGGGCACTATAAGGTTTTAATTGGTTATACCCCTATCCTGAGGGCGTGTACTGTAGCCTAAATGGTCAGTTTAGACTAGGGGTTAAAACCGAGAAAGCAGAGAGACTCCGGGACTTTGCCCATTACTTTAGGTTTGAAAACTGCTGAGAATGTTTTTTGGCTGTAATGAGAGGTATTGGCTATAAATTTACTGCAGCTGGATTGAACTATCCATTAATTTTATTTGATTGCGAGATGAGAACATCCAACATTTTAATAAAGTTGGCAAAGTGAGTGATACTTGAATTGATGAAAGAGAAAGCATTATATTTCTTGGCCATGTAGCAAGACTTTTACGGTCTAAGCGAGGTTTTTCTAAAAAATAGCTGTACATATCCATGAACAGCTAGGCAGATAGCACACACACAAACGTGGTACAAAATTGTCATTTTGCAAAATGGTCTTCGAGGTGGGAGAGGGAAGGACTGGTTCACCAAATTCCTCCCCTTGCCTGCTGCCTTAATTAAGCACAAATTTTGTTAAAGCCTCCTTGAATTATTTTGGAGGGTTCACCTAGAACCTAACAGGGAACAGGACTTTGCTCCATTATTGTGTAGAGAATTGCTTGCCTGAACAACAGGAAACACATATACAGCCCACTAAACGATTTATTGTTGTTTTTAAATGATCCATTTGTCCTGTTATACTACAACTGTATCATAATATGTTTTTTAATTATTTTGTGTAAATTGCTCTTATTTTTTATTACAATTAGTGAAGACGAATAGCGGAACATTATGTTATTATATGATGGATTATAACGGATTTATAATAAAACATATATATTTTTTTAAATATTCCTATATTATTTGTTATTTTTGTTATAACCAGTTAAGACAGGTTTCTATTCTTATTAATAATACAATTGCTAAAATATTAACATAACAGCTAAAATTTATTCATTAACAATTTGACGATTATTATCGACGAATATTCGTCGAAAAATAAATAGTACACATTAGTTAAATAATGAGTAGAACTCAAGTAATGCTATTTAATGGAGGCTAGTAGCTTTAGTATCGGTTATAATATGAAATTTTTTTGTTATGCAGATTAAGTATTGAAATAAATAATTAAGGTGAATGACTAGATGCTACAGCAGTTCTAAATACATAATTTCTATTGTCTACGTCTTATCTTATTCTGTATTAATTTATATTAGGGATAAAAATATAGCATATAATTTTTTTTTCAAAATTCACCAGAATTAATTGTTTTAGATTTTTCCTTATAATTAATTAGGAAGGACTATTTCATAATTATATGAGAATACAGGAAATAATCTTAAATATCTTACAGAAGTTTTATAATTTTATTAAGTTTTTAATGAGCTATGGTTTAACAGATTCACAACGAAATTGTACCAAGACACTTTCAAAATTTATGAGACCCCTTAGGAATTTGGTTTTCAATTGTTTAAAAATCTACTGTGGGTTTATAATCTAGTATTTCTTTTGCCGCTTTGTTCTGATCCACATTAGAACGTCAAACGATATGTAAGCAAATGTTCATAACATATAAATAAAAAAGATAACCAGAAAATAATACAACTTAATTATACATTCTAAATTGTTTAGAAAATAGAGCTTAGTTCACTGTGCAGTCATAATTTAATAGCTGCTTCTAACATGTTCTCATTATTCGGGGTTGCTGTATATTACAGATTCATCGAAGTATGAAGTGGTACGGTATTTTGGCAAAGGAAACCTACTTTAAAGTTCTTCGTCGAACAATTAGACACGCTGGACTCAGGGCCCCTCTCGGGAAGCGGCTTGTTTGGAACGTCGCTAATTAGACAGGCCTCTGTGAA
This sequence comes from Pardosa pseudoannulata, assembly GCA_032207245.1. Classification (NCBI taxonomy): domain Eukaryota; kingdom Metazoa; phylum Arthropoda; class Arachnida; order Araneae; family Lycosidae; genus Pardosa; species Pardosa pseudoannulata. The sequence goes on from CM063498.1 coordinate 181,955,662, forward strand.
GAAGCCAAGGGCAAAGCTCCCATCGGCTCCATTTCCTCGGACGTCCATTTCCTATTTCCCGCACCGACAAGGTCAGACTTCTGATCGCTTCAGACGTCCGACTCTTGTCTTGATACACTTCGCAACAAAAGATAAGGGGGGTTGGACGATAATGAAACGAAACTACGGTTCCTTTTTGTTTACAAGTGTAAATGGACGCAAGCCATGTGATCGGAAGTTTCAATGTTATTGGGTTCATTTTCATTTTATGTCCTTTGGAATTCATCAAAATCGCTGGTATTGTTTGCTTTTTCCCAGAATATTATACATTTACTGAGGGATTTACCAGACAGACACTTTATGAAATTCATCGTTTACAGCTTCTTGCATGTATGTAAGTTTAAATAAGCATTAAACCAGAAATTATTTTTGGAGGGGGATCAAGGGAGAAAGACATCTTTATTTGGGAGTGATACATCAATTGATGAAAGAGAAACCAGTATATTTCCAGGGCAGCAAGACTTTTACGATCCAAGCGGGGTTTTTTCTAAGAAAATAGCTGTACATGTTCATGAACAGCTATGCAGATAACACACACACACACAAACGGGGTACAAAACAATCTTTTTACAAAATGGTCTTTTAAAATTTCGAGGGGGAGGAGAACCGGTCTCCCAAATCCCTCCCCTTGACTACGGCCTTGATAAGGCATATATGTTGTTAAAGGCTTCTTGTATAATTTTGAAGGGCTCTCCTAGAACCTAATAGGAAGCAAGACTTCATATTTTGTGTTTTCCATTGTGGAGAGAATTGCTGCCGCCTTTGATTAAGTATACATGTTGTTAAAACCTCCTTGAGCATTTTTTTTTGGGGGGGGGCTCTCCTAGAAACTAATAGGGAACAGGACTTCCTATTTTTTGTGCCTCATTGTGGAGAGAAACGCGCCTAGCCTTTTCTCTCATGATATACAGCCCATTAAAGTATTTATTGCTTTGTTTTTCAACAATCCATTTGTCCTGTTATACTACAAATGTAATATAAGATGTTTTTTAATCATTTGTATAATTTTTTCTTATTTTTTATTACAATTAGTTAAGACAGATTATAGCGAAACATTGTGTTATTATATGACGTATTATAACGGATTCATAATAAAACATATCTTTTTTTTAATTCTCCTATATTAATTGTTATTTTTGTTATAACCCGTTAAGATGGTTTTCTATTATTATTTTATAAGCTTTAAAACAGGCCTTTAATGCCTCACAAATTATTGTACGACTGAGTATTTAATGAAATGAAAAGTTTTACTGAAACAGATACATTCTCAGAATGCATTAAGATTCCATTAGAATATATAAGAGCCAATAGGGAATAAATCAGGAGAATAGATATTTTAAAATTTAGTATCGGTGGGCAAATAAGAAGTTATATTGAGTAATTTTGTCATAATCATAAGTAATAGTATCATATATTCAGTAGTTAAAGTGTTTCCAAATTTAAGTGTCACTGAAAAATCACTTTTTTTTCAGATGATGTTGTTATTCTGTATATTTGTGGCACAATGCACACATATATATATTTTTGATTTATTACATGTAAAAGGATTTCAAAATAAAGCAGAATGCCAATCGAGAACAGTGTCCGAAGAATCTTCTCTGAAACTGAAATGATTGCAAAACAAAACAGGACACCAATAAAGAACAGTTCTGGAAGAATCTCTTCTGATGTGAAGATTGCAAAACAAAGCAGGACACCAATAGAGAACAGTTTTGAAAGAATCTCTTCTGAAACAGAAAGTGATCACCCGGTCATCACGCTTCCTCCCATCACTTTTTGTTGTTTTCCTCGTCGATGTGATTTTCTCGTCCCGATTTGCGCCTGCTCATCCGGAGCGTCGGAAACCAGGAAGAGTTCGTGGCTAAAAGGGAGATGCGGCAATAGCCAGGAGCGACAGAAATGGCAATGCTCCCTGACACGCTGGAATTTCGGAAAATATCGTGCAGACACGCTCGGGCGACACATTCGTGTCACTTCTCTACGCCGTGGCTAAAGTTCCGTTTTTAACCACGAAACCGTAGAAAATGGTGAGTTCTGTTAGACCAGTTTTCAGGAGATAATTGTGCGCACCATTGAGTATTGACAGTTAAGAGAGGAAGTCTTGTATTTGCATGACAGGTTGTAAACCTAAACAAACTCTAACAATAGGGCTCCTTATTAGTAGCAATTACAGCTAGAAGCAGATGACCAGTTAATTAACAGTTCTTGTGTTCAGAACTAGTTGCAGTATATTAAGATTTAAATGTATGTAAGAATCCATGTTTTTTGTAGTTCATTTTCATTTTAACTTAGATAAAATTAAGGGTAAAAATTAAAAAAACAATTACGACTAGAGTATTACATGATTAATGATCTTTAAATAATAGATCATTTCTCTCTTCTTAAGCATAAACTAAAGCGATGAGATAAACAACTCTATAAATAGTATTTTTATTCATTAAAAACAAAAGTTATGAAAAAATTTTGGTTTTGAATTTAAACTGATCCCTGTTTTTTAATTAACTTTATCACAAAAATTTTTTAAAGTATATTACATTGCTTTTATATATGAAAACCACTTTTTACTGCAGTGATTTGTAAATTCAGCATCCGATAGGATTAGTTAGTTATTTTTACTAATTTTTTTTCAATTTAATGTATAATTAGAACAAGATTTATGATTCCATTATATAATGTGCATATAAAATGATAAATATGCATCATATTGAACATCTTAAATAATATCGAAATGAAATTTGGTGTTTATATATAATATAATGATTCCGCAGTAAAGTTTTAAACAGAATATATCCAAAGTTATTCAGCTATCAAACCTTGCATTTAAATCTTGACCATTTTTTAATTTGTTAAATGTAGATTTACGTTCTGAATAAAAATATTTCTCCTTTTGTTGATAACATATCTCTGTTTAAGAAATTTATACGTATTTCGACTAATTCTTCATGGCTATAAATGAAAATCTTTAGTTACACAGATTTGGAAGATTTAACTTATGGATGCTCTCTTCTCTCTCTCTCTCTCTCTCTCTCTATCTATCTATCTACTATCCAATCACCACTATCACTCACTCTCTCTCTACTCTCTATCTCTCTCTCTCTCTATATATAATATATATATATATATATATATATATATATATATATAATATATTATATATATATATATATATATATATTATATATATATAATATATATATATATATGTATGTATATATATATGTATATATATATGTATATAGATATATATATATATATAAATATATATATAATATGTATAATATATATATTAATATATATGTATATATATATATGTAAGAATATATATGTATATATATTATATATATATATGTATATATATATGTATATATATATATATATAATATATATATAATATATATACATATATGTAATACATAAAATTATTTAACTTTAAAATTTCCTTAAAAACCTCCTGATTCTAATTCCTTAAAATCTTTTTTTCCCAGCTTCTAAATGTCTTAAGAAAAGGAGCGTTCTCGACTTAAAATTCTTTCGATCCATTTAGCTTCTATCTTATAGATGTAAATTTTTCTCTCTATTCAACATTTCAGCTGTCGCCGCAAATGTCTCCGCGTTTTTACTGACCTTACATTTATATATTAAATTCGTTGAGTAGGATAGAATTCTGTCTCTCTTCGCTCTTGGTGCACCTCTGTTCAAGCATAGTGATTTTGGTGTCTTTTTATCTGTTGTGACTAGTAAAGATTTCCATTTTAGCATCTCTAATTAGACTTGTGCCGTTCTCTTTATGTCGACCAGACTTCATCTTTCGTTATTACTACTAGCTGATTAGAATTCAAACTTATGCGCGAATTCAAACTTATCTGTTTGCAAGCTCATCAAATAGCTGAGAAATGCTTGTGAGTTATCCTGAAAGCTTACGCGGCTTTCTTTTTTATTTAATATTATAAAAGAGTTCTCTTTAAGAATCGATTTTAACTGCATAATTTTCACTATTTTTTTAGACATCACACACACACACACAACACACACACACATACACAAAATATATATATATATTATATATATATATATATAATATATATATATAATATATTATTATATATATATATATATATAAAGTATATATGTATATATATATGTATATATATATGTATATATATATGTAAAAATATTTATATAAATAAATATGTAAATATATATGTTTATATATGTATATATATATATGTAAATATATGTATATATTGTATATATAAAATATTATATTATATATAGATAGATATATATAAATAATATATTTTATATATGTATATATATGTATATATATATAATATATATATGTATATATATGTATATATATATGTACATATATATATATATATATATATACATATATACATATATATACATATATATAAGTAGATATATATATATATGTATGTATATTGTTAGAGAATAATTAGAAACAGGTATATTCTAACTTTTACTTCTGCTTTTACACTTTGAATGAAATCTGAGTCAAGGTTAAATTTCAAACGTTTGACAAAACATCCGTTAAAGAAACCTTCTAGAATTTCTAAAAGTTAGAATCTAAGCAGCTTTCTCCCTTTCTCTGTTCAAAAACATGAACTTGAACGTTCTATACCGTGACGTTTCGGAATCCTTCCCAGAAAAAGCTCATGGCTAATCACTGGAAAAATGTGGATGGTTACGAGGTGAAAACTTCCCTACAAAAGCCCTAATGAAGGATATTTTGTAGGTCAGAGCAGGGATTATAGATTCTCAAAGAATTCGACGCAAAAAAAAGAAATAATTCACTTAATACCGTTAATTGTTTACTAGTACCGCATTCAGCCTTTCTAACAAATGGTAAAATATATTACCATCGATATTTAAAAAAAATTTATTCTTCTTCCATAAAATCTATTTTTTTCCTTTCCCTTTGGCCGTACAATGACCGATTGGTTAGTGTACTAACCTTCGGTACTGGAGTTCGTGGGTTCGAATCCCAGTATGGCATGGATGTTCTAGTCATTCGGAATCGGCTTTAAGCAGTAGTTACCGGTCTCATTAGCCCTAGTGTTGCAAAAAGTAGACCGTAGTGCTCCAAATGAAAACCTAACCAAACCTTTCCCTTTGTATTGCCATTTATTAATAACTTCAGAAAATAAAATGTTAATGAAAATAATAATAAAATAATACAGATTTATAATATCCATAATAGCATAATAATAATAATTCGCCACAGAATGAGGTTTTAAACTTGGATAAGAGAAGAAGTCAAAGTACAGAAGCCACGTTTTTCCACTGAACAATATTTCATAAATTTGTTTCTTTTCTTTTCTTTTTTTTATATAATTGCAGTGAACAGCTTTGAAATGTGGAAGTTGTATAAGCAAAGTTATTCGGGAAATCGCAAATGTGTAGTTGTAACAGAAGGTCAATTTTTTATCAGACGGAAGTGGAAATTTTAGTGTTACGATTGTCAAGACGAGTTTCAATTTTTACTAATTATAGTGGTAAAAAACGGGGAATTTTCATAAAATTGAATTTTTCAATGTAAAAATACCGTAAAAGTAATGCATATCTTATTTAAAATCTTTTTGTAATTATGTCTACGCCACTAAAG
>CM063498.1:181963829-182018829 GCA_032207245.1 Pardosa pseudoannulata
TTTTAGCAAAATAACGCCAAGTTAATTATTATTTTTCTGTATCTTAATATTTTCTATTATTATTTGGTTTAAAAACACTTATTTTGTTGAATGTCCCTGATCAAGAGCTACCCTAGGACTGTATAAACCGGAAACTAGTTCTGGGGGTAAATTTTAAAAGCAGCATTGTGGTTTGAATTTTTAAAGTTATTTTTATAATAGGAAAAAATTTATATAAAAATATTTTACAAAATATTCTTTATAGTTTAGTAGCATGGAGCGTAATCATTTTATATTTTTCTTTTTAGATTTAATTGAAAGCTAACCAATGTCTTTCAATCAATGTCTTTTTTCTATAAGAAAGGATGTGCTCCGAAACTGTTTGTTGTAACAGGGATATAATGGAAGATAGGTAAGAATGTTTATTTGGACAGCATTTTCATTGCCCTATTATAAAACTATAAACAATTATTGTATTGTTTTACTTATTATCACTCTGTGAGGGAGAAGTGCCCAGAAAAATAAGTTTTTCATTTAGATAGTTCATAGTGATGATTGTAAGTAATTAATGTTTTGAAATTTTTTAAACGTGCAAAATAAGTATCTATTTTATGTTTATATATCATTTATATATTAAAAAATGCGTTCTATGGGAAAGTTATGTAGTAAATTTTATTGCCTATGAGTGAGAAATTGCTAGGTCAACAAGATACTAATTACAGCTTGAATTTTCCTGTTAGTAACTGTCAATCTCTTGAAGAGGACAATGTTAGAGGATTCCACAGCCACATAAGTTCTAAAATCTTATTCACGAACAAATTCTTGATAGACATGTCTTTGATGCTAATAGCAGTGTCAGGATAGACCTAATTTAACATTTTGAAGAAGTAAGTAGCAAATAATTTGGCTTTTCTTTCTCCCTTTATTTCTTATAACCAACTCTCGCGAATTTTTGGGACATGGCGGTTATCACAAATTTTTCAGATCGATCAGTTCGATCAGCCATATCGAACGATAACCACGGTAAATGTTTTATTTTTCTTTTCTTACTCTAATTAAGTAGATTAATATTGAAAATCACCCATTAAGTTATAAAAGACAACACTTATGTAACTGAAGATCTTGATTTTATGTTATTAAATATTAACCAAGATGCATAAAATATCTAATTTGTGAGGAAAATGTGTGTGCACACAGCTGTTATGATCAAACACTAATATAAATAAATTTCTTAAATGACTAAACATTTTATTTTCGATATGCAAAAACAAAATAGCTTAACCTTCCGTGTCTATATGTCTATGAACGAGAATATTTAATGAAGCATAACTGCTTTCATTTTACCAATATGTTTTGTATAATAATTAAGAAGATCTCAAAAATAAAATTTCACTGCTGGAGTACAATTTGTGAGAGTGCGCAAACATTCTTCAATTTAGCTGTTTTAAAATTATTTTAAAAATCATAACACATTTAGTCCCATAATAAAGCTCCAATAGCAAATGTAGTAAAATTTCAAAAGTTTGGTTGAATTCTGTAACTTCCAATACTTATTTGGTTATATGATAGCAAATACTACCACAACAATAAGCATAGAGTAAAGCCTTTAATCTGTATTCGTGAGTTTCAGCTATTATTTTCGCATGTATACCAAATTTTCTCATCATGCAAACCAACAGAAACAAGCATTAACTAATTCACCGGAGAGAAAAGATATCAGTGAAGCAGGAAATTGTCCAATAAAAGGAAGGTTAACGCCCGATTTCTCCCTGTGGACGATCCAAAACTAAGTCAAAGCTTACCGAGTTGATAATAAAAAGAAAGTAACTATAACGGAGAAAAAAGGCGTTTAATAGCAGATTCATAACCATTAGTAATAAGCAGTGGGAAGAACAAAAACCGCGCCAAAGGCATTTGCCAGAACAAAAGAGAAAGTTGTGATTCAGAGCAAAAAAGCTATGGGGGAGGGAAAGAGGGATGGAGGATTTTTCTCCGTAATCTGCCTGAATGCCGACGGGTGAATACCTCACGTGTGAGTGCAGATCGTTTGACAAGAGATATTAACGGAAAATGCAGGAGCAGCAAAAAAAGAATTTTTTTTTATCCATAATGAAGTCGAAATTATTTCTGTTTTGTGCGAATCTGAAAAGCAAATATAAAATTCTCACAATGCGTGTAGTTGAAATATTTGCCTTTGTGAGAACTTATGAATATAAAGTTAATACATTTGCAAGTATACTTTGTAAAAAAAAAATATTTGATAGATCTCATTATGTCTGCGTCAAATACATAACTTATAAATTACACATTTGAATGCAGTACAAATATTTTATTTATACAGGAACAGAGAGACCTGTGGTGTGTTAATGGTCAATATTGATACAGATAAAAATTATTAAATCAACTTGGATTACAAGATGGTAAATTAAAGAAATATTTCATTGAAAGATTGACAAACAATACACCCAGAAATTTTCTATTAAATTTTTCTTTAGGAAATAAATGTTTTTGTTTAAAATGTTTAATACTTATAACATGCTTATAGTGTATTAATGAACCAACTATCCAGCTTTTGTATAATTGTGTTTGTATGCATTTTGGAATTAATCCTTTCGTTTGCCATTTATTTTTCACTCTACTATTCCAAACTTTCAAAATAGAACTGCAAATTTTATACTATCGAACAATTGATGGCAGCGCAAAGCCGAAGCGGGAATCAGTCTTCCCGTCTTTTCAATAACAAGACCAATATATTCCAAATTTTCAAAACAGAGCTGCTAATTTTATTCAATCGATCGAACAATTGATAACAGCCCAAAACCGAAGCGGGAATCAGTCTTCCCGTCTTTTCAATAACAAGACCAATATATTCCAAACTTTCAAAACAGAGCTGCTAATTTTATTCAATCGATCGAACAATTGATGACGCCCAAACCCGAAGCGGGAATTATTCTTCCCGTCTTTTCAATAACAAGACCAATGTATTCCAAACTTTCAAAACAGAGCTACTAATTTTATTCAATCGATCGAACAATTGATGACAACCCAAAACCGAAGCGGGAATCAGTTTTCCCGTCTTTTCAATAACAAGACCAATATATTCTAAACTTTCAAAACAGAGCTGCTAATTTCATTCAATCGATCGAACAATTGATGACAGCGCAAAACTGAAGCGGGAATCAGTCTTCCCGTCTCTTCAATAACAAGACCAATATATTAGAATGGGTTTTGCACTTCGCACAGGTGTATTTTGTAAGATCGTGTAGGTGGGAAGTAATCTTTCCACGGCCCACGAAAGGGTTAAACTGTTTAACAAGGAACTATTTTTCTGATATTTTAATAACTACTTCATCCTAAATCTCTTATGTGAAAGTAAACTGTTATAATTTTATCTGATAATGATAAGTTCTTATTGTATAGATAAACGATGGTTTAATATTTAGGACGCTGCCCACTGGATTTGGAATTTGTTGGCTCAAACTCCACTGTTGGATCAGATGACCCTAGATGTTCAGAATCTGCTGTAAGCAGTAGGTTCTATCTTTCGGAATGAATGAGGGTTTATAGGGAGTTGTTCATTGCATTAGAACAATGTTATCGCAAATGTTAATGCAACTGAATTTCCATTTTATAAACTGCAGTGATTTAGGAAGTCTCCTTATTTTATGTGCTTTGCCAACAAATTATCAGTCGTAATTACAATTAGTTTGGTTTGTTTTGGAGCGCTACGGTCTACTGTTTTGCACACGAGGGCTAATGAGACCGGGACCTACTGCTTAAAGCCGATTCCGAACGGCTACAAACATCCATGCCTTAGTGGGATTCGAACCCACGAACTTCGGTACCGACGATCTTACAATTAGTAAGAGATATTAGTCTTACAATGTGAACTTTTGGAAAATAAATTTCTATTTTAATATTATTATTATGTAAAACTACATAAAAACATTCTGCATGAATTTACTTCGTTATGTTGTATAGTATAACGGAAGGTGGCTTTAAAAAAGTTTGTCTTAGAAAGTGTGGAAAACACAAAATCGTTTGAGAGCAATTGACCTACATCAAGTCAATTCCAAATGTTTTTCACAATTAATTATAATTTACGAAAAAAACTACATAAAATTTCAAAATAAAATAATATATACATAAACGGAGAAATTTCATAATGCCCCCCCTTTATGTCTATTTGCTCTTTTTTCGTACAAAACGAGAGTTGTTAAACCTTTGTATCTCCAGAACTCTGAATTCAAAATATCTACTGTTGATACAATACCTCATTTCAAACATCTAATAAATTTAAAAAAAATAAAGTATTAAAATGAAAATTTATTGTCAAAGAAATCTATGTTCTACAAATAAAAAATACATATTTCGTATAAGCATTGTAAATTATTTTCAGCAAAACATATCATTATATACGAGTTCTGGGGCTATCTTTGTGATAAATCTACTGTTGGCATCTCTTGGAATGTTTTTAAATTTATTAAAAGCAAAGTTTATGTAAGTAATAATCATGTGCATGTGATCCTACGATTAATGAAACTTTGAAATGAGAATTTAACTTTATATATTAGTAGGAACTTTATGAGTTCAATGCGTTAACTACACAATTGCAGAGTAGCAACAACAAAAAGAAACCGCTCTTTTGAAAGATTACTGTAAATAATATCATTTTTGGATGTGTTGTAGATCTATAGCATAGTAAAACAAATGGTTAAAAAGAAGCAGATTCATTGTGGCCCTTGTTAATCCAGAGCATTTGCATATAGAAACAAATCCTACAGAAACAAATAGTGCTTGTAAGAGAATGCAAGCACCATTTGTTTCCGCGGGAATAACTCATTAATCTTCAGCATTCGTATCGGTTTTTCTAGATTTTCACAAAAAAAAGGAGAAAATGACATCACCTCTTTCAGCATCAGTTGCTAATCAGTTCGGCATCAGTTGCCGTTCTTAAAAGGTCCCGTTAAAAGATAAAATGAATGAGAAAGATACGGAGAAACGAAATATCGTGAGGTATATTTACTCAGCGGGACCTAGAATAATGGATGCAATTAAAATTCAGATTCGGAGATAAAAAGCATATTTTTGGAACAGTTTTTTTTAAGGGGAGGATGGGAGTTTCACTAATGGAATCATAACGGGCTGAACTAGTGGAATAGAATAACAGCCCATAGACGCAACAATCCAAAGTTTTATTTAATCAAGTAATTTTGTTTTTAGGTAAAGAAAAAAATGCGCCATGTGAGAATATGTTAATGAAACATTATATGTGTAACATTTCTTGTTCATTACTCATTGTTCACCTTCCTGTAGCGTGTCTATTATGACAACGCAGAAACTTATATGTCTCTTAATTTGCCGCTAAATTATCCAATTCGTATTTATATATGAATCTGTAGTCTTTTCTGTTTCGTATATATTTTAATTTTAGAGTAGGTATTATTATTACTGTAAAAGATAACGATCACATAAATATAATCTTACATATGTAAGGACAAGAAGACTCTTGAATTTGCTAAAAAAAAATCACTATAAAAGTCTTAATTTATATCATCATATGTTCAGAATCAATTATAAAAGTTTAGAAATAAATAAAACATTTTTAGTTAAATTTACTCCTCTACTTAGTTACTCTACTTATTTAGTTAAATTTAATCTAAAAAAAAGACAATTTTTGGATCCTTTCGTTTTAACTGCTCTAGTCCACCTTATGTAATAGGTTTTCCCTCTGTACCTTATTATGAGGTACAGGCTGGAAAACTTGAATATAAATAAATCATATCTGTATCACATGAAAGGAAAACCACATGCATCTTAACCGAAGGGATCTGAGATACTGAGAACTGAATCTCTTAAGTATTTTCTCTTTTACGCTTTAACTGCTCTAGTGCACCTTATGCAATTGGTTTTCCCTCTACAGCCTATTATAAGGTAAAGGATGGAAAACTTTAATGTAAATAGATCATGTCTATATCACATGCAAAGAAAACCACATACATCTTAACCGAAAGGATCTGATATGCTGAGAACTGAATCTTTTAAGTATTCTCTCTTTATCGTTTAAACTGCTCTAGTGCACCTTATGCAATAGGTTTTAACTCTGCACCCTATTATAAGGTAAAGGCTGGAAAACTTGAATGTAGTAGATCATGTCTGTATCCTATGCAAGCCGAACGATGGCCGAATGGTTAGGGTGCTGGCCTTCGGAACCGGAGTTCGTGGGTTCGAGTCCCACTGTGGCATGGATGTTCGTAGCCGTTCGGAATCGGCTTTAAGCAGTAGGTCCCGGTCTCATTAGCCCTCGTGTTGCAAAAAGTAGACCGTAGCGCTCCAAACCAAACAAACAAAAAAAAGTATCCTATGCAAGGAAAACCGCATGCATCTTAATTGAAGGGATCTGAGATGCTGAGAACTGAATCTTTTAAGTATTTTATGAATATTACTTCTCTTGATAGAGCTATTGAATTTACCATAACACTCTCAAAGTTATTCCTAAATCAAATACATACCATCTGCATTAGTAACATACTTCCGAGCCGAACGATGGCCGATTGGTTAGAGTGCTGGCCTTCAGTACCGGAGTTCGTGGGTTCGAATCCCACTGAGGCATGGATGTTCGTAGCCGTTCGGAATCGGCTTTAAGCTGTAGGTCCCGGTATCATTAGCCCTCGTGTTGCAAAAAGTAGACCGTAGCACTCCAAACTAAACCAAACATACTTCCGAAATTTTAAAAGTTATTGCTCTAAAATTATGTGCATATTAACTAATTAATAAGCTTATTTCAATGAAAATTATGTTTCTGGGTGAAATCATCAATAGCAAGAAAAGGTTTTTTTTTGAGAAACTTAAAGAATTTATATAAAAAATCATAATCATACAACGATATACATATGCCCTAAACAGTGGAATTATATATACTCTTTCTTTATCTTTAACAGTTTGCTTCTATCTCATTACTACAGACAAATAAAAAAAAGAAAAGCCAAAAATAAATATTTTTCTTATGCTAAAAAATACATATTTCTTAAATAACTACGAGGAGATTCCAAAGTTCGCACAAAATTTTTCTTCTTTATTTAGAAAATAAACTCTAAAAATGAAACTTGAAAGCATGCTGAAATTAGCAGAAAGGTCACGCAAATATCAAATGAAGCTTTTTCTTAATTAGTTCATGCATATAAGTTAATTATCATTACGTGATGATATAAATGTATGGAAAAGGATAAAAATTTTCTAATTAAGTTCAAAATATCATTTCAAAATAGTATCACTCTGAAAAAAAGAGATAGACTTACATATACTAAATAGCAAGTAAGTGTTAAAGGGAGATAATCTATTCACTTTTTATGTGTAAGAAGAAGTTCCTAAGTTTCGCAGTTTGTGTTACCACATTATAAAGGTTGTTTTTATGTTCTTCACTTAGGCGAAAAAGAAGGCTTTCTTCGAGTAACATAAGCTGTTGTAGCATCTTTACTTTTTATTGCACCAGATAATTTACTAGATTGAAAACAGTAGTTTATCATTCTTTAAAGAAGTATCATATTCAATGGCCTGCACTGGTAAAGTCTAGTCTCTAAAACGAAAAGCGAGAAAAATAAAAAAAAAATTATATATGTACAACAGAAAAAATGGACGAAATTTGCTGGTAGAGTAGAGGAATTAAAATGTATTACATTAGAAACCAAAGATCCTCCAATTTTAGAATTTAACCATATTAGTAGAGCAAAATCGTCCAATACGTGCCAAGTTCAAGTCAGATCAGCGGTGGTAGATTTTTAGGGAAAAAAAAGAGTTCCTTCTAAAGTGGATCAGAGATTGGTTGTATCGCTGGTTTTAACCATTAAAAATGCAGAATGAGTTACGAGCTGTCTTTTAGGTAATTGAGATCACGAGCTCAAATTCCTTTGCTAGAGTGTTTTGTAGCAGTTCAAAATCATTTTTGAGCTGTAGAGCTGTAGAATTCACTTTAATTATTATCTTATGTAGATGAAAAGTTGACTTTAAATCTCTAAATATGGCAGTTTAAACTAAAATTCCATGCATTGAGTAATGATAATATGACATTTATATTTAGACATAGATATTTTAATGATATAATGACATGAATATTTAGTATAGAGGCATACTAAATATCCATGTGAAAGACTTTCTGATAGTCTGGTAAACAAAGCAAAAACATCTTAGGTCGTTGACCAATTTTTATATTTAGATTCCCTTATTCAATTCTATTTAAAGAAAATAAACATTCATCTCTAATAATGTTTCTAATGATAGTTAGAATTAATGATATGAATGGTTGTATGGCCATTCAAAATCGTCTTTGAGCTGTAGATTTCAGTTTAATCACCACCTTATGTAGATAAAGAAGTTGACCGTATAGATCCAAATTATACAACTTAACCTGAAATTATATACATTTAAGAGAGTTTTGTATGATTACTATAAATATACCAAATATACATGTGAATAAGAAAGAAACTACAAACAAGAATTGCAGAAACATCTGAGATCGTCAGCCATACCTTAAATTTAAATTACCGCTTTCAATGATATCTAAAGAAAAGAAACATCCATCTCTAATAACGGTACACTATTACAGATTGGTGTCATTTCCTGTACCAACGAAGAAGGATTTGCGGATAACCTAAGAAAAGCAAAAGGATCTTAGGTCATAGGTAATTTCTTATATTTAGACTCCCTATTTAATTCTATTTAAAGAAAATAAAAAATCCTCTCTAATGATGTTTGTAATGATAGTTAGAATTAATTATATGAATGTTTGTATGGCCATTTAAAATCGTCTTTGAGCTGTAGATTCCAGTTTAATTACCGCCTTATATAGATAAGGAAGTTGACCGTATAGATATAATTTATACAGCTTAATTTGAAATTGCAGAATTTTAATAAAATTTTGTATGATCACATACATATATACCAAATGTACACGTGAATAAGAAAGAAACTACAAAAAAGGATTTAGGATAATTTGGTAGGTAAAGCAGAAACATCTGAGCTCTTCGGTCATACCTTAAATTTAGATTACCAAATTCAATTATATCTAAAGAAAAGAAACATCCATCTCTAATAACGGTACACTATTAGCGATTGGTGTCATTTCCAATGAAGAAGGATTTTCGGATAACCTGGTTAGAAAAGCAAAATGATCTTAGGTCATACGTCATTCCTTATATTTAGACTCCCTATTTAATTCTATTTAAAGAAAATAAGCATAATCTCTAATGGGGGTGCATCATTAGAGAACAACTATTAGAGATGGATGCTTATGACACTACTTGAAATAATTTCTAATGACATTTAAAATTAATCATGTAGCTTTTTAATTAAAATAATCATAATGAACCCTATACTCATCTATAACAGTCTCACTGTTGTCTCATACATTATTGCTGATCCCGGGATCCACTATGAACCAGACTGAGAACGGATATTTTTTGTCCCAAACTCCCAAACACAGCAAAATTCGACATAATCCCAGTGACCCGTCATCGTGTGCACCTCGGCGTGACGAGCAACATGGGTTTAATCACTCGATAATAATCTCGTGCCATATAAAACAGCATTGCTTTCACGCTGGGTAATAAATAAAACAATGATATCCTCCAAATGAGACTAGTCTGTAAATGAGACAGGTAAACCAATCTCACAAATGCTGACAAAACACAGGTGCTGACCGTTATGGATAATTTTGGGGCTAGGAAATCTATTGTTCGGTATATCGTTCGTTCTTCCTGCTCTGGAAAGCCTTTGTTTTGTGAAAAGAACGCTGTGTAGTTTGTACGAGAGGTATTGACTGAAAATCATAGAGAATTCGTAGTAAAATCTTTATGGGCGTCTCCGGAAGACAAAGGAAAAAAATTAAATTTTGAGAAATTTTAATTTAAAAATAAAAAAATTTCATAAACATTAATGGTTATTATATGGAAGTATATTTTTAGAACGTATATTATATACATCAATAAATAATTAGGCAAAATTTGTATTTTCAGAACAACTCAAGTACAAAATAGTAAACACATTTTATTGGCTTGGGAATTGTTCTGTAGGCTCATATCTCAAGCCTTGCAAAATAAGATTATAACTCAAGATAAATAAAGAAAAAAAATTATATAGCTCATACGGTCTACTGTTTTGCACACGAGGGCTAATGAGAAATACAGCTTAAAGCCGATTCCGAACGGCTACGAACAATAGTGGGATTCGAACCCACGAATTCTGGTACCGACGATCAGCGTCCTATCGGCCAGCGTTCGGCGTATATCTCTTTTAATCAGTAAATTAAAAAAAATTAACTGGTATTAGTAAAAAAAAACTTTGAAAAAGCAAGCAACAATTCTAATAACTGTCAATTACATATATTATTCTGCAGCTAATATAAAGTAAGATTATTACAAATATTCGAATTTATTCCATTAGTGGTTATATATAGTTATACTTCCTTATATTAATTAAGTAGTCATTGTGTCAAACAAACATATATTAAAGACTATGTCAGTTTTACCCTCACCTGCATGAGAGAAATTGAGTAATTTAAGTGTCACGTAGCGTGGTATAAGGACTAATATTATCGCCAAGTCATCAAGTTCGCAATATTGGCGACAAAAGTTATTGACCAAATTTGACTTTCTATCGCGAAATTACTCATAGTGTAAAGGAAAAAGTTTGATATATATTTGTTTACGAATGTTTGTTTCCAAGTTCACTTCATTTAAAATTAGTTCAATTAAACCTTCTTCTATGTATAGAATATAGAAAAAATATCTGAGGTGCACACCCCATTCTCTGAGGCGTGCAGAACCGAGTACGTGTGGGTTATGTATGTATGTATGTATATATATATATATATATATATATATATATATATATATATATATATATATATATATATATATATATATATATATATATATATATATATATATATATATATATATATATATATATATATATATATATATATATATATATATATGTATATATATATGTATATATACATATATATATGTATATATACATATATATATACATATACATACATATATATACATATATATACATATATATACACATATATATACATATATATACATATATATATACATATATATACTTATATACACACATATATATACACTTATATATATACCTATACGTATATATATATATATATATATATATATATATATATATATATATATATATAAAATGGATAATATTTATTCATTTAACTGCAGGTAACTCGTTTAAAACCATACAAAATCTGCCTGTGTTGGTTTAGGATAAACAACTCTGAGACATTTTTTTCTTAACCATCACCATTCTTTAAAAAACTGCGTCTGCATACATCTATATGCATATATTCATAAATTTTCTTGCGTAATAAGAATATACTCACGAAGAATAAATAATTTTCACGAATTTTAGCATGCAAATCGTGAAACCTTGAAAGAATGAAAGTTCTTTTGAGCAAACGGAGTCATTAGTTCCGTCTGCTTTTATCGCAAAGCTCTATTCAATCGAAAGAAATCAAAATGTATGGAGCAAAGAAACCTACTGCACGATCCGAATGTGTTGCATGGAGGCACGCGTCTCTTACGATTGCCTCTGCTACAATAACAAAGCCTTATCGCATGTAAAATAATTAGTATACTTTTTCAAACAAGAGGGGATTGAACCGATTGCGTTCATATTAAATTAGTCCGTGCATAAAGCAGAATAAATGAATCGTATCTAAAATAAACACGATGAATAGATTGTGCAATAATGTGACTCGGTTCTAAGGTGTATCTATATCTGCGGTTCTCAATGGAAAGCCGCAGAATCCTGGGATACCGCGAGGTACTTTTGAATTTTAAAAACATGTGATACAATAACTTCTCCATACATATTAAACTAAACAGATCCAAAAATTACATTGAGCAATAATGTAACGCGGATCTATGAACGACCTACATTTGTGGTATTCAAACGAGAAGCCACAGAATCTTGGGTTACCGCGAAAGATACTTTTGTGTTTTTAAAATGTGTGATACGATAGCGTTTTCGTATATTTTGAAATAAATATAATAAAAAATTATTATTTCATTAGTTATATCTAGAAAGTGTGCTTGAGTTCATATGTATATTTTTAAAAGGGAATATCCCCCTTATATCGCTTTGAAAAAAATATGTCAAATCGTCTATTTTTACAAATTAAATTATGCACGGATTTATATTAGATTACACTTTTTAAAAACAACATTCGAATTAATGATACTACTTTCCTTGATAGATACAAAATATTAGAAAAGTTGATGATGTGACCTAATTATTTTTTTTAAATTTCACAATTTTCATTCTATTGTTACGTGTTTTCCTTGTCTCCTTTAATAAAACAAAAATAAGTAAAATTAAATATCCTAGTAGTAATTAATTTTGACAACTATTTTGTTAAACACATAGTGCTAACGTTAGTGCAAATTAAAAGTATTTTTAAGTAAATTTTTCATGTTTTAAATCGAAAAAACTATTTATTATTTCTTCGGGATGTTCCCTTTATTTTGTATCCTCATGTTTATAGATCAATAGAGAGTCACAAAAAGGTATACATTCAACAAAAATAAACCAAATGCTGTTTAATAAGAGTTAACACTATGCAAAATTATGTTATCTTTAACCGTCATTATTTACATGGTATTTTTCAAGCAACTACAATGAGGATCAAAGCATTTGTTCCGACGCTTTGCTCATTTCTTAAACACATGTAAAAAGTTTTTTAAAGTTGTTCGAATACCGCCTCACCTGCAACTAAAATAGTAGGTGCACAACTAGGTGTTATTATTCTTCTTCTTTTGACACTACAGCCTCTAGTAGGCCAAGGCTTTCCAAAGAACTGTTCTCCAAACCAATCTCCGCTCAGCAATACTTCTCCAGTTAGTTACTTTTAACTTTTTGAAATCTTCCTACACACAGTTATTCCATCTCAACGTAGGTTGACTCCTATTTCTTGTTCCATTTGATTTATGGTTAAAAATATTAAATGTCAAGGAAGAGTGGTTTAAACGGCAGTTGAGGTCCTCAAACCTCAAGCGACTTATTTTGATGAATTTGCTTATATCTGTTTCCTTGAGTAACCTATATAATTCAAAGTTCTTTCTTGGTCTCCACACTCCGTTTTCATTCACAGGACCAAAGATTTTCCTAAGAGCCTTTCGCTCAAAGTCGGCTAGTTCTTCTGCCTGCGATTTAATTAAGGTTCAAGTTTTAGATCCATAGGAGAGCACAAGTCTAATGATGATTTTATATAGCAAAACTTACTTATGTCTTTTAATTAATTCTGATTTTAACAAAGTTCTTAGACCATGTAGACTGTGATTAGGTTACTAAGGTACGTTTCCAAAATATCGACCATCTATGGTTAATCTTGAGTTGTGTGAGATACATACGATACATAGATACGTACATACATATGTCAAGCGTAAACTAGTCTTAACTAGTTCAGAAATGGCCAAAATGGATAGTTAAAATTTCAAAATTAATCTTCCGCGCACCTACAGACATAATACTGGATCCAGTGAAAATTCAGTGAAGCATTTTCAAAATTAGTAAATTTGTTTAAATCAGATCCCTCAAATTTATCTCGATTAGAATACTTCCTTTACATTGTAAAAGGAACTAATAATATGGAATAGAACGAGAAATACTTTAACAATTTTCCCGAAATGAATTATAAAATCTTAAAAAGTGTTTCCCTTCCGTCAAAAATAAAGACTTGACCACAATCGAGCATTCAGCAAGAAAGTAAAATACAGAGAAAAGCGGCAAAACCAACATCAACTCCCTCCGAACTCATGATGAATGTGGATGATCTGCATAGATACACACTTAATCCCTTCTGCGAAAAAGGAGTATTGCCTTATCTGCCCAATAATTACAAAATGAATGCCCGACGATCGCAGGTGGTTAATTTTAGAGTCCTGCAATCGAGGGCGTAACACGTTCCCGAGATCGTTCAGTCGGCTCATTAGTGCATAAAATATCAACTCCGGAAGATATATGGCCGTTCGTGTCAAAGGGTTTCCCCGACAATGGCTAAAATAGCGAGCGAACGTGGATAATTGCAAAGCAGACTCGAAAACGCTTTCTGCATAATTAATAAGACACCTAGTAACGGATGAAAACAAAGAAAACAATCGAAACATTTCTTATCGCTTTCATAAACAAATACAAATGAATTGATTTTGATTACTAGCCACTGCGCGACCAGCATGACCACTGTATAGTTTCCTTTGTAAAACAACTGAGCTATAAGTGACAGATGTAAGAAATGTTATCATTACATGGCATCATAAAGATATATTGTTGAGGTCTTATCACTCGTCATAATGCATGTGTTATGATTCCTTTTACTGGTGAAGAAGGTGCAGATTTCTTGTGTTAAAGCAAAAAAATTTCAACCTATTTTTTTAGTTCAGGTTGGCTTGTGATATGGCCTTTAATTGGGAGAAACATTTTCGCTCTCACACTAAAAGACTTAGTATTCTTCAACAGGAAAAGGAATGACAGACTGAATCTAATTCTTTTTCAACACGTACGTATTGACATGTGATAAAATCTTAACTAGGTCCTCTAAATTCTCAAATAAAAAAGTTAGAGTTAATATATTGATGAAATATAAATTAAATAAAAGTTTAGAAAAACTAATACAGTTATTGATTTTTAAATTGCTGTTTCACACTTATTATTAGTTATTATTGTTAAAATAAACCCATATATGTTTGTGTGTGTGTGTGTGAAGCTCATAGCCTACAAATCAAAATGAGAAAAGCCTCCAATCCAGGTATTAAAAGTTTATTCGAAAAACTTATTCCACATTCACCATTTTGTTTTCAAAACGATACTCAGTTCAACAGCAGGTCACCAACCCACAAAATTTACCTATTTTCTCCTAGAATTTGCTCAGAGGATGGTCGCGGGAAGAATTGGTACTCAACTTCCTGACCCACGCTCTCTAGTTCACGATTTACTGTTATTTGTATGCATTGAGTCGGCAGGACATGCCCCCAGAATTTGTCCGCACTGTCCTTATATATATATATATATATATATATATATATATATATATATTATATATATATATATATATATATTATATATATATATATATATATATATATATATATATATATATATATATATATATATATATATATATATATATATATATATATATATATATATATATATATATATATATATATATTATATATACATATATATATATATGTTCTTTTACCCTCCATATTCATCTGCTTTATAAAGAGTTCGCTCTCTTTTTATTAATCAATACAAAAACTTCTAACTTTAAGATTTCAAACGTGATATCTCTCTCCCTCTCCCTTTCTTTATTTATATATATATATATATATATATATATATATATATATATATATATATATGTTCTTTTACCCCCCATATTCTTCTTCTTTATAAAGAGTTCGCTCTCTTTTTATTAATTAATACAATAACTTCTAACCTTAAGATTTCAAACCTGATATCTCTCTCCCTCTCCCTTTCTTTATATATATATATATATATATATATATATATATATATATATATATATATATATATATATATATATATATATATATATATATACACGATACATCATATATGTGTGTCTGTCTGATGTTGTATACGGTACTTTTTTAGGGGGGGGTTCTATCCATTATCAATTTTTTTCATTTAAAAATTAAGATGTTGCATAGACAAAACATGTATAACATACATTTTCTTTACACATAAAAAGTTAAAAAATCAATTGAAATTACATTAACTTTTGCTAGACTTTAAAAACTGAAACGTAACTTGAAAACTTGAACAATTTTCAAAAGAAAATATTTTATGGTGATTTAAAAAAGTATTGTTCAATACGAGAACAAACTTACATACAACACTTCAATTATTACATTTACAATAAGTTTGCTACGCTTGTGTTTATACTTTAGTGGATACAGCAAAATATACATTGAACATATTTTTCAAAGGGGCGTCACGTAACTCGAAAATTTGAAAAGTATTTATTTATATCTATAGGATTCCCCGACGTAAATTTGGGAAACCAAATGAAATAAAAAGCGAACTTCTTAACTCCATAAAAAGTTATGGTCTCTGGCTTACGACCTCAAGAACAATCTATGCATAATTAAGAAACATTCACCTTAGCAACAGCAGGTGTTTCTACCTATAGTCGGGCAGGGGAAACAATCGATTCCATTCTGCACCCGCCCCCTATCACCTGGCTCTCCCGGAAGTTAAAGAGCGGGCAAAAGTGAAATAACTTCACTGGAGTTTTCCACGAAACAACACGCGTAAACAAAGAGAAAAGAGGGTACCTTTCAACTCTGGCCAAATACTGAGAGACGCAGAGGGATAACGATCGTTTAACACAGGGATGGCCACGTGTGGTTCGTCAGTAAATTTTTGCTGTCCAAATGGAATTTATAAAATTTATTAGTCAAACAAATATTACATTTAATATAGTACTTAACATAATTTTATTCGGTTGGTTTAATGAGTTATTATTGTAACACTTTATGAGCATGCATAAATCTTTAACTGCTCTACTGTAAGTTTATGAATATGTTTCGAATACAGGTGGCAATACTAATGTAATCAATTGTTCTCCATTAAGAAGGACAATCCTCCTATTGAAAGTCCTGTCCTCCTACAAAAAGTGTTCTTCAAGATATCCATTTCAATTCGTTATGTAATAATAGGTATCCTTCTTTTCGGTATGTAAAAACTAATTTTTATCTTCACATTTAACAGCAAAAATATTAATTTCTTATAAAGATTAAAAACAGAATAATTATTTAATGTTGGCAGTAGCCTTGTAGTGACTGCAATCATGGAGATAAAAAATGCTTCACAAAAATAAACAACAGTTGTTTTTTCGATTGTTATGGATAATGTATTATTTGATAAAAACTTACCGATGTTTTTGATGAATTGGTAATCTTATTGACTTACTACTCAAATAAAACATGACAATAATTATTTAATTTAATTATGTCCTCCTTTATTAATTATCATGTCCTCCTTTTCTATGGAAAAGGATCCCATTTCATCACCTTAGTAATACAAATATATTTATACTAAACACGGCTGCGAAGATGTTACTCATTTAGCAGTATCCAAGGACCACGGATAGCTTAAGAAATGCTATGGACGCAAGTAACATTGCCACCGCTAAATTATCCTAATGTAGGTGCAGGGGCCAAGCAGAATACACCCTGCCAGGTTTGACCTGTGACCTCCAATATATCGTTTGATCTTGGAAGTGACCAAGAACCTATTTTACAAGCCCCATGCAACATCCATAAACACGGCTGATCTTCGGCAGGCTGGATCCTTGAACTGATTACTCTCAGGTTATGAGATTGACACCTTTACCGACTGAGCTATTAAACTAAACTCCTCGCCGCAACAGCCACTAGGGGGCCAGGGCCTAAGGTGCCAATGTCCGTTTCCGAGACTAAGGGCCCTGGGGTGAGAAGCATATGTTCCAGTTAGGTGGTCAACCTTACGTGGATCCTCCACTGTTTAGTTCTCAAGCATGCTTGATCCTCAGGTTCTCTACCTACTGAAGGGATGAAAGGCTGAGTCAACCTTGCCCATTCCGGGGATCGAACATCGGACCTGTGTCGTGGGAGAAAGAACGCTACGCCAACGCCAATGAGCTATTAAGGTTCTATAATTTATAAATAACTATGATGATAACCTTAAAATGAATTATCTTAATTTTTCACCTTAACTATCCATAATTATTATCTATATATACACACATACAAGCATAAAGCACGATATGACAGCAATTTTTTTTATCTGTAGGAAGGGGGTGAAATCGAATAATTCATAACGAGCCTTAAAATGAAAGGGATAAATGCATATATTCAAAACTGCTCAAATCCAATTTCCAGCACTTTGAGCTTCATTAGAATATTTGGATATAACTTTGACAACTCGGGAGCCATTTTATTTTGATCAGAAATTATTCACCCTTCTTGTGATTTGGGACTTACACAACCTTTTCAAGATTGAAGAAGTCTGTTATATTACGCAAAGGAAAATAAACAGAAAGCAAATTAATTGAATAAAGGTTTTCTTCCTTTTTATTTAATCAACCTCTTTATCCACGTATAGATCAGTGCAGACCGGCATTGATTCACCTGTTACTCAAGTAGAAATGCTGAGTAAGAAAACGTCACAAATTGCAAAACACAAGGAAAACTCACTTGTACGAAATATTTCTCGTTCAATTTCCTTAGATTTACTCAATAAATTATTCCCTTGTACAAATATTCAACTATTCTACGATAAGTTCACTTATAAGAAGAAATATCCTCTACGTAAATTTTCGAATGCAAATTTTTCTCAGTTATAGGATGATGGGAGCAAAGCTTTTAGCAGACGCACTTGTACTGTGCATATTAATGTTTCTCTATGGCCGAATGGTGGATGAGGGGTAGATCGCTGTTCTCCAGTATAGGGGTTCAGGGGTTCGAATTCTGCTGCTGACATGGATGTTCGTAGCCGTTCAGAATCGATTTTAAGAAGTAAGTCCAGGACTCATTATACCTCGTAAGCCAAAGCAGTGCACCGTAGTGCTTCAGACCAAACCAAAAACCATCTCCCTATGAATTTCTTTCTTTCTCTTACTGATTTTTTTCTTTTTGTATTGTCGCTTAGATATGTCTAGGAAAATAAGAGCAATCGAATAGTACTAAAGTAGAGCACTTTATTTGAAGCTCAACACTTGGTTGACAAAACTAAGAACTGACTGAAGCATTAAGTTTCTTGCTCTTTACGATTTACTGTTACCTTAATGAAATATTCTGGAACACCGCACCAGTAAGCTGAAGAATATTCTAGTGATATCTAGAAATAACCGAAGAAGAATTAAAAATAAATTAAGTTATAATCGCCGCAGCGCTTGTGCGGGGATTTGAGCTGGGAACTTCTCGCATAGAAGTCTGACGTGGTGGAGACTGTACTACGGAGTACATAAAAACAAATTGTTTTAAGCGGACTTACTATTCTTCAAAAATTACAGATAGTTCTATTTTGTTCTTTCTATTTCTCTTAACAATTAATATTATTAATATTATTATAGTTTACGTGTGTTTTACAAAATTGTTCGGTGTATGTATTTATTAATATCTTTTATAAACACAGAAAATTGATGTATTTAATATGGACGGACAACTAATTTTATTGTTATAGTTAACATACATTAATAAAAATATCATCTTTATTTTTAAACTAAGCTTTTTTTGTAAAAAAAACCCCAGACACATATCACAGTATTAATTTCATGTTTTCATTGGTGAAAACGACTACTATTCACATATAAAAAGTTTTAACTTATATCCTTACCGACTGTCTTCATAAGTACTTTCCCTGATATATATTATATATATTTTATGAATATTATATATAATATATATATATTATATATACATATTTACATAAAAATGATATATATACATATAGAAACATATATATAGATATATATATATTTAATATAAAGTTATAGAAATATGTATAAATATACAAAAAATAATATTTACATATATATACAAAATAGCTTCTTGCAAATATTTTATCCACTACAAACTTAGAATAGTATACCTGCTAGACACAGTGCAGTCCTTAGGCAATGAAAAAAAAATCTGGAAAATTCGAAGTTAAAAAATTGTTGAGTTTTTTTGATACAATCCATCTTTGGGGTTCTCTTCCAAAACGTTTCACATTCACTTATATAGTAGTGTGGGGCCGCAAGTGGGCAACCAATAAGAGTATTAAGATATATCTCCTGATGACTCTTAAAAAATGAAGCTAAGATACGTAAAGGA
Organism: Pardosa pseudoannulata; assembly: GCA_032207245.1. Lineage (NCBI taxonomy): Eukaryota > Metazoa > Arthropoda > Arachnida > Araneae > Lycosidae > Pardosa > Pardosa pseudoannulata. Next base: position 181,983,728 of record CM063498.1, read on the forward strand.
ATTGTGTTAGACTGGTCGAGCTAAACAGAAATTAATTTTATGTCCACGGAGTCACCATAGGTTATTACAATTAAAAGGAAAATAAGAGACACTGCAAGGGTTGCCATTTCAAAGATTGAACCACCAGTAATTTATTTTAGAATATGATTAAGTTAGTTGGGTAAAATACTCTTTTATACAAGGATGTCAATCAAAAAGTTTAAAAATGTAACATTTAAAAGATAAGAAATTTTAATGTTTCATTGAAATTGAATTTAAGAGCTTTTTATTGAACTTTATATGGTTAACTGTAACAGGGTTCAACTGTATATAATTACAATTACGAATATCTATCATTCAAATTATCTTGCTTTCAAGTTCCTACAACGATTATATCAGTTTATATTGACTATAATTTTCTTTTGAAAAATAAACACTAAAACACAATATTTAAAAAATTAAATTACTAGAAAAGTTTAAAATGTCAAAAAATGAATTCTAGCATTCAACGAAAAAAAATAACTTGCAAATTTTATGTTTAGCAGTCATAATTTTTTCTTTATTAAAAAAAAAGAAGAAACAGAAATCAAATGATTCATATAAGGTGAAAGTATTTAAAGTGTTTGTAGAAACCTCACATACAGTTGTATTAAAATATAAAATTTCATTGAATTTCCTTTTCATTTCATTTTCATTTTATGCAATTCAGAGTTTTATGTATATTGTATTTATTTGATAATAATTATTCACAAGAATCATTTTAAGATGAAGATTTTCAGTATTCCATAGAAATTATTATTATGAAAAAAATCTTTTATTTCTCAAGATAAATCACAGAAGAAAAAAGTTCAGATTAATAAAAAAGTTTAAGAGAAACTGCCTTACTGTTCTTCTGAAACATTTTAATATATAATAAAGTAAATACTTTGTGATCTTTATATTTTTAATTTACTATTTTATTCAACTATATGTTCTTCACATGTGTTTTTTTTTTTCTTTATACTTCACTTTCATTTTTTGGTCTATACTTTATACACTTCATTTGTATTTCATAAATTATTTATTATACTTCCTTGATGAACTTTAAACATTTTATTATCCCTCTAAAAGATTTTAATACATAAACACACTGACCTTTTATAATCTTTATTTTTAATTTATAATTTTCATTCTTTCATCCCTAATTATTTTGCTCGTGTCATTTTTCTCTATAATTTACTCTCATTTCCTTAATCTATACTTTATCAACTCAGTTCTTATTTCATAAATTATTTATTTTACTTTCCTTTTACTTTTCTGAAAGTTTCACCACAAGTTCAGAAAAACTGGTTTTATTAATTCATACGCTGGAGATTACTTTTAACAAATCCCAACTGTTCTTCTGAAATCTTTTAATATATAATAAAGCAAATGCTTTGTGATCTTTATTTTTTTAATTTACTATTTTATTCAACCATATGTTCTTCACATATGTGTTTTTTTTTCTTTATACTTCACTTTCATTTTTTGGTCTATACTTTATTAACTTCATTTGTATTTCATAAATTATTTATTATACTTTCTTATCAAACTTTAAACATTTTACTGTCACTCTAAAAGATTTTAATACATAAACACGCAGATCTTTTTTAATCTTTATTTTTAATTTATAATTTACATTTGTTCGTCCCTAATTATTTTTTTCGTGTTATTTTTTCTATAATTTACTCTCATTTCCTTAATCTGTACTTTATCAACTCAGTTCCTATTTCATAAATTATTTATTTTACTTCCCTTTTACATTTTTGAAAGTTTCACCACAAGTTCAGCAAAACTGGTTTTATAAATTCATACGCTGGAGATTACTTTTAACAAATCCCAACTGTTCTTCTGAAATCTTTTAACATATAATAAAGCAAATGCTTTGTGATCTTTATTTTTTTAATTTACTATTTTATTCAACCATATGTTCTTCACATATGGGTTTTTTTTCTTTATACTTCACTTTCATTTTTTGGTCTATACTTTATTAACTTCATTTGTATTTCATAAATTATTTATTATACTTTCTTATCCAACTTTAAACATTTTACTGTCACTCTAAAAGATTTTAATACATAATCACGCATATCTTTTATAATCTTTATTTTTAATTTCTAATTTCCATTTGTTCGTCCCTAATTATTTTTTCTCTTGTGTTATTTTTCTCTATAATTTACTCTCATTTCCTTAATTCATACTTTATCAACTCAGTTCCTATTTCATAAATTATTTATTTTACTTTCCTTTTACATTTTTGAAAGTTTCACCATAAGTTCGGCAACACCGGTTTTATAAATTCATACGCTGGAGATTACTTTTAACAAATCCCAACTTCTTTTTTTCCGATAGAGAAAAAAAAATCACCATTTCTTGAAATAATGACTGGATAATCCTCTTACATACTAGCTTTTCAACTAATATCGGGTAGCGAATGCAAGCCGTAAGCCTCTGATTCACCTAAATTGAAATAAATATGTATCATTAAAGAAAGATAAAATAGAAATGAAAGAACGTAAAAAAATTTATGCAAGTTGCGTTAAGTAACCGAGAAGTGTTATTGCATTTTATAGCTTGTCTTTAGCCACGGCCTGGAATTTTTTTTTTCATATGGATACTTTTCATTTTTAAAATTGTACTTCAATTGATATTATTATTAATATTATTAATATTATTGGATACATAAACTGTCCATTATGTAATAAGACCCATTTTAATATAAAAACTACTCATAATAATTTCTTGGGAATGAAAGAAGTATAGCCGTGTTTGTATTATTAACTGCAGTCGATTGTTTGTACAGACTGATATGCCAAAGTGTCTCTGACTTAAAGCGGCTTGTCGTCATGGTATTGCAAAGCCACATTTTGCTAGTTAAGTACTGGAAGTTTTACTGCAGAATAACATAGATGCCATACTTCGCCCTCCATATAGTCCTGATCTCGGAACGCTAAAATGCAGCTACTTCAAAAACAACAAAATAAGTATAAAAGTTGAGAAAGCGATTTTGAAATAACTCTCAAAAACGAATTTTCACATTTATTTAAGAAGGGGGCAGAACGTTGGGACAAATGTGTTGCACCTCACGTTAGTTACATAAAAAAATACCTCGTAAACACTGACGTTTAGCATTATTACGTTATTTATCTAAATATTGCTTTCTTATTTATTAAACATTCCTTCTTAAGGGGACAGTGATCTATTAAAACTAGTTTACTTTGTTATTGACCAATGTTATTATCAAAGTATTTATGTAAATATGCTTACAATTTCAAGGATAAATGTTAATTTCAAAAGCTATTAATTATTAATTGTTTCAAAGGAATATTATTAAAAATTCTCTATATTAATACCTTTAAGAGTCAATCTTATTAGTAGGATACTTTTTACATCATACAATAAATCTTTGATGCTATCATCAGCTTTCGCTCTATACCTAGTTAGATGAAACATCAATTGATAAATTATACATTTTTCGGTGCAAAATATGTATAATTATTACTTTATTTTTAAAAATAGTTTTTTGCTGTTCAAAGTGTATTAATTCTAACTATTATTTTATACTCTAAAAGTCACTAAAAGAATTATTATACATACTTTCTAGTGAAAAATACGTGTGATAAATCATTTAATTTAAAAAGAGATAGATTTTTAAGATAGAAAGAGATAGATCGAAATATATTGTTTTTATTAACTTTTATTTTTTTCAAAGCAACAGGTAGTTAAATTGTGAAAGTATATGATAGTTATAAATGCACATTGATAGTTTCATATACTTATTAAATTCGAAAACTTTTAATATAAACTTTTTAAATGATTACTAGTAATTACTAAATTATCTGTCATAATAATAATTATATGAATTATAAATCGATGATTATTAAAAGACCCTTTTTGATTCTTAATCTTACTTATATTCCACTGTGCAATAAGACAAATGTGTGAAATTTTCAAGCAAATTTTAGCTAAATGAGCGTGCACTACAGCTATAACTGATATCTAAAAGATTCAATTCATTATAAGACTACGTTAATTATAAAGTAGTGAATATTAAAACAGCTTTTATGATTCTTAATCTTAGTTATATTCCACTGCTCAATGAGATAGAAGAATCAAATTTTCAAGCAAATTTCAACTAGCTGAGTGGCTGTTATAGCTATAACTGATTTCTAAAAGTTTCACATCATTATAAATTATTATAAGCTTATGTTAATTATTAAGTGTTGAATATTAAGACACCTTTTTCATTCTTAGTTTTATTCCACTGTTCAATAAATTAGATGTATCAAACTTTCAAGAAAATTTTAACTAGATGAGCGTCCACTATAGCCATAACTGATCTCTAAAAGTTTCAAATTCTTTTAAGATTACGTTAATTATAAAGTAGTGAATATTAAAACACCCATTTTAATTCTTAGTTATATTCCACTGTTCAATGAGATAGAAATATCAAATTTTCAAGAAAATTTCAACTAGCTGAGAGTTTATTATAGCTATAACTAATCTAAGTTTAAAATCATTTTAAGTCTATGTTAATTATGAAGTTGTGAATATTAAAATACCTTTTATATTCTTATTCTTAGTTATATTCCGCCTGTGCAATAAGATAAAATTATCAAATTTTAAGCAAACCTCGCCAGCGGAGCATCTATTGTAGCCATAATTAATTTATAAAAATGTCAAATCATTATAAGATTATATACTTTGTAAATGTTAAGTATTCTAGCTCTGTGAAGATTCCATTATCTTTTTCAGAGGAAGAATTGTTTTTCACAACAAATAATAATGATTACAGTAATCGAAAGCTAATATTGTCTCTGTCCAGTGCCGTAAACTTACGTTAAATTCATTCTTTTCTTATTCAAATGAGTCTCACAAATGTAATAATGGTCGTCTTAGTTTGCCCGTCCTTTATTGATGACGCACATCTTGTTTGTTCCGTCATCCCAGGATATTCCAAGATGCACACACATACGGTCTCTAATTGGGTTGGTCCATCTCTAGGTCGCAGATGACTCCGATCACGTGACTGAAGAAGGGATGTTGATTGAGGAAACAGGACGAAACAATTGACTGTCATTAAGAAGAATTCGAGGAGGACAAAAATGTCATTAGCACACGATAGAGCACAGTGCAAGAAAACGAAACGATTTGGTTTCTCGAAGCGGTATCTGATAATTAATAAGATGGAGGAGGATCCAATAGCACTGGCGAGTGAGATTAGACGATGGTTATCTAATAATAAACCTTATGTAATACGTATGACGTACAGATTTTAATCAACGTTTATCGCATTCAGGTACAATAATGCTTAGCTCACATAGTTGAAGGCAAACATTTTACTCTAACAAATACAGTAGAAACTTGTTTACACGAAACTCATTTAGACGAAAATATTCAGTTGTACGAAGAAATTCTCACTCCCTGACAAATCTTCTATAAGGCTCATGAAAAAAATATTACTTATATGAATAATCAGTTATACGAAGCATTCGCTTATACGAAAAACGTTATTTCGTCCTTTAACGTAAATTTTATTCAGTTATAAGAAACGATAACAAAATTTTCGCGAACAATTCCTCTACTGTCAAAAACATAGTATATCATGGTGTCAGTAGATAAGTGAAACAAAAGAAAATTTCCGCTTTCTTAAGACCCAAAATAAACAACAAATAAACAACTCATCAGATTTACATAACTCCAGTGCAAATTTGTATCTATAATAACACCTCCCTATAATTTTCTTGCTTTTTCTCAAAGAATTTTAGATTCTATTATTCATCAAAAACTAGAGACAGTTGTAATTCAATTTTTTTCTTTCTCTTAATATTATTTTTAAACTACATAAAATCTCTCTTAACATTATTAAACTAAAATAATATTATTTTTCTTATTATTTTATTTTAAAAGTATCTTAAAAAACTTTAGTATATCTCTGGAGGAGGTAGGGCAAGCTTGGGGGTCTTCTTCTTGGTCCCTTCTTCTAAATTACGAGGCCCCACTTTGAATATTTCTGTTGTCCTAGGGAGTAATGTTGACCACTTATATCATTCTGATCCCATAATAAAATGGTCCACAAATATCTGTGGCTTGGTAGTAGCCAGGATATTATTTGTTATCTTTAAGAGCAAGTGACCCACACTGGATATAATAATAGTAATAATAATGATAATAATAATAATAATAATACGTTTTCGTTGTAGGCATTTATGTGTTTATTTAATGAATGCAGGAACCTGTTGTGTTTAATGTAAATGAAAAAATTAATTTTGTTGTTATAGTTTACAGATAGTAATATAAATATTTTTTACATCTAAACTACATTTATTTATCGAAAAACCTGAAAAATAGTACAGTATTGTTTTCATGTTTTGATAAGCGGAAACTTACTATTCACCCATATGAAGTGTATTATTCCCTTAGTTTGGTTTGGTGCGCTACGGTCTACTTTTTGCAACACGAGGGCTAATGAGACCGGGACCTACTGCTTAAAGCCTATCGCGTACTGGTACGATATTAAATTAATTTTAAGCTTAGTTTGAGCTATATTTATATTCTTATTCATTAATCAGGCATAATAATTCAATTAAAAGAAACGAAACATTTTCCAGTCTACTTAGAACAACCTTTTATTCCATCTAATTTTTTTTTTGCAAAAACAAAACTTGCAAACGATAAACTTGTAACAAACTGCAAACGATTTTTAGACTAAAAACAAATCATTGAGTCTGTGCTTAAAGCCGATTCCGAACGGCTACAAACATCCATGCCGCAGTGGGTTTCGAAACCACAAATTCTGGTTCCGAAGGCTTGCACCCTAACCATTCGGCCATCGTTCGGCGTGTTATGCCCTTACACGAATAATTTTCCATTCCCCCTCGTGTAAAAGCCTTATCACACATCAACGTGCATGTGTTGAAAAAGTAACAGATTCAGTTTAAGATTCCTTTTTCTAGTTGAAGAATACGCAGATTTCTTGTATGATACCGCAATATTTTGAGCCAATTAAAAGTCTTATCATAAGTCGATCTGAACTAAGATAAATTTATTGAAAAATTTTCTGTGTAACATCAGAAATCAGCAAATTCTTCACCCGTAAAATGAATCATAAACTAACACATTCATGTTGACTTGTGATAGCGCATTTACTAGAAACTGAAATGTGCAGGTTTCTTGTGTTAAAGCGAAACATTTTCACCAATTTTATTTTATTTCAGGTTAACTTACGATGAGGAGTTTATGCGGTTTAAAACGTTTCGCTATAACGTCAGAAATCAGAGTAAAATTCAGCGAAAAAAGGAATCCTATATCTGCTGCATTTTAAATACATACATAATGACATGTGATAAAGCTTTTAGTGAGGCGCCACTGTATTTCGAAAAAATGCGGAAACAGGGTAAGTCTTTTCGTTTTGGGGACTGAAGACAACCCTATAAAATTCCTCCCGCTCTGTCCTCTCTGACACAATTTTTAAACAATTTTCAAAATTTAGAAACATTACTTTACTACTCCTTTAATTTATATGGTATTGAAATAAAATAAATATAATGTAATTGATTATGTTTATTCTTTTTAACGCTTCAATTCAAGCTTTTTTTGCGAAATTTTGCTACTGTAGGCAGTTACCTACATTACTTGCCTCCTAGGTCCAGCCATCATAGAGAATTTTACATTGAACGAGTATAAAACAGTTGAGTTTTTTACAATTCAAACATGAACATCAGAATTTTGGCTTCAAAATAAATAAATATTGCATTAGTTAGCCGCAAACTTTTCTCCTTAAAGAAGAAGTAACTATGTTCCATTTATTTTACTTCAAGCCAAATAAAAGGCAAAGTTGTATTTCTGTGTAAATAGAGAACATTATCAGATAGCTGAGCGTAAGAAAAGAAACATTAAGCTGCAGATAAAAAGCAATCTGATTTAATTAGAGTAACCCCAGAGCAGGTGTCTGAGGTTTGTAACAAACTGAAAAATAGAGCGAACGTGGAGAAAGAAAAGAAATTCGGCGACAATTGATTTTCTTTTACCTTTGTGGAGTTTTTACTTTCCTTTCGTGCCGTTACGCCGATACAAATTAGATATATGTACTCTGAAATTTAATCATTGAATTTGTTTGCTGTGTTTTGTATATTTAAGAAACGGAAATACAAAAGAAAGTAAGATAGGGAAATTCCTATAATTGCGCTTGGCTATTGCTTTAAAGATATCTAACGGAGGGAAACAAATGAAAATAACTTGAAACCTTAAATTTATTTATAATACCTGTTTCAATTGACTTGCTAGGAAATAGATTAAGTTCGTGAAAATATAAATTGCAAAATCAAGCAAATAGGAAAAATTTCAGAAATATAGTAACCATAGTAAATATAGTATACTATACTATACTATACACTATACTATATACTATAATATACTATACTATATATACACTATATAGTATAGTATACTATACTATACTGTACATTATATACTATAATATATTATACTATATATACACTATATAAACTATATAGTATAGTATAGTAGTATATAGTATATAATATATATACTATATACTGTACTGTATACTATATATATTATATACTATACTGTATACTATATACTATACTATATATACTATGTACTACATACTATACTATACTGTAGTATAGTACAGTAAACATAATAAATATAGTAACTTAATCATAAAAAAACAGAGGGTAATTTGTGATAGTAAGAATTTAATTTATAAAAATAGTCTGCATGACTATCAACTTATTTTGCTTTCAAAGTTCTGGTATAAAATAAGAATTTTTTTATTACTGAAATCTGTCTACGGAATTTTAAAAAACATCACAAGGAGTCTCTATGAAAGTCGCAATTATTTGTCACTAAAGATGTGCATCTGGTCAGATTACCCCTGTACTCATAGGAAAGAACATTATCTGACTAAGCCAACCAAGAATAAACAACTAACAACTGACACCTTCTATGATCAGACTTTTTAACAAATATTTGTCACTTGTAGATAAAGGTGAATATTTGCCGAGATTCGAAGAAAAAATCACAGACATTTAAAATCTAATTACTCCTCTTGTTGCGGGAAAAAAAACTGGAACAATTCTCATCAGTGCTTTAAATATGCATAACTGGGTAGGAATCACTTGTATCGTTAATTCACCCAATTCTCTTTGAGGACATAGTTCTAAAATTATGCATAGACCCTTTGTATCTTGGATTGAGCTTTATTCATCTAATTTGTAATTTTTTCTTTTCCAAATCCTTTAATTAATTTTAGTGTTATTTTTAATTTAAAGAAAGTATTTATAAAACTACTAAACATATGACTAATTATGACACCTTTCTTATACAAAAATATCGTTCATTCCTCTTTTCATGGTGACTTTTACTTAAGGTAAAAAATAAGCATAAACTGCATGTTTTCTATTTCACTAATATTTCATCAAAGTCATCAGAGTTTTTCTTGAAACAACTTCGCTATAGTTTCTCCATAATCCAAATTTAAGAGAACAATTAAAGTCTCTTCTCTCCAATCAGCTGCTAGATTTTTAATAATTAAAATGCATGAAAAGGTCAAAAATGCACTTTTAAAATGCTTATATCTTAATTTTTAAAAAACATTTTGATAAATATAACCGGTTATTTTTCTCTCAAGCCGTAATTATACACTGCACTGTGAAACTATTAAATTTCACGAATTACTATATCATCAAAAGAATAATTACATTTATTTCACCTTGGTTTGTATATAAATCAATCCTTTAATTGTTTTTCTCCTGATTTTCTTAGATGCGAGTAATTAAATATTGTATCTTTGAGAACAAACTTTATTTGGGTGATACTCATGTTCAACATTTTACTGTTATTGTACTTTATATGTTCTGCTCGTATTTTTGAAGCTTGGACTAAAGAATTCTTCACGTAAAGGATTTATATGAGTTCTCCATATTTATAACAATATTAATACCTCCCTGCGATTACCTTGAATTTTCTCACAGAATTCTTGCTTGTGTTACTAGTCAAAAAGTAGAAAGATTATTTAGTTTTAATTTCTTATTAATATTTTTTATACATTTGTCAATGGTATTTAAATTGCATATTAAATTAATATATGCATGAAACACAATTTTTAATTAAAAAACAATAAAAAATTCAACAAGATTTTTTTAATATAAGATATTATTTGTGCCCAAATATTTGAGCAAAAACACAGTTGTAAAAGATAAAATCGTTAAGTGTGGAGTTAAATAAAAAATATAATTAATTGTTAAATTAAAAATTGTATTTTGTTACCCTTTCAAACTATATTGACTTTATATTATATTTATATTTGAAACCACTCCATTAGAAAGAAAGGGAATGTTCACATACGAAAAGTTTTACGAAACAATGAAGTATTTGTGCATAATGTTAGTGCATTAGTGATGACCGTGAGAAATGTAGAATGAAAATGCAGAATCACACTCTAAGTAACCCATCGTTACATTTATTGTTATATTCTGTAGTTTCTCCCGTACATCCGTTTCGACTTTGGATATTTTGAAATGCTCCTGTTCATTACGGAGAATGACTTCATTGTACCTTATTTAAAAATTATTCATTCCCTGGAAGATAATGCACATTGCGCAAGAGCACTGTTTCGCTTGGCTGCCGAGGTAAAAGAACTAAGTGATGCGGGGTCTGATGAAATCGAAGATTGTCGCATGTATCAAAGAACTATTGACGTTATCGGAGTTAATGTGCGGAGTAACGCAATACGACTTGGAGGGATAGTGAACAATGGAGATAGTGGGTTCACTGTATGGTGCGGGTGTAGGGACTGAGAACGAGTTCAACAAGTCATCTTTGATGGTGAATGCAGAAAAAAAGAAATTGCTCGATATGTTTGGAAGGTATCTTCCGAAACGACAGTTGTTATGTAAAACCTCCTCTGCACAAAGTGATTAATAAAAGTATGGTTCAAAGTGCTAAAATAGCTTTGTATATTACTGTACTGGATAATAATCTGGTTCCAGTTTACTTGTTAAAAACTTATCGTACGTCAACCTGTTCGTGTTGAAGAAGCAATAGAGTCAGTTTACGATTCCTTTTACCTATAAAGAATACTCGAATTTCTCTTGTAATAGCGAACATCTCACAATTTTTTGTTAAATTTATCTAAGAATTCAAAAACTTATGATCGATAAAAAAAACACACTAATACTACTTTCTGAATACACTGGTTTCCTTTATAAGGTATAAGACCTCCTTGCAAAATTAGATCCTTCAACCCAATAGACTGCCAGTTTCGGTCATTTTGACTCCAATCTAGGTATATCATTTTACAGTCCTGTAATATTTATCTATCTCTCTATATATACTTACACATACACACATAAATACTATACATATGTGTGTGTAATATTAAAATTCCTTATTTACATATTTTAATATTAATTTAATAACTTCTGTTTATAACTTAAATTGGGGGTTTGCGCTGTAATTCTGATTTTTTTCCTCCAGACACGCTATAGACTTAATTCAGCCTCTGTCTGTACTTCTTTAACCAATAGTAAACGCGTTCTCTATAAACATGGATATCTTTTATCACATGATCAATTGTGCTTTAGGGATTATTCGTTGTCCTTTTACCTGAGAAATCCCTACTTAAAATGGTGTGTGTGTGCACGATTTACATAAAGTTCTGGCCTATTGTATGGATTTCATGTATCGACACCAGAAATAATATGTGTTATGTTTTTGGATGAATTTCGCCCATATTTCATATGTACATATATATATATATATATATATATATATATATATATATATATATATATATATATATATATATATATATATATATATATATATATATATATATATTTATATATATATATATATATACATATATATATATATGTATGTATATATATACTATGAGTGACTGACTTCACGATATGTAGGTGCCTGGTATTTGCAGTCATGGCCTACAAAAATGACACCGTTTTACTTAAAGACCTTTATTAACAGAACGTTGGATGATAGGTTCCCACTTTATTATAGCGACAGGCCCAACTGAGGGGTCAACTAGAATGAAGTTATAAGTAAAAGGACCTTAACACCTGGATCAACATCTCAGCTAAAATGTGTGGGAAAATTTGCCTCCGATAGATGCATCTCCTTTTTGTGGGAAAATTTGCTAAATTGTCCGATAAGGCAATGTAGAGTTACAATTGGTTACAACCCTTCTATGAAGACATAAACTGTAGCCCCAGTGGTCAATTTAGGTTAGGGGTTAAAAAGGGGAAAGCAAAGGGACGTGAGATTTTTTGCCATTCACTTAAGGTTTGAAAATCCGTGAGAATTTTCTCGGGCCGTCTTAGGGGTTTTATACAATATACCAAAATTAGTTTCCCAATCTAGATTACTTTTCATTACACACGCACACGCATATATATATATATTTTAATAACAAAAAAACATACAAATATTAATTTAATCTCGTGCTCCGATCTATATTATACACACAGCTTGCTATACTTCGTTCCAATATATTTTTATTTGAAGACCGTTCAATATTTTCTAAAATGGACATAAATAAGGGGGGTGGGGGGGGTTTCTAAAAATTAAGAGAGAGAGAGAGAGAGAATTACCTACTATAGTGACAAATATATAGTAGCTATACATTCTAACAACTTACGTTTTAATATTTTATAAATTTGTAATAACTTAAGTTTAAAACCAGAATATAAAACTGAAATGCATGATATTTATATACATTATATACATATATATATACATATATATTTGCGTATGCATGCATATATATACACACATACATACATGCATATATGTATATATATACATGCATACATACATACAACCGTCAACATTTTCGACATAGCAAATTTTAATTTTCGGGTGTTCTAGCGTTAAAGACGTTGCGTATATCTATTTAATATGTACACAATATTCAAAGTACTGTGTGTTTTGCAAAGTAATTTTCCCGGACAAAATTATTGAAAAAGTTTGTTGAAAATGACTGTTGAAAACTCACTATTGTACAGGGAAAATCAAAACATACTTTCTTTTAACCAATCTCACCCTTTATTTTAAATAATTATCCAACAGAAAATTTTATCACTTTTCAAGATTCTCACAGTAATTATTAACATTAACCGGAAAATATGATTAATTTACAGTATTTATCGCATTTTCTGAAACAAGCGGTTATTATTAACAATAACTGAATTTGTCACATTGACCGTAAGAGGGTGTTTGTGGTTCAGGAGTCATTTGTACGCATTAAATCCTCGATAATAATGGGGGAGGATAATCAACTTACGTCGACATACGTAACCCCTCATTAGAAATTCAATAAATTAGACTCAATTGTCTCACAATCAACCTCATGAAATGATGAGTAATAATTACATCAAATCATCTACTTGTATCGTGGTTGTATCTCTTTCTTCAAAGTCTAGAGCAAGTAAAATTTATGTAATTAGAAGGAGACGTATGTTTTGCAAGTTTTTTTATTGAAAGTTGTTTTATACGTTGAATAGCCAAATCTTTATGACCATCTTAGATTTTTATTTTTTTTTAAATTTTTGTGTTTAATTCTTCAAATTTTGGTTTGAAAGAAAGTTGTTTGTCTTTTAATATCTGTTTTGTATATTTATATATTTATTTTATTTTTTTTTTTAATATTTTTATTTTTTAAATTTAAATTTTTTGCAATTAATTTTTTATTAATAACAAAATTTATAAAGTCTATTTATTTCATTTTACATTTTTATATTATTTTCTATATAAGGAAATAATTAACTTAAATATACGGTATATATATTTTAAGTATAGTATATATTTTAACTTATTATCTTCCAATATTATCATAATATTTAATATGTAGCATTTTTGAATTTTAGAAACTTGTTTCAACGATTCGTTACTATTAAATTTTCAAAATTATATCTTTTTAGCTTATATATATATATATAATATATATATATATATATATATATATTTTACATATATTTGATATATATTGTCTATAAATAACAATTATTATTAAATTATATTTACTAATATCATTTAACACATTATTTATGACGGAGTGATCGAGTCAACATTAGTCCCGGCACGAATTAGTTTCCAGCTATTGTGTTTTAAAGCCCTAGCCATACTGTTCCGGTATCCCACGCATCCTTGTATGTGCATATTATCTCTGTACGAGATCCCTGAATGTTATCGTTTATTGAAATTTGTACATATCTGTACATAGTTTATTCTATTGAATAAAGTATTTAGTCAAGAATACCTAAATTTCTAGCCTGTGTCATTGAAGGCCTCGCCTACCTATTTTCCAGTACGTTACAATATATATATACATATATATATATATACATATATATATATACATATATATATATACATATATATATATACATATATATACATACACACACATATATATATATATACATATGCATATATATATATATATATATATATATATATATATATATATATATATATATATATATACACATATATATATACACACATATATATATACATACATATTTATACACACATATATATACATATACCTATATATATATATACACACACATACATACATATATATACACATATATATACATACATATATATACATATATATTCATATATATACACATTTATATATATACATATATATACATATATAATATATATATGCATATTATAATTTACAAATATAATATACCAGGTGAAAATATTCCTGAAAAATGAGATTCTGTTCAGTTTTAGACTAAGCTATTATTCTGAAATACTTTAATATTCATTTTCATTCCATTTACATTATATCTTCTACAACTATTTGATTATTCACAGTAACCGAGTTGACTTCTACACAGTGACATTCTATTTGATATTACCGATTGAATCATTTACAACTTATAATGGGATTCATTTCTAATACTAGCGCCCAGATAGCTTTGACATGACTCAGAGAAAGTATATAAAAGAGGGTCGTGATGATCCGAAGATGCACAGCACATTAAGATAATAAAACCATTTTGTATCAGAGTGTGGGTTGTATTTTTCTTCCAGACCACCCAGTTTGATTCTCTCATTTACATCAGTTTATTTGACCATTTATGAGCAGCATTTATCTCCATTAATATGGAACAAGTTTCATACATCGGGATTAGTAATTATTTAGTTACGTAAGAATGTAGATTAAGCTATACTTATATACGTATATCACGGAGATAAAACCCCTCTGTATCTTGGGGGAAAGTGAGCGCCTCGCATTGTACACTGTATTGCGATAACTCGCATTATGGTCTTATCACAGGTCAACCTGTACGTGTTGAAAAATCAATAGTTTCAGTTTACGATTCCTTTTTATGGTGAATAAGGTGTGGATTTTTCTTGTGATAACGAACAATTTTCAGCCAATTTATTTTGCTTCGGATTGACTTATGATAAGATATTTTACCCGGGTGGAGTTATACTTGCTCCACCAGTGATTCTAGATGAGTTAAAGCTTTGAAGCTATCTTCCATGCTAAATGATTTAACATGAAACGATTTTCGTGTAGTTGACAATTCTGAAATACTCCTGCTTTAAGTTTAGTAAAGATCTCTAGTATTTATGCTCATTATTTATTAGCATAATAACGTCTACATTGTGATTCACTCTGTTGCAGATTTGAAACAGGTTTAAAAACTTGTATCATTTACCCAGTGAACAATGCGATATCAGAATTATTATTCGTACTTATCTTCAACATTCAAAGGATATTTCGTTTCTCAGGGTAACCGTGCTGTCAGTAGAGCTCAAGTACTACTCCCTGGCGGAGAACCGAAGCATTATTATTCATTATATTGAGACATTTTCCTACCTAGATATTTTCTTCTAAGCTGAAATAATTTGCAATTAAAAACTTCTTTTTACTTCGTATAATGCAGTTAAATACAAAGATATTCAAAATTATTCTTCAAAATTAATAGATTTTTATATTTGTTTACTATATTGGACTAAAATGGACTTTAAACCATTATTTCAACTATTTACAAAGCTCTTTTACAAATGCATATGGATAATTATGCTCCACACTGCGGGATTACTCGTTATATTGAAATTGTTTTAACCATTATTGCAACTATTTTAAAAACCTCTTTTACAAATGCATATGAATAGTTATGCTCCACACTGCGTAATTACTCGTTATATTGAAATTTTTTAACCATTATTGCAACTATTTAAGAAAGCTCTTTTACAAATGCATGTAAATAATTATGCTCCACACTGCGTAATTACTCGTTATATTGAAAATTTTCTCATACTGACATTTTTAGATATATAGAGGGCAGATTACAATCAAATGAGGAATAGAATCAAAAGAGGATATTATACTAGTCTTAAATACAAGATAAATACGATGGCTAATCATTTTTCAGTTATGACCTACAGCGTTATTCGTTATATTGAAATTTTACGCTATATAGAGTTCAAACGAAAACGAAAACGAAAAAAGGAGTTGCACAACTAGATGTTATAAGAGTCCTGCACACAATTTCAACCTTTTACTGCTGAAAGTTTTTGAGTTATCCGAGAAACGTACGTAGAGATATCAAGAGAAAACTAGTCAAAACTAGTTCAGAGATTGTCAAAATAGATATTTGAAGTTTTAGAATTGAAGTTGCCTCGTAAGTACATAGAGGCATAACACTTCAGTCATGTTTAAGCATTAGTCAGTCATTGTCAAAGTAAATATTTTCGTTGAAATTTGATCTCTGAAATTTATCGAGATTACAATGCTTTCCTTTAATTTGTACAAGAAAGTAAAAATAAAAAGATAAACTGTCAGAAGTAATTTTTTTACAAAGATAGTTTTATATGTAATAGTAATTTTTGTGAAAATTATTTACAATACTTACATGAAATATGTATTTTTGTTTAAAGAAAACACGCTTTTGTAAACAAATTTTCTTTTATGGTTTAAAATTTTATTAATATTTGCATATTTAAAATGTCAAATTTTAACATAGGAAATATTTTTCAATTCGGAGTCCGGATAACTCTCTAATATTATAACTAAGACATTTTGACGTTTAAGTTAAATTTGAGTGAAATTTTACTCCACAGTTTCACAAAACTAGGTATATATTACTGGATAGCTTCGCATCCAGGGATTGAAACGGGCAAAAATCGTGTCTTATCTCGTGCCGCTTCAATTTTTGCACTCCGTCGCTCTCTCTTGATAGATTTTTCTCTACCTCTTTAAATAGTTTGACGGTGTCAGGTTGTTTTCAGCTTCGAGGAGCAATTCTTCCTTTGGAGACAATCTTGTAACCATTCAAGAAGAAAAAAACGTCGGGAAATCTTTCGTACTTGGAACGACCAGGACAACACGTTTTACAAATATACAAACATGCACATATCGTTATGTACAAAAATTCAAAGAAATTAGGATAGTTAAAAATAGAATTTAAGTCTATATTAAAAATTGAACATAATGTCTAACAAAGAAAAAAGGATTAGAATACATACTACGTTTGCAAATACATGGGTTGTACACACACACACACACACACACACACACACACACACACACATATATATATATATATATATATATATATATATATATATATATATATATATATATATATATATATATATATATATATATATATATATATATATATATATATGTATATATATGTATATATATGCATGTATATATATATATATGTGCACTTATATGTACAAATATATATGTGTGTGTATGTATATATATATATATATGTGTGTGTGTACGTAAGTGTGTGTGTGTGTGTTTGTGTGTATATGTGTGCGGGGATATAGGGGTGTGTGGTTGTATAGTACAAAAACTACCACGATAAAAAACTAAATTATTTTCTCCCCCATTTTCCCAATAATGGGAAAAAGAATCTCTATTCAGAGAGCATAATAATTTAAGTTTCCCAGGGACAAAATCATTCCTTTGCGATTATATCACATTCATCAGTCGTTCTCATGTAATTTTGTGACTTATATTAGACTTTCAGGCCAAAGGGTGACTTATTTTTTACCAGATGGCTTTTCTGACACATCCAGAAATATATCCAGATAATTTTTCTTGAGAGTGGTATGAATTCGCTTTCCTGTGACAATGTATAATGTCATTCATTACTTTGATACATTTTGTGGTGTAAAGACGTACGTGTTGTTCATATTTTGAAGCTGTTATACAGAAAATGAAGTTTTAATGGCTTTCAGACTGACTGACTTCTTGAGGTTTGTACAGAAGTTTAGTGACGGCCTGAAAGAGAACCAATTACTGAGTCTAGCCACGTCAAACCAAAAAAGGACTAGTTGTTTATTTATAAGTTGCATGTTTAAATTTTGAACATGTCTCTCTCTTCCTATATATACATACATATATATAGAGAGAGGGTTAAATAGTTATATATATATATATATATATATATATATATATATATATATATTTCTTAAAACTAAGTGTTCGAGAGGTGGGAGTATCGTCATCACAGTTTAAGAGTATAAAAATATCTCTGAAAATCTCTAATAAAAACCTGTCTCGACTGATTGATTAAGGATGTGAACTGTCACACCAGTGGTCAGTTTAGAGTAGGAGTTAAAAGAGGGAAAAGCAGGAGCAACCTGGGTTTTTGCTCCTCTTCGCAGATTTGAAAACCTCCTGAAAATTCTGGAGCCGTAATGAGTGTATTCTTCAAGATGGCGTTGTCAGGAGGGGGTTAACAAAATATCGGCATTTGCTTTCTGATATCCTTTACTTTATCTTTACATATGCAGATATTATTAGATATACATAGACAGTTATAGATATATAATTATATATGTACTTAAATCTAGATAGGTAGTTAGATAGACAGGGGTAGTTTTCTTGAATCGTACCCTTAAGTAAAAATCAGGAATCAATCAAAAATCTACAAAGAAAGGAAGAAACGCAGGTGTTTGCTATCTAAGCTCTAATGAAAAAAATCTTGCTTGAGATTTAAGTTATCTTAGCTGCCTAAAAACATAAAGAGTTTTTCACTTATATCCATATGCATCATAAAGAATAATCACAAAACATATATTCCAGCTAATACATAAGTAAAACAGGTCATAATAAATAGTTTTATGCATACTTATTCGCATAACTATTCACTATTGGAATTCTTGATGCTGCGAACAATGCAATGACAGATGGTAGGAGAGTGAAAAAAAAGGCTTTTGCTGCACCATGATGGATTGAGAAACATGATATATTTTTTTCTGATAAAAACAATCGAAAAAAACTGCTGTGACGGAGAGCCTATTAGAAGGAAAACAGACTACACATGGGGAAATACTAGAGCTTGTTTTCTGAATTGTATTTTTTTTCTTTCCTTCCAACAATATTTGCTCAGCTTGGAGCTCTTAGTTAGCATATGCAGTAGTGGGCTTTCCATTACACCGGTGATTTTTAAGAGTGCTATTCAAACTAGCTTTCTATCGTCTAGTAAAGACGTTTATTGCATAAGGCACTCGATAGTAATGAACGTAATTCGTATAACACTATATGAATGCATATATTTGAATGGTATGTTTTAAAGCTATTTTTCATAAGAATAGACTTATTGCTTTAATGCTTATTCAATTCAATTCAATTTCTTTTAACTGCATGCTTAGGTGGATTTTTTAAAATTAGGGTTTAAACAAAAAATTTGGGTTTTTGCACAGAAATTTTACATTAAAAATATTTCAAAACTTTTTTAAAAAATCAATAGTTTTTAATGGGGTTTTGAATAATTCCAAATAATTTCAATACTTCTTCTTAGCATGATAATCCCCAAAACACTTTCTGTTTAAAGATGAATAACGAAAGTTGAGCAGGAAATGAAAACACTGTGTTCCCGCATAAAGAACTTACATAATTCAATAAAAGTAAAGTTATGCTGATATACTTTTATTTGAAATTTAAACAAGCGTTTAAAAAAAATTCTCCGTAAAATAAGCTGAAGCATGCAATTGTTTATACAAATGGGGCAAGCAAAATTATTTATTAACAGTTAAATTTCAGTTCAATATTATTATAAAACACAAATAGATTTTGAGAACTAAGCTATAAGTTAACTATTTTTTATACAAAGGGGGAAAGCAAAATTATTTCTTACCAGTTAAATTTCAGTTCAATATTATTATAAAAACACAAATAGATTTTTGTGAGAACTAAGATATAAATTCACTATTTTTTGTACAAAGAGGGAAAGCAAAATTATTTCTTACCGGTTAAATTTCACTTCAATATTATTATAAAACACAAATCGATATTTTTGAAAACTAAGATATAAGTTAACTATTTTTTATACAAAGGAGGAAAGCAAAATTATTTCTTACCAGTTAAATTTCAGTTCAATATTATTATAAAACAAAAATAGATTTTTGTGAGAACTGAGATATAAGTTAGTATTAAGTTCGTGTAAATGTTTTCAATTGTAATAAACAAAACTTCTATTAGATAAAAATATGAAAATTATGTTTTCCAGAAAAAAATATTAAACTTTACAATAAATTGAAATTGATATTTCATCTTAAGTAAAATTGGCGAAAATAAAAATACTAAAGATACTGGTACTCCTAATAGGGTCTAAGTATGTAATTTTTTTTTATTATTTTTATTACACCGTAAAGTTATCATCTAACATTTCTGCCATGAAGTAAGATATTTGCATTCTGTATCTTCAAAATTTCGAAGGTTATTTAAATGTAGAATTTCATTTATAAGAACTTTGTGAACAAATAAAACTTTACATGGATTTTTCTCCACGTTATTTTCCCAATTTCCCTACAATTTTTGTATTTAATGTACAAGTGTCAAAAGTTTTTACACGTTTTCAGTAATGTACAGTACAAAGTTACTAGTAATCAGATATAAGTTACTTATTGACTTTTCCTTACATACCAGTATAGGATAAACGTTTCTATTAAATCCAATTTTAGAGATATTTAAAAATCCGTACACGATTTTGTGTAGAAGGCTCTTAATAGATCTAAAAAAATCGTAATATATCTAAAGGCTTTTGTAATAGATCTGAAAAATAATTAGAATAAAATTATTATTTTAAAAAATTTTCATAAATTTCGAAAGCTTTACAAAAGTTTTAAAAAATTAAGTTTCTAATTAGTTAACATTTCAAACATACTTTACTTTTCTGACTACGTTTTATATTAGATTCTAAAAAGCAAAAATTCAAAATAACTTCTGGAATACTGAAAATTCTAAAAACATTGAAAGAGTAGAATGTATCCTTAATGAAACCACGTTATACGAAAATTCATATAAATACGTAATAAATATTTATATTAATTCTATTTTTCTTGGCGAATTTACGATTTGGTTTCAGCACTGAAATTCGTGGACCAGTAAATTGAGACCATTACATAAATATAAAATTTTATAGCCTCGAACATTTCTCGCTCACCTTAAATGTTTTTAGCATTTCAAAATCCTTTTCTCAGAAGTAAGTTTGTAAAGTTTAAGGAGAACGTGACATACTTTCAGTTTATTATCCTAAAAATATCACAGAATGCTTTTCTCTTTATAGAAATGCATTTAAAGAGTTGCAAAATAAAACACTTTTCAAATACTTTCTCAGGGAACATATATTTGTTTCAACGTTTAAGATAAAATCTATAATATTATATACAGAGAAAAGATCTTTTGTGTTTGCAATAACCAAAATGTCTACTGAATCAATTATAACCAAATATGGATGCAATTTTGGGTACATCTCCAAAGGATAAAGGTGCAAAGGTGCAAGCGATAAAGTGGCCAAAAATTATAAAATCAATGCCAAATGTAATATCTCCACTGGTAACATATCACCACTTCATTTCCTAAATAAGTCGAAGTCATTTCTTGTTAGTCACGTCTTTTTCCAAATACGTAATAATAGTACCGACAACAAACAATTATAATGCTTTTTGTAGCCAATAAAGTGTTCTTGGCGAGATTTAGTCTACCGAAATGGAAAATTTACCATAAATGATGATCTAAAACTCTTTATCATGATAAGTCATCCATATGATTTTCCTCTTGGCTCTCTTTTCACAGATCAAACAGATTTACTCCTGTCCATGTAAGACGTGCCAGTCAATTCTCCACTATTAAGATGATAATAAAGGATTTTTTTAAGTGTATCGCCTGGTCTTGAGTTTTGAATGAGAGCCTTTTCCGCCACGATGACTGCATCTGAGTAACATCGCTAGACACGTCGTATCAATGAAAAACATTGGCTATTTCTACCGTGTAATAACTTAAGAGTTATTTTTACCAATTATGTATATGTCTCAGTGCGTAATTTAATTTGAAAATATCTAATAATACTAAAGATATAAACAACTGTTTTTTTAGAAGCTTCATTAAATTTTTAAAAAAATAAGGAATTTTCCTCAAAGTGTCTTTGTATACGGAAGTCAAATATCTGGATTATCGCATAAATTAAGCATTTTTTAGCAGTGATACATATTTTTATATTTAAACTGTACTAGCTATTTTATTTTGTTAACACTGGGATATTTCACTTGTTACAAAGTGGTGTTAACATTCATAATGCAAATTTACTGTAAGAAAATTTTTCTAATACGATACTTTATAAAAACATGCTCATTAATAAATTGTGTATAATGAGAAATTTTTACATAAGTTGTGTGCCATCAAATAATGCTAATATAAAAATTATATCCCTTGCATACGCTGTTAAACATTATTTAAAACAAATACTCAAATTTCATTAAATGTTTAACACTTTTATATTCTGATTGTGGAATGTTATCACTACTATAGTTTGTTAAGTTTGTTAAGTATAAAATGGCACTGAGAAACAAACCTAGCTTGTTATAAATAAAACACTTTTTTTTTAATTTCATTTTTTAAAGAAAGCTATAGATCGTAAAGAAATGCAACGAATATACAACGAATACAACGAATTTAAACCATTTCTTTTTATCAAACGTTTCGAGATCATTTCTCAATTAGTTTTATAGACATTCGACAAAAGGTATAAAACCGAAGGTGTTCGACCATTTTTGGTGATGTAGTGTGTGTATGTGGGCGTACATGCATAAATATAATTACACACACACACATATATATATATGTGTGTGTGTGTGTGTCAAGTTTAAAAATAGGGGTTAATAATTAAGCGAGTTATAATTAAAAATAGTTAGAACTCATTAACGATAACGTAATAAGAGAAAGACAGGGAAAAGGAGCGGAGCTATACAGAGTGAAGAAGCCAACGCGGAAGTAGACATAGGAATTTTGCTTAGGTAGCAACGCCAAAAGAGTCAGTTCTGAGTGGGAACTCGGGCTGATAACATCCTCCACGCTTGTAGTGGCAAATAATGAGAACAAAGGATAGTTAAATGGCATAACCATGCACAGAAGGATTACAATAAAGAAGTTTTTATATATGAAATCAAATGTGTCGCCCATGCCTTAACCACTCGTCCATGTCATATATATATATATATATATATATATATATATATATATATATATATATATATATATATATATATATATATATATATATATATATATATATATATATATATATATATATATATATATATATATATCCCAAATACAAGCACTCACAGACATATACATAGGTAGAATATGTATAAATAGATATAGGCAGGTAAACGGCTGTAGAGATAAATGTAAATATCAAAGATCTGACAAATAAATGTAATTTTCAATATACAATTAAATAATATTACATAAGACTAAAATTTTTTATTGTTATGTTACATAAACGAAAAGGGTACAATTGAATTTTAAGTAATGAAAGAAGGTAGTCATGAATCACCCTCAAAGAAAGAACAAACGAATAAACTAAGCAAAACTGAAATTACGTATTCCATCTTTTTCTTGTAATCCTTTTTTAAGAAGTAGTGTTTAATACGCTAAAAAAAGGGAAAGAAACAAGATTACGAGACAAGGAATTTAATACCAAAAGTCCGGAGTAATTCAACTTCTGAATAGTCAACAAAACTTCAGGAACAAATTAAAGCGCCGATAAAACCGTTTCCGTGCAAACAAAAAAAGCCTTTGAGCCGCTCGTAGAGGAGCAAAAATGGAAGTTTCAGCGCTGCAAATAAAATACCAAAATGCCTTCAACAGTCATCTCTCTCACATCTCTTTTGAAAAGGCTACATTCTGAGGAGGCTTCCTCCACGATAAGGAATGATATAGAAGCAAAATATTCTATTCCTTTCCCCCCTGTTTCTTTTCCCCTCCCTGCTTATACATCCGAATGTCCTTTTCGAATGCATTAAAATGCGACATTACTTTCAATCATGACTTTTATCAGAAAAGTCCAAAAAATGGAGGAAGATTCTTCGAACATTGTTAGCTCCTTCCAGAAATGAAACCGACAACGCTGGGGAAAGAATTTGCATTTGGACATGAAATTCCTTTTCTGAGCTTGAAGTTTGAGTTCTTGAGCTTGAAGTTTTAAAAAGGAAATATTAATGACATTGTCTGAAAGGTAAGAATATTATATGAAAAGAAAAATTATCAATGTCAGCTAAGAGGTTAGAACACGATATCGGCTAATATTAGTGGTATTGAAAAGTCAGAAACTCTATGTAATAGATAAATCGTATTAAGCTATCTTATTGTCATAAAAGTACTATTTGAAAGGTAAGAACATAACATTAAAGAAAACTGCAGTAAAACTATCAAAGGTAAAAATGATACAAAAATAACTAGAAAACTACCATATCAGCAATAATGCTACAGTGATATATTTCTATTTAAGAAGCAAAAATGCGACTTAGAAATAAAAGGAAAATCTTATTAAAGTATAGTCATTAAAGTTAGGCTTAAATCATCAAATTGCTAGCATACAAAACTTGTTTCTTAGAAGAAAAATTTCCTTACCAAACATGGGGAGAGTACTGTATTTTCCGCTTAACACATTTTGATAATATATATGTTTATTATTTATTACAAATATATCTATATATTTATTAAAATCTCTAAAATGAGGAAAGAATTTTAGAAAGATTACGCAATATTTAATTCTGAAAAAGAATGAATTAAAAAGCTTCAATTCGCTAAGTTCTTGGAGGCTATGAGATGTCTTGTTTGGTATTACAGCCTATAAACTGTTCTAATACAAATAATTGCTTTATAGATCAAGTTTTTTTTTTCAGTCTCATAAGAACAAGTTAAACATCTTCATAGTGAAGCAAACTGTTACGACCAACTTATCTTGAAGACTCAAAAGCTTTTTGGTAACAATAAGACGGCTACTCCTTGTAAGTGGCAAACTTTCTTTGGGAAAAAAAGCTCTAAACTTTTATCGGAGGCATAAAAAGGATTTCAGTTTATCTATATAAAAGAAACAAAATGCTCTACTGCTGCTGGATTCACTGAGGAATATTTCCAAGTGGAAAATTTTATGTCAAGGTTCGAAACTCAAGAGTTAATATAATGCAAGCTTTTTTTAAGATTTTACATACTTTAAAAAGTATTAGTAAGCACTGCATTCGACTTATCCAACAAGAATACAAAATAAATTATAATAAATAGATAATTTCTTCTAAAATTGTGTTGCTCTGTATCATAATGAATCGATAATTTGTTTTCAATAATAAGTAATATATCTTTTAATAATTATTGTTTTCTTTGAGGTTTAAAAAAAAGAGTTATATTTTTACCATTTAATGTAGAAACCGTGTACCAACTTGCATAAAACTAACAGTTTTTTGTAAGGGTTAATGTTATGAACTATAGAACTTGATTATATCTTTACATGATGTATAATGCAAAGATATAGTAAAAGCCTTTTCATGTCAACATAAACATAAAAAAAATTTTAAAAGTTACGGATTCAGTTTAAGATTCCTTTTACCGTTCAAGAATATGAAGATTTTTCACGAAAAGGCGAAATATTTTTAGATGATTAAAGGCCTTATCACACGTCATCCTTGACGAGAATTATCTGTTGCTCAGCATAACATTCACCATTCAAACATAAAACTCCACAAATAAAGTTTTAGCAGCTTAATAACCTAACTCACATCAACCCATCATTGAGCGGAGTAACAACTCTCGAACGCAACATTTATCAATTAGATCACATACTCATCAGAGAGTAGTAGAAGTAGTAGTACTTTTTAGCCTAGTAAAAGTAGTAGTTCTTCATATCCTGAACCAAAATAAATTGGTTGAAAATTATTTTGCTGTAATTTAAAATATCCGCATTTTCAAGAAACCAACACAAGAATCCGCGGGTATTTTGTGTTACAGAAAACAATAACGTGTTATAAGTCCTTTAATCGTTTGAAAATTTTTCGCGAAATCCATGCATTCTTTTACGATAAAAGAAATCCTATACTGAATCTGTTGCTTTTCGAAGACCTACATGTTAACGTGTGAATAGGCTTTAATAATTAAAACAGAACAGGAACTTGAGGCAAATGTCTAAAATAGAATAGAAAATTTTGATTTTCTGATAACTTGTTCACGAGTTCCTAAATCAGAGTTGCTATACCACGTATAAATAATATCAGTTTTATTTTCAATGTTTGTTCAATATCTTTTTAGATGATTTAGTAAAAGTAAGCTAGCAAAGAAAATATAGTTCGAAACCTTACAGAAGCCATTAGTTCCGTTATAGAGTGATAATTTTAAAATCCAATTGTTTACGATCTTATTAAACTTCCTTCCAAAGAAGGAATTTTACATGAATTCTAAAGAAGGAATTTTATGAATCTAATCAAACAATATAAAAAATTAAACTATTAATTCAAAATATAAGAATTAGCTTTGCAAACATGAAAATGCCAGATTATAGTTTTTGCCGCAGTAAAGTCATTTCCTTTATTCCAGTGAAAGATTTAACACACAAACAATTCTATCTCTGGAACATTCTGAAATATTACCATATCAAAATCAGTTGTTAATATAAGTTGCTAGTATTTAATACTACGTTAATTTAGCATGGCGCATTATAAGTTATGTAGGTAAAACCTAAATGCGGATTAATTTGACCTCATGCGCAACCACTGCTGATATGAGTGACTTATAAAATGGTAAATGCGTACTCTTTTCCTTATAATCTAAGTTCGTTTCCATAGATAAAGTCAAATGAAAATTTCTAAAAGAGTTAGGAGAAAATATAAATTCATTCAAATCTTTCCCGAGTTTTCCATTTTCACTGATCGGAACTATTTAAATCTAAAATAAACAATGCTATCTCTGGAACATTCTGAAATAGTCCCATACCAAAATCAGTAGTTAATGTAGGGTGTAAATATTTATTAGTATGTTAATCAAGTGTGGCACTTTATAAGTTATGTAAGTAAAACCGACATGTTTATTAACTTGATCTCATGCACTTCCACTGCTGATATTTAGTGACTTATAAAATAGTAAATGCGTACTCTTTTCCTTATAACCTAAGATGGTAACCACAAATAAAGTCAAATGAAAATTTCTAAAAGAGTTAGGAGAAAATATAAATTCATTCAAATCCTTCCCGAGTTTTCCATTTTCACTGATCGGAACTATTTAAATCGAAAACAAACAATGCTATCTCAGGAGCATTCTGAAATAGTACTATACCAAAATCAGTAATTAATATAGTTGTAAGTATTTAATAGCATGTTAATCAAGTGTGGCACTTTATAAGTTATGTGAGTAAAACCGAAATACGGATTAATTTGACCTCATGCACGTCCACTGCTGATATGTAGTGACTTATAAAATGATAAATGCGTACTCTTTTCCTTACAAGTTAAGTTAGTAACCACAGATAAAGTGAAACGAAAATTTCTAGAGTAATTGGGAGAAAATAATATAAATTCATTCAAATCCTTCCAGAGTACTCCACTTTCACTGATCTGAACTATTTAGACCTAAAACTGGCGCACATACCCCAACAGTGAGCGACTTAGTTGCGCGGAGATCCACAGTAGCGAGACAGTAATCGCTTTAATCAGTTTCAGGTTTTATTACTTCCTTGCAAGAGACTCATTATTTTAATGGCGGCTAAGGGCTGCCTGTCTCACAAACCATTGCACTCTATCCCTTAATGGCCAGTCTATTAGTCGAAAGACTAATGAAAAAGTTAATGAAGTCGTCGAGGGACTTTTCCTTTCGTTCAATCCACTGAAGGACAATTGTTTGAAGAATCCGATTAATAAATTTCAGTACAAGCAAATCACTTTAATTTAATTTTATTCAAATTAAAACATCTGTAGTCGAATGAAAACACGTTTTAGATACTTTTAAGAGGGTATCATAGGTACTTTTCATTTAAAGCTAAAGTAATCATAATCTTTGATATCATTCTGAAAATTTACTGCAGTTTTTTTTTAAGTTTTTATAACGGATATTATAGTTTTTGTAATTGTTGACTTCAATTAAAAGCAGAAAGAACTACAGTAAGAATGAAAACACGTTTTAGATACTTTTAAGAGGGTATCATAGGTATTTTTAATTTAAAAGTAAAGTAATCATAATCTTTGATATTATTCTGAAAATTTACTGCAGTTTTTTTTTAAGTTTTTATAACGGATATTATAGTTTTTGTAATTGTTGACTTCAATTAAAAGCAGAAAGAACTACAGTAAGAATTCATGTACGAGATGACACACTTTCATTTAACCATTAATTTGGCTGTCTGGCCGCTACACCGGACATATTTATAACTAGTATACTATAGTAGTTATAAATATAACACCAGTTATATTTATAACTACAATATAACATAATTGTCAGTGTTCGCCACAGCGGACATTAATTATCTCAAAAATGGAAAAGGATATATTTTTTGTTTATTTTACAGAGATCCTAATGTCTATACAGACATGGGAAAATAACAGAAATTAAAAAATATTTGAAAAAACATCTTGTCAAATTAAGGGTTAAGGGTTCACTTTGTATGAATTATTATTCCAGATTTTAATTTACTATCTTTTTACTCGTTTCAGAAGACATGATACCCTGTTTTTAAGTATTGCAGTAAACTCGTATTATATTTTCAAATAAAATTTACATATATTTGGGAATGTAAAGTCAGATTAAATAATTCATTTAATTACAAATTTTTTAAAGACTTTTTAATCATTTTTTTTATTTTTGATAACTTTCTCAATTATAGATATTTATGCTTCCAAAAAATTTTAATCTAATTAAGTATTATACACAAGATTGTTCATAAATTTTCAAATATCTCTTAAACTATATTTTAATTTAAAAAAAATTTGACACATAAACTAAATAACAGCTTTCATATACATTTTTATAAAAAAAGCAACTTTTTTATAATTTTATCTGCGTGATAATGATACGTTTTAAATATGCCTTACAGAAAATCTGTATAAAAATGTAGCATTCGTATATTACAAATAAATATTAAGACTTAAGATTTTTAATGCAGGAAATTAAAAAACAAACATGGTAAAAATTCATTTAAAATTTTTGTTTGTTAAAAAAAGTTCCTTTAAATGAAATTATATATGTAAATAATTTAACACATTGTGTGCGGGTACATTTCGCAGCGGAATTGTACCGGGAGCGGGCATTTTGAGCGTAAATTTAGTTATTCAGTTAAATCTCAATAGATCGAAAATTATTTAATTTTTTAACCAACTTTTCGTATTTTATATTGAAATATATAAACAAATATATAAATAGAAATATATAAATAGCAACCATAAGATTTTTGTAAACAAAAAATACATATTCTTAGTGAATAAATTTATAATAGTATCTATCGTAAATACAAAAAATCAAATAGAAATAGTAGCATATAGTTTTAATTTTTTCGAATTGTTATATATAAACATTTTTACTTTATAAAAATGAAAAGAGCAATCATAAAACTAATAATGTAAAAAACTAATTTTTATTTGTCTAAATGTTTCCAGAATCTATGTAGTAGACAAAAACCTTCGGCTCCGTTTACCTGTATATACCGTTATTTTTGTACCCATAAACAAGCCATATTGTTATACTAACCCGTACTAGTAATTGACTCGAGGGCAAGTATCAATCGTCAGAAAACGTACTAGTACGTGTCCCGCATACAATGTGTTAATAATGTATATGCGTACTTCAAATTTTGTACGCATGCGTAGAAATGTTAGTATTTCAATTTAAGCAAATAAAAAATAATCAGTATTTAGATTATATTAAGGGTATCATGTCCCCTTAATTATATTTTAACGACACCGTTAATTTTCTGCCTGTGGTGTACTTCAATCTTCGTGTTTTACTACATCACGTTTAATATAAACAGAGAAGCACGAAGTTGCTGCGAAAATGCGGCTTTTTAATGATTGATGATCAAGACGAGGAGTCAGGTTTATTTATCCACGACCATAACTGTTTACGTGCAGGTTACAAGATTCCCCTGATTGTTGTTTTTGTGAGCGTGACGAAGCATTTCATTTCGTCCAAACATCAAGCAGCTTTTTACGTAAAGTTTTAGAGCACCTGTTTAACCTACGTCCATTTATGTGCCGTTATTTCGAGAGTCTCCAAACACGTGGTGGCGCATGTAATTCGTTTAGTTTTTTACGCTTATGTAAATCTAAAAATTGCAGTAATAAGTCTCAGGAAAACAAAATCTTCACTCTGGATAGCTCTCTGTCAGTTATGAAGATAATAAAGTAAGACACTTGAGAAAAATAGAATACATTCAGTAACTTTTGAATATGATTTCTATTTGTTTTATTTCGTAAACACATAAAAATCAGAAACCTGTAGTAAATCTCAGAAAAATAAAATCTTCGCTTTGGGTATCAGTGTAATAAATCAGTTATGAAGATAATTAAGATACTTACAAAAATGGAAATGTAAGCAAAGACAGATTCTGAAAATGTGAATCTGAATGTTTTTAATTTGTTTAATTTTTTACACATATAAAAAATTCTGAAACTTTCTTTAGTAAGTCTCAGCAAAATAAAATCTTCAATTTGGGTATCAGTCTAATATATCAGTTATGAAGATAATTAATTAAGACACTTGCAAAAATGTAAATACAAGCAACATATTCTGAAAATGTGAATCTGAATGTTTTTAATTTGTTTAATTTTTTACACATATAAAAAATTCTGAAACTTTCTGTAGTAAGTCTCAGCAAAATAAAATCTTCTCTTTGGGTATCAGTCTAATATATCAGTTATGAAAATATAAAGTTACTTGCAAAAATGGTATTAATAATTCTGAAAATGTTATTCTGTTTTTTTAATTTGTTTAATTTTTTACACATATAAAAAGAATCTGAAACTTTCTGTAGTAAGTCTCAGCAAAATAAAATTTTCGCTCTAGGTGTTAGTATATTACATTAATTATGAAGATAATAAAGTAATACACTTGGGAAAACTAGAAATGCATTCATCAAGTTCTGCATTTGTGTTTCTAATTATAATTGAAGACTATTTTAATTCAAAATCCATTTTTTTTTTAATATTTGTATGCATTCGAATAGCTATTCCTTTTTTAACCTGCCAAGATATGATGGCATTATTTAAAAAAAATATTTTGTAAATATTAATCTCTTAAATTTGAATTGATAAATCAAATTATTAATATCAAATTCCCTTAGTTATATTCCTTTATGTATTGCATATATTTTTTAAATTATTATCGTCATTAATGTATTTTTTATACTTCTTCTGAATTAAACACAACGTAATACTACTAATATGTACTAATTCTAGCACGTAGAAATTGTTTTTGCTCCAGTAATAAATATTTCTAACATCAATGTTTTAAAAATATATTCTCCTTTACAACACTTAAAGCAACATATATTTTTAAAAGTATTAATGTTGCTGTCTTCATTAATTATGGAAACATTAATGAGAACAGCAACTTCCAAAATCCAAAATTAATTCTATCACAAATTTAAATTATTCCTATGACTATAAGAGAGGGTTTAATGATACATGAGAGACTTTACCCAATAGTTTGGGTAAAAAGAATAAATTTAAATATTTTGCAAATACGGCGTATTTTGATTGAGGAAGGTAATATGATATCCCTCTCGTTTTCATAGACATGAGGGTTATTTTTAAAAACACCAATAACCTGACACCCCTGTCGAAAATCTTTCAAGATCAGCGAAAATACCTCCCTTTCATGTGTGCCGCCACTTTGAATTTCACCGCCCCCTCTAAGTCAACCGTATCAATCCCCGTAAAAAATCACTGCTTCTAAATGAGCTAACGCTCCAAGCTACACAAAGCCCAAATGTGAAAGCGTGAAAATACGGCACCGAGTTTAATTCGTTATTAACATTCTTTTTCACTCGTTTCCTTTCTACAGTTATTCGCTTCATACAGCCAAAAATGGAACTAACTACCCACTAGAAGCAAAGCGATTGTTCTCTCGTAGACAGCTAAGCCTGAATCATATGAATCAGATTTTGGATAAAATTGTACGAATGTTCTTTAAATTTTTCATGGTTGTTATCCATTCACGGAATCACGTCACCCCTTAAAAGTCAAAAGCTAGATATTTTGTCAGAGAAACAGTCACTAAAAGATGAGGAATTTTTCAATGCTTTCGACATAGAAATCTAAAAAATAAAGGATGGTGGAAATACTTAGTATCATTTCTTACTATTCTGCTTACGTCGGTATGTGGTAAGACAAGTTTGAAAAAAAAATCGACACAGAATTGACTAATCGTGATATTTCACTATTTTATTACAAATCCAAAATTCTGGATAATGTATTTTTTTTTAATATTTACTCTTAAATTTCATGTCATATTTTTAATTGATAAAACAGATTGTCTTTAATCCTAAATATTAAAGTTGTATAAAACATGCAGTATACTAATCACTGACTGGATATTTCTACAACATAAACTATAAATATATTAACAACTAACAACTAAACAACTAAAAATAGTTATCTTTGGAATAAGTTGATACTACAATGTTTTATACATTGAAACTCTTAACAATTACATTTTTTATGTGTATATACATACAGGACGGTTGGTTGAGAGCGAATTTAGATACTAAATAACAGCGCCCTACCATTCGGTCATCATCCGGAGTATACAAGCAGAAATTTTTAAAGAGAAGAACTGCTATCATAGTCGAAATGATAAAGATTATTTTAACTAAGGCTTCGAAATTTTTTCTACGAGTTGCCGTGCGATTAAAGCAGACTTTAAAATTGGACATGATTTTAAATCTCGAAATATGACGAATTGTCGAAATATGTTGAAGTATAAGTAATAGTAACATGTTGGGAATTTAAAGAAGATATATAGAAGAAACAGGATTAAAAAATCCATGCGCATTATCAGAAAACCGCAACTAACTGTAACCACAACAGACGGTTCCCGTGAAGAAAAATAGTAAATATGCAAGAATGTCACTCACCATCCCTTTCCAATTATACTTAGTAATTTTCCTTTTCTTTTTCTTAATGTTAAATATCGTAATAAATTTTTATTTCGATTAAAATATCGAGCATTTAATTGGAAGAAAGGGGATTTTACAGGAGATAACCATTAGAGTTCTTATAAGAAAATAGACCGATCCGGAGAAACAGCAAGACGGAGATAATGGGAAGGTTTTTCTGCTTTAATTATATTATACCTAGTAGAACTTCTTGTTTCGACACGCATTAAAAGATTCACGAAATGATAGGTAAATTTTTTAACTGTTACAGGTACGTCTAATAAATTCTATGAAAGATATTTTCTTATATAAAATTTAATTGTTTTAATTTCTGGTTTAAAAATATTTCAATAAATTTCGAAGGAAATGTTTTATTTTGTCATAACTAACATAATTTTTTTATCAGAATACAATTTTATATTAAATAACATAATTCCATTTTAACAGTATGACTGCATTATATAAATAATTATAAAATATATTTCTTAAAATTAATAAAAATGTGTAACATAAAGTAGTATTTAAATTTTGCCTTTAAATAATGGTAACAAATCCTTTGATCTTCATTTCCAAATAATAACACCAATCTTCAAAATGAAATTTAAAAATAAGAAAACGATAATTCAGAATTTCGGTGAAAGAAAAATCTTTATTTAAACTTTCCTTAGAGTAAAGGTGTCCATAGAAACAGCTTTTTTCATAAGTCGAACTAAAATAAATTGAAATTCTACAACTGGAGAATAACGATATGAGTAAGGAATACAGGAATTGTGGGATAATGCAATCTATAAATTTTTCCCATTAAATAATGGTATCAAATCCTTTGATCTTCATTTCCAAATAACAACACCAATCTTCAAAATGAAAATAGAAAATAAGAAAACGATAATTCAGAATTTCGGTGAAAGAAAAATTCTTATTTAAACTTTACTTAGAGTAAAGGTGTCCATGGAAACAGTTTTTTCATAAGTCGAACTAAAAAAAATCGAAATTCTATAACTGGAGAATAACGATATGAGTAAGGGATACAGAAATGAAGGAATAATCTAATCCATAAACTTTTCTCATTAAATAATGGTAACAAATCATTTGATCTTCATTTCCAAATAACAACATCAATCTTCAAAATTAAAACAGAAAATAAAAGAACGATAATTTTAGAATATCGGAGAAAGAAAATTTTTTATTTAAACTTTACTTAGAGTACAGGTGTCCATGGAAACAGTTTTTTCATAAGTCGAACTAAAAAAAATCGAAATTCTAAAACCGCAGAATAACGATATGTGTAAGAGATACAAGAATGGAGGAATAATCCAATCCATAAACTTTTCTCATTAAATAATGGTAACAAATCCTTTGATCTTCATTTCCAAATAAGAACATCAATCTTCAGAATTAAAATAGAAAATAAGAGAACTATAATATCAATATTTTGGAGAAGAAAAATTCTTATTTAAACTTTACTTAGAGTAAAGGCATCCATAGAAACAGTTTTTTCATAAGTCGAACTAAAAAAAATCGAAATTCTACAACTGGAGAATAACGATATGAGTAAGGGATACAAGAATGGATCGATAATCCAATCCATAAACTTTTCCCATTAAATAATGGTAACAAATCCTTTGATCTTCACTTCCAAATAAT
>CM063498.1:182023829-182031329 GCA_032207245.1 Pardosa pseudoannulata
CAGAACTTCCTATGATCGTTTGCTTTTTTTTTTCGCTACATGGTGCAGCACCTAATATCGCACGCACTGCGGGAATACAAGCAAGCAAATCAACATAATATTTGAATATATTATAAATAATATTTATTATATACCATATAAAGATAGGTAGACAGAAAATTATTGTCCCTCATAATTTTGCCAGTGTGTGCAGTGCACACCCTGCACATATGGACCGCAAGCCACTGGTCTATATGTTTCTCTTAAGAAAATTCATAGCAAAATTTTTATACACATTTACCTCTTTGTGCTATGTAAGTAATATAAAAGCGTAAATTTTTGGTGTTTAGATTTGCACTGAAGTACATATTGTGACCATGCTTAAATTTGTTTTGACTAGTTTAAGCTTTACATCTATATATACATAGATTTTTAGTTTATGTGTACAATATATTACAAGCTATTTATTTTTTATTTCTTCAAGAAATTTCGTGTAGTGATGTAAGTACACATAAACAACCATTAATATATCAAATAATTTGTTTATTGCCCTTATTTTTTAATTTTTAATTTTTAACACTAAAAATTTAGTATATATTATTTTTTAATTACCAACATAATTTACGCATCAGTAATTTATTATGTATTTTAAATAATGTATAACTTAAAATGTAATATTTTCAATTATATTTCGAGAAAAAGTTGCAATGTTAATGTAAAATATTTTAGGATACCTTCCATGCAAAAGCACCGTTAATTTTTGTAATTTAATATAGGGTGCAAAGAAACAAACTCATTTACTACTTTACTTCCAAAATACTGTTTAAGTGAACACTGTATATTTTAATGATATGTAGCTATATTAATATAAATAGGTGTGACAATACTAAAGATCTCAAGATCTATTAGACAAACTTTCATCTGAAGTTTATTTAAATATTTTGTAATATTTTTCACACAAGACTACTGCTATATTTTGTATTCTAACACAAGGGAAAAATTAAAATTATAAAGCTCCTTCCTTTACATAATAAAGATATATACGTAATAACTATTTGATCTAGTCACAATTATGTAGCTCTTACTGTTTTACTTGACCGGGCTACTGGGCAAGGAGAAAGCTAATCAGCTAGCAATAATAACGAACGATGCAGTCTGGCCATATTGAAGAGAACGGCACAAGTCTAATTAAATCTTTATTTTAGAGCTGCTAAAACGGACATCTTTACTAATCAACGACAGACAAGAGAAAGACACAAATCACTCTGCTCGAACAGAGGTGCACCCAAGAGCGAAGACAGAAAGAATTTTCCCAAGGGACAAGAAACTTACTCAACGAATTTAAGTGTTAATATCAGAAAAAACGCGAATCCATTTGACGGCGACAGCTGAAAAACGTGTTGAATAGATAGAAAGATTACATCTGTAGGACAGAAAGCTTCGGGAAATGTATCGAAAGAATTTTAAGTCGAAGACGCTTCCTTGATTAAGACATTTAGAGGCTGGGAAAAAGATTTTAAGGAATTAGAATGGGAGGAGGTTTTTAAAGAAAAATTAAAATTAAATAATTTTGATATCACACACACACGTACACACACACACACACACACACATATATATATATATATATATATATATATATATATATATATATATATATATATATATATATATATATATATATATATATATATATATATATATATATATATATATATATATACATATATATATATATATATTATATATATACATATATATATACATACATATATATACATATATATATATATATATATATATATATATATATATATATATATATATGACAACCAGATATCTCAATATACGTAAGTGACAAAAATATCTGTTGAATTTCTTTTTAATACCAATTGTTTAAACATCTTTAGTTTCTAAAAACTGTAATATCGGGCCATTTTAAACTCATCAGTGAGATTTATTGTCTTACATAAAATGAAAAAAAATATTTTTATAAAACTAGACAACCCGACAGATGTTTTCCTGTTATACTGTAAATCCAAGAATTGTAAAATGTTTTTAAATAAATTATAAATTGGACCGATTTGATGGAAAACTAAGGCAAAAGATTATTTTAAAAGTGCTGGACACAACCACGCGTACAGGCATCACAAAGTAGTTAAATTAAATTAAAATTTCCACATCGCTTGTGGGGGGGGGATTCAATCCAGGAACTTCGCGTACTGAAGTCCGTTGCGCTGATCACTGCGCCATAGATACGCTGGTAGTGAATGGTTTCAAGCGACATTATAATAATCTCAACAAGCACTCAACTCTGGATCTTTAATAGAAAAACATTTTATATAGTATCAAATTGTGAATCCAAACCATTCTCTAATCAACTTAATTACATACACAAAATTTCATCAAAATCATTCCAACCGTTTAAAAGGAGTTCTATAACGAACACACGGCTAGAAGAATTTTATATATAAAGATAATAATCACTTATAATGAATCAAATTTATAGAAATTGTGCATCAAACGTATAATCTCATGATCTATAAATAACGCGATGATTGGTTTTCCTTTCAACATATTGAGTATCAGATTAGGTTTTCAACAGTCATAAACTTCACCGCTTCTGATACAAATAAACCATTAACCGACATCGCTCAGTCTTTGAACAAAATTTATCTCAGCCTTGTACCTCATAAAAGATAAGCTCAAAGATAGGTTTTGCTGACAGAATTCTCAGATTTGTCGGCATTTGAGTTCTTTAAATTCTCTCCTCCGAGTATATTCTGTTCAGATAGAAAAATTTTCCTGTACATTAGCCTCACTAAAAATTACAGTTAGGCGGATATATTTGAGATATTTTAATGTCGTGTGAATATATTAAAAAATTTTTCTCAGCAGTCTTTGTATTCAGAACGTGAAAGAAAATGAAATTTGAGCTTAAAAAAATTATATATTACTTTTGTTCACCTGAATCTGATATGAGGCTCATTTAAGTACCAAGTTTCTTCGTGTATAACACGCACCCTGTTGTTTTACAAGAAGAAATGGCTAAATAATATATGTCATGTATAACTCGCACCCTGTTGTTTTACAAGAATAAATTGCTAAATATTATGTGCCGTGTATAACACGCACCCTGTTTTTTACAAAATGTAAATGGCTAAATGTTATATGTCGTGTATAACTCGCACACTGTTGTTTTATAAGAAGAAAATGGCTAAATATTATATGCGGTGTATAACACGCACCCTGTTTTTTACAAAATGAAAATGGCTAAATGTTATATGTCGTGTATAACTCGCACACTGTAGTTTTACAAGAAGAAATAGGTAAATATTATATGCCGTGTATAACTCGTACCCTGTTTTCTACGAGATAAAATGCATAAAAATTATATCTCAAATATAACTTACATCATGTCTATTTTACGAAAAAATGTCTAAAATTTACATTCTGTGTTAACGTGCACCCTGTTTTTTTAGAGAAAATATGGCTTAAAACTATATCTTGGATATAATGTGCATATAAAATTTGATAAACAAATGGGTTTCCAGATTGTAAAATAATTGATACGTGAATTCAATTAAGATCAGCTCATTCAATGTGATTCTGAAGATAATTCCTTGATTAACAAAGTCTTTCGCGCTTGTTATCGCTTGTCTGGAGTCATTGGAGGGTTTCAGCTAGGATTAAATGACTATGGAAACTAAATTGAAAACCTGGTTCACCCCCTCCTTTTTTATGGGGTGCTATATGAGGGATTTTTAACTACTCTTTATTTTTAAATACGGAAATAAAAACAAATTAAAATATTTTTCAAATATTATCGTCAGTGAAACCTGTTATACAAAGTATAATTATCTACTTATACACATACAAACACAAGTACGTGTAATTTATAATATATTTGTATGTGCATACAAAATGATATGTAACAGTAAAATAAATAAAAATACGAGGAAGAAACTATAAAGAGGAAACTATATTTCTGTATTTCCACAACGATTTCTAATAATGAAATGAAGCGCGGCTGAATAACGGAAATAAAAAGAAAAGATACATATATATAATGCATCTCCATTCTGTCACCGGAACGACGACTTCTTTTTAGTTTGGAACAAGAGCGGATCATTTTGATAAACGTTTCAGTTATTTCGAAAGCTTTTCACGAACCAGACTTCCGCTTCGGAATGCGTTCAGTTTACATAGAATTGTAGTTAGTGAAACGGTAAAAATATATTGAAGAAAGGAAATCGAGCGTTGAAAGTCTGTGTATGTATCTACATCTAGAGGTATACCCTAATCTGTGTGAGAAAGTTAACAATCTGTGCAAGAAGAGTAGCCTTTTTAAGAGGAAAAAAATTACTAAGAAGATTTACACGGGAAAAAACTAATAAACAAACAGCCTTAGCATTGTTAACACATGGTTGTACTGATTCAGAAGCGTTACTTTCTAAGCGTGACATAAACATAAACGATATTCTTTGTTTTTTACCATTAACGCATTGTATGCGGAACCCGTACTAATATGTTTTCTGACGCTTAATACTTGAGCGAGGGACAAGTACTAGTACGTTTTCTGATGATTGATACTTGAGCGAGAGACACGTACTAGTACGGGTTAATGTTAAACAACATGGTTTGTTTGTGGATATAAAAATAACGGTATATACAGGAAAACGAAGCCGAATGTTCTTGTCTACTACATAGATTCCAGAAAAATTTAGACAAATAAAAACTAGTTTTTACATTATTAGTTTTATGATTGCTCTTTTCATTTTTTTATAATGTAAAAATGTTTATATATAACATAATTCGAAAAAATGAAAACTATATACTACTATTTCTATTTGATTTTTCATATTTACGATACTATTATAAATTTATCCACTAAAAAATATATTCTTTGTTTACAAAAATCTTATGGTTGTTATTTATATATTTCTATTTATATATTTGTTTATATATTTCAATATAAAAAACGAAAAGTTGTTAAAAATTAAATAATTTTTTATCTATTGAGATTTGACTGAATAACTAAATTTAAGCTCAAAACGCCCGCTCCCGGTACAATTCTTCTGCGAAATGTACCCGCACACAATGTGTTAATATACGTAATTAAACGATATCATGCTCTATATCAGTGGTTTCCAAATTTTTATGCTCATGGACCCCTTCTTATAGCAAACACTATATCAAAAACCCACAAGTTAAAAATTACATTCGGGAGATTCGTAAGGTCCACTCATATAAGGAACGGCAGGGTCTCGGACACCGAACGGGGGGATAGATTGGGTTCAAGTTGCACCCCGGAAAAGCCTCCCCATCGTGTGAAAATATTTAATTCTTTTTACGACTGTGATCATCTTGGATATGTTATCCAAGCAACAATCTTTTACATTTCGAATCGTTTGGGATATTAGTATTCCTTTGAATACAGCAATTATTTACTCCAGAAAATAAAAGTTATTTCCAAGTTTGTGATCCTTCTTCACGCTACTTCTTCACTGAAGAACATTGAAGACGTCACACCGGCTCCAGCACTGATCCTGTAAACGCCCCATAATGAAATCGCTATTTTTGCCGACTAAGCTACTTCCACTTTATTGAATTTTATTATCAATTTTATCGGCCCACCAAAACTTTTTTTTCTTTTGCTTTTCTGCCCGCTCGCTCTAAAATTTTTCTCATTATTGCTCTAGGATACCTCTGTAATATTTTTTATCTTTAATTATAGTGATTAAAAGATTTTCTTCTACCCTTTTGCATAGGAGATATAAAAAACCTATATGATTATAAATCAAAAATCGGAACAAGCCAAAAGAGCTTAAGAAAAAGATTTAAATGCATACTTAAATTAAAAGGAGATTTATAAAGCAAAACATATTATTTCTCCGAAATATTCGATTTTTAAAACATATTATGTAATTTACGCGTTTCACTCTTCCATCAATTACTTAATTACCGAGCAAATGACAATGCGATATCATGTTTCCGTCTTTCCGAAACTGATTAACGCAGACCATTTGTCAAGCTGTCACCTAAAATGCAACTTTTAAACTGCTTATGTGACTTTTTTTTACTCATTAAAAATATATGAGAGGGAGATAATGATAGTTTAGTTAATATATTAGGAAAATTATGTACGAAAAACAAAAGAGCGAGCGATTAATTTTCCCGTTATTTTATTCCCTTTCTTTCTATCCATTTTTAGTACTATTATCTAGCACAGTGTCAAGCAGGAAAAGAGGAGATTTGTTCAGATTCACGAATGGAGTCATCCCCTAAAGAAAATGTGCGCATGACGTCAAGTGCAGCAAAAATGGCAGCTCAACTTCCTCGTTGGCAAAACATTTGAATTTCC
Source organism: Pardosa pseudoannulata (assembly GCA_032207245.1). Taxonomy (NCBI): domain Eukaryota; kingdom Metazoa; phylum Arthropoda; class Arachnida; order Araneae; family Lycosidae; genus Pardosa; species Pardosa pseudoannulata. The sequence goes on from CM063498.1 coordinate 182,030,173, forward strand.
TACGGATCGTGCTTGTTATTGGGCTTTTAATTTTGTCAATTATATGAATATTGTAACAAGTTGTTGTACATATGGCTGTACTAAGCATTTCAATAAAGGTGAAAATATTGGATTTTATTGCTTTCCTAAAGATCCTACATTGCAGATGCATTGTTTAAAAACTTTGAAAAGACAAGATTCTTCGAGAATTTTCGGCAAACATTTTCAGAAAGGTAATAAAACGTTAAACTTACTGTAATGTATTTAGATTATTAGCAAAATTTGTTTTATTTTTATTTTTTTCTTATATTAAGAAGTTTTTTTCACTGTTTAACCAGTGAAATAAATTATACACAGTATTAGACATTTATTAGGTTAGAATTATATGACTAGAACTATTATAGTTTTATTAGATAACATAATGATAGATATATGTTATAACTTAGACAACTATAAAGTTGAAATTTATTATAAAATAAATGTTTTATGTGATAACATCTGAAATTATTTTTTCTGAAAGCTTATTTTATATATAAAAGTCAATATAAAAAAATATTTTCTATAAAAGAATTAGTATTTCAATCCTATATATATATATATATTTATATAATATATATATATATATATATATATATATATATATATATATATATATATATATATATATATATATATATAAATATATATTTATATATATTTTATATATTATATATATATAAATATTTATATAGATATATTTATATTTATATATATATATATATATATATATATATATTTATTTATATATATATATAGATAGATATATTTATATATATATATATATATAGATAGATAGATAGATAGATAGATATAGGTATATTATAACTATATAAAAATAAGCAATTTTTAAAGATATCTATTTATATAAATTAGCATTATATATAAACTTATAATGTAATAGATTATATAAAATTATTAAGCTATAAGAATTTTTTTTATTATTATTAATATTTTTTCTCATATTTCTAATGTATTTTTTCCATATATTTTGTAGAAGTATATATAAATGTAGTATATATATTTTTTCCTTAAAATATAATTATTTGCACATATTTTATTATATTATATTTGTAATAGTTTATTGTGCCTGTTAACATAATAATTATTATATTTGATTACTTGACAGTATCTATAAAGTG
>CM063498.1:182036329-182063829 GCA_032207245.1 Pardosa pseudoannulata
AATTTATCGTTGTTTAAAGAAATATCAGATGTACCTGTTTGGAAACGATAATTTAAATATTTTCACTGCAGTTATTTCCAGTAATTATAACAACAAAAAAATAAAACCTTAAAACCACAATTTCTGGGTCATTCTCGAGAAAAACTTCCAAATCTCAAACAATGTTTTTATTTAAAGTATTTTTCCCTTTACCACCATTATATAAATAAGATTAAACGTAGGGGAACGCACTCTATATTTTAAAAAATGCTTTAAATGATACAAAAATGATACAAACATCAAAATGGTACCTAAGCTCTACCAAACGTATCGCAGCAAGCTGATTAATTCAAATAGCATCGTAAATCAATATTTTCGTCTGTTGTAGGTTACATCATTCGAATTGCAAATTTAAAGTTAAATGCATTTTTAAGTAAAGATTTACTTTTAAAATATAAATTTGTAAGGAAAGAGTCTGCTTTTCTTATAAAACTAGCATATAGCCCGTCATATGAACGGGATAAGTAAAATTTTTAATTTTCCAAAATTGTAAAGTACCCTATAAGGCAGATAAATAAACGGTTTGCTGTTTGGCTGAGAATTATCTGGTACATGCTCAATAATTTGTTTATCTTCATACTCCTCTACAGTCTCCTGATACTGTGAATGAAGTTTAGAATCACGTTGAATTCATTTAGAAAGATAATTCAAGGTTTTCTTAGCTACGCCAAAATTATCGTTAAGTTCTTCAATTTTTTTTTTTTTTTTTTTTCCACAGTAATTAAGGGAAGTAAAGGGATGAAACTATCATTTCCACTACACCCTGGAGGTAGATAGAATTTGCTGTTAATACCTGTGATAAAATTTTCATTGCAAGCAAAAATAATCAATGATTCAATTTAAATTTATCACATATGTACCTAATATATTATTTAAGCCAAATATAAAAGAAAATTATTTACGCAATATCTAAGTTCAGCGATAAAACGTATGAAAATAATGCAGACGATATTTAAATAATTTAAAATAAAAAAATGATTAACTGGTATGGTTAGAGGAAGGACAGCATAATGCTAGAAAAAATGTTATTTTTACCTATTTGTTATGTGACAAATTGATAAGCTTAATTGCCTGCTTTTAACCAGGGAAATTAGAGCTTGAAGTAATGGCATTAAAAGTTCGAAAAGAGGGGAAGGGATGGATTTCGAACGTTTTAAAGACGACAGTATTTTTCACTGTGATATGAAGCATGTTTATACCAATTTATTTTAGAATCAGCTCCATAGTTTAGGAGAAGATAAACTTGACTAGCTTTGAATTTTACTAACCCTAATTCATCAAGAATCCACTATTGATGCCTCTATCCATTCCAGGTCCAACCGCTTCATAAATTCAAGGACAGGCGGACAGATATCTTATGCTATTATTATACAGGGGATGATAACTATTATTTAAATATAAAATTTATACTTACTTAAAGGAACATGAAATGCATATGTTTTGATTTTTTAAGTTTAATTAATTTCACATTTAGTTATTTACAGTAATAATAACAAAAAAAATTAAACATTTCTTTTAAATAGAAATTTCTAAATTAAAGACCGAGTACAAATCTCAGAGATGACACAATATTATTAACTCATATATTATTTTCTGGATATATGAACTGGATGAAAGCCTCTTCTGTATTTAGAATAATGGATATTGAAATAAACAACAAAATAGCCCTTAAATTCTATCATGCGCAGCCAGTTAATTAATTCAAATTGCATAACGAATCAATACTTTTGTCTGTTGAAGATCGGATTTTTTGAGTTACAAATTTAAATTGAAGAATATTCGCAATTTTTTAATTAAAAGCAAAGTAGCATGTTTCTTTAAACTAAAACAACGAAACAAATATTATATATCTTTCTTATAAATTATTTAGAAACTTTAATCAACAGATATAACTGCCATTAAAATTTTTACTGCTGAAATAACAAGAATGCTCATCATTTTTAAAGTCGTTAACACTAGAACCCTGGGATGGATAATCTTGACGTCAAAACCATTTTGTAAGTAATTTATTAAAAAAAATTGCTAACGAAATTGAAAGGAAATTTTTGGCTTTCCTAATTTTATACGCATAAATATATATGAAAATATAATATTCAAGAATTTGGGCAAATCCGAAAAATAGTTCATTGCTAAGCTTTTAAGTGTGGGAACAAAACTACAGATCTTTGTTCTAACTGAAAAATATCGATATATGATTATGACTGGCGATTAAGAATCCTAGTTGGTTGGTCTATTCACCTATAAACTGATATGTACGAGTTTTTCCCGGCAGTAGGCCTTGAGAGATGATGCCTAAATAAACTCCACTTGTAAAATAATAAGCCGGCCAGTTTGTACAGTAGTTAGTGTATTGTGCTCCCACTCGATGGGTATGGATCAAATTCCCGTGATAAGCTTGGATGTATTTATGTGTTTTTCCCTCATAGGGAGTGATGTTGCCCTATCTATTTATCTAAAAATGCGAACAAATCACCTGATTGCATGGCAAAACACTAATAAAGACAAGTGCCCCGTCTTTGTAAAGGGAGAAAAAGATAATAATGATACTATCTATAAAAGGATAAAATCACTGGTGGGCCAAAAAAGATTAACGGCCATCATAACATATTCTAAAGCTTAAAACAACTCAACAAATACTAGAATACATGTATGAATGTAATGAATGAAACTATAACTTCATTTGTAACAATTCATTACAATCAAGTTCAAACTACGATGGTTGAGATAATTCTGAGATAAATCTGAGAAGCGATAATTCTGAGAAGTGATGCTAAATAATCATCTGTCAGTCTATCTCTGATAGATTTCTTCCCACGCTTCGTATAGAAAAACTTCCACAGATATACGATGAAGCAAAAACAGCACTGATTTTCTAGGCGTACGATATTAAATTTGAGATACTTGTTTTCGATAATGATTTGTAAAAGTTTAATTTTGGGAGGTTACTGTTAGATTGTAACTCGATTAATACAAACTGTAAATCTGACCTCACTGCTTCACAGTATTTGTTGAAGGATAACGTGGATAATTAGCTCGACACTTGAATCTTAGATAATGTTTTCTCAATTGTAATTAATTATAATATGTAGTTATATTTATTTTGCTAGCTGGTTAAAATCTTCAGGAGTGACGGAGCTGGACCGCGGCCCGTAGTTTTCCCTTCACTGGTATATAACGATAAACCTGTCATATTTTTAACGATATATTTTTCTCATCGTAGTATTCCTTATTTCCGAAGTGCAAAATCACCAAGAGGATAGTAATTGTGTTATAAATAGTTACATTTTATATTATTTAATTAAAGTTAAAATAAATTTCAAAATACAATCAAAAATTTTATGGGCATACTACGCATATAAACATTGGATGTACAAATAATCAAACTGTCTTCAACCATATTTCCTAGATTTTTACAGTATCATTATAGACAAGTTCCGATGAATTCGTACCGGATGGTTATAATTATAGTTGAACATTCAAAACACTGTAAGAATAGAACCATAGGTTAAATAAATTCATCTGAAAATTAGCCTCAATATACGCCCATCAATGAAAATGTGTATGAGTGATAAAAAAAATGTTCAAAATGTTATCAGAAGCACAAAGATGCCCAATTACCATTCTTAAAGTCTCACAAAGCGTAAGTCTTCAGTGACAAAGTCATGATGAATTTCTCAGAGACAAAAAAAAGGAACTCATTTAGGCAAATGACACTCGTTTACATTGCATAAGTAATATCCATGACTTTCATGACATGTCATGACTTTCAATTCGCATAATAATATATTATAATACGACGGACCATATAATGGGGATTATGATGTGAACCTCTATATTATGTCAATCACAAAACTAGTTATTGATAAAATTGATAAAATTTTTAATTATTTCTTTTCATCAGGTGGATTTCCCGTTTTCATTTTTATTTCAGGTAATTTTGGGTTATATTTCAGGTAATTTTGACCAGAAGACCTTTCAAACGGCTTTTTGAAAGTGAAATTTTAATTACAACCACCTTACATGTGTGCAAGTTGTTGTTGTTGTTTTGTTAAATGTCTCCAAAAACTTTGGAGACATGGGTCACACGTTCTGGATCCAAATGTCAGATGATTTCTTCTGGTGGTAAACCAAGTTGGAAGAGATGGCTATAATGCCTTGGCAATTATAGATGTGATCTGGAGTTTGTGGACATTTCTGCAGGAGAGGATATGATCTAGTGTTGTCTGAAGATATTTTCATGCCTTTAAAATGGCCGGTCAGTAGTCTTGGAATTGCCGAGGACAGATTTCTAGGACGATCAAGATCTTACGCGTGTATGAATATACACATGAAAATTATGTCTATACATGTGTATGTATATACATATATAAAATACATAAATTTCTAACTGTTGTTAAATGACAGTTTAGAAGGGGGGAAAAGCGTGATTCGATATATATTTTTGAGGGACTTTTCCATCGAAAAAAATATTTTAAAGTTTGGAAAAAATGACAAATGTATAAATGACACTCACCCACAAACTGAAAGACAGGAAGCAAACACTGTGTCGGGCGCAGCTCCTCATCATGCCCATCTTCAAGAGGAACCAAATATCTCTTTAAATGGGGATACAAAAAAAAACGTAAACAAATCACAGCGCTACGAGCATGTGTTGACAGCAATTCCTCCGAGAGAGAGATCCGGCGAAATTATCCGGTGGTGATAACACAGTTGCGGGGCGCTAGGACTGCTCGCAACAAGAGAATGGGAGGGCCATCACACACTTGGTTTGATCAGGGGTTCCAAAATAACAGTGATACACCGTCCGACCGGCAGCTTAGAGAATCTCGGCTCAACTGGAGCGACGTTTTCCCTGCGCTCGCTTGGTCCTCCATGAAAGAAGGGTTGCCGTTGACAGATTTTCGCTTGGCGACACTTCGGTATTGCGAATATCGCCAGGTTGCCAGTAGCAGGTGGCTTTCTTTTCTCTGTATGAAAGGTTTCTTGCTTTTTTTGTTGAATAGTATCGTTTTTTTAATGCGGTAGTGACCTTTCTAAAGCAACTTATTGAAGCCAATCTGCTTGAAAATTTAATATGCTATAGACAATGTATTTAAATAAAATTAGTTAAAATTGCGGGTATAATATTAATTATTTTAAAAGTAATTATTAATTGTTTCATATGTGCCATCTTTTTAAAAATGCCGTGTACACAACACAAAATAGTAAGTGGTTTTACACAAAATAGGGCATTTTAATTATAGGAATGTTTTTATATTTCCTATTTTACATGTAATACTTTTTTTAAAACAAACTCCTTGAAAATTTATTATTGGCAATATATTTAAATAAAATTGGTTTAAACTGTGGAGTATATTATTAATTATTTAATATAAAAGGTATTCACCTTTTTAAAGCAACTTATTGAAGCCAATCTGCTTGGAAATTTAATATGTTACAGACAATATATTTAAATAAAATTAGTTAAAATTGCGGGAATAATATTAATTGTTTTAAAAGTAATTATTAATTGTTTCAAATGTACCATCTTTAGAAAGGCCGTATACACAACCCTTTTACAAAAAATAGATCATTTTAATTATAGGAATGTTTTTATATTTCATATTTTACATGTAATACTTTTTTAAAACAAACTCCTTGAAAATTTATTATTGGCAATATATTTAAATAAAATTGGTTTAAACTTTGGAGTATATTATTAATTATTTAATATAAAAGTTAGTGACCTCTTTAAAGCAACTTATTGAAGCCAATCTGCTTGAAAATTTAATATGCTATAGACAATGTATTTAAATAAAATTAGTTAAAATTGCGGGTATAATATTAATTATTTTAAAAGTAATTATTAATTGTTTCATATGTGCCATCTTTTTAAAAATGCCGTGTACACAACACAAAATAGTAAGTGGTTTTACACAAAATAGGGCATTTTAATTATAGGAATGTTTTTATATTTCCTATTTTACATGTAATACTTTTTTTAAAACAAACTCCTTGAAAATTTATTATTGGCAATATATTTAAATAAAATTGGTTTAAACTTTGGAGTATATTATTAATTATTTAATATAAAAGTTAGTGACCTTTTTAAAGCAACTTATTGAAGCCAATCTGCTTGGAAATTTAATGTTATAGGCAATGAATTTAAATAAAAATTAGTTAAAATTGCGGGAATAATATTAATTGTTTTAAAAGTATTTATTAATTGTTTCAAATGTACCATCTTTAATAATGCCGTGTACACAACTCTTTTACAAAAAATAGAGCATTTTAATTGTAGGAATGTTTTTATATTTCATATTTTACATGTAATACTTTTTTTAAAACAAACTCCTTGAAAATTTATTATTGGCAATATATTTAAATAAAATTGGTTTAAACTTTGGAGTATATTATTAATTATTTAATATAAAAGTTAGTGACCTTTTTAAAGCAACTTATTGAAGCCAATCTGCTTGGAAATTTAATGTTATAGGCAATGAATTTAAATAAAAATTAGTTAAAATTGCGGGAATAATATTAATTGTTTTAAAAGTATTTATTAATTGTTTCAAATGTACCATCTTTAATAATGCCGTGTACACAACTCTTTTACAAAAAATAGAGCATTTTAATTGTAGGAATGTTTTTATATTTCATATTTTACATGTAATACTTTTTTTAAAACAAACTCCTTGAAAATTTATTATTGGCAATATATTTAAATAAAATTGGTTTAAACTTTGGAGTATATTATTAATTATTTAATATAAAAGGTATTCACCTTTTTAAAGCAACTTATTGAAGCCAATCTGCTTGGAAATTTAATATGTTACAGACAATATATTTAAATAAAATTAGTTAAAATTGCGGGAATAATATTAATTGTTTTAAAAGTATTTATTAATTGTTTCAAATGTACCATCTTTAATAATGCCGTGTACACAACCCTTTTACAAAAAATAGAGCATTTTAATTGTAGGAATGTTTTTATATTTCATATTTTACATGTAATACTTTTTTTAAAACAAACTCCTTGAAAATTTATTATTGGCAATATATTTAAATAAAATTGGTTTAAACTTTGGAGTATATTATTAATTATTTAATATAAAAGATAATGACATTTTTAAAGCAACTTATTGACGCCAATCTGCTTGGAAATTTAATATGCCATAGACAATGTATTTAAATAAAATAAGTTAAAATTGCGGGTATAATATTAATTATTTTAAAAGTAATTATTAATTGTTTCAAATGTACCATCTTTAAAAATGCCGTGTACACAACCCTTTTACAAAAAATAGAGCATTTTAATTATATGAATGTTTTTATATTTCATATTTTACATGTAATACTTTTTTTTAAAACAAACTCCTTGAAAATTTATTATTGGCAATATATTTAAATAAAATTGGTTTAAACTGTGGAGTATATTATTAATTATTTAATATAAAAGGTATTGACCTTTTTAAAGCAACTTATTGAAGCCAATCTGCTTGGAAATTTAATGTGCTATAGACAATGTATTTAAATAAAACTAGTTAAAATTGTGGGTAAAATATTATTAATTGTTTTAAAAGTTATTATTAATTGTTTCAAATGTACCTTCTTTAAAAATGCCGTGTACACAACCCTTTTACAAAAAATAGAGCATTTTAATTATATGAATGTTTTTATATTTCATATTTTACATGTAATACTTTTTTTTAAATCAACCTCCTTAAAAATTTATTATTGTCAATATATATAATTAAAATTGGTTTTAAACTGTGGAGTATATTATTAATTATTTAATATAAAAAAGCAACTTATTGAAGCCAATCTGCTTGGAAATTTAATGTGCTATAGACAATGTATTTAAATAAAACTAGTTAAAATTGTGGGTAAAATATTATTAATTGTTTTAAAAGTTATTATTAATTGTTTCAAATGTACCTTCTTTAAAAATGAAGTGTTTGCAACCCTTTTACACAAAATAGAACCTTTTTTAATTATAGGAACGTTTTTATATTTTAGATTTTACATGTAATATTTTTTTAAATCAACTTCCTTGAAAATTTATTATTGGAAATATATTTAAATAAAATTGGTTTAAATTTGGAGTATATATTAATTATTTAATATAAAAGGTATTACCTTTAAAGCAATATTGAAGCCAATCTGCTTGGAAATTTAATATTATAGACAATGTATTTAAATAAAATTAGTTAAAATTACGGGAATAAAATTAATTGTTTTAAAAGAATTATTAATTGTTTCAAATGTGCCATCTTTAAAAATGCCGTGTACACAATCCTTTTACAAAAAATAGAGCATTTTAATTATAGAAATGTTTTTATAATATTTTACATGTAATACTTTTATAAAACAAACTCCTTGAAAATTTATTATGGCAATATATTTAAATAAAATTGGTTTAAACTGTGGAGTATATTATTAATTATTTAATATAAAAGGTATTGATCTTTTAAAAGCAACTTATTGAAGATAAATTGGAAATTTAATATGCTATAGACAATGTATTTAAATAAAACTAGTTAAAATTGTATATAATATTAATGTTTTTAAAATATTATTAAAATTTCAAATGTACCTTCTTTAAAAATGATGTTATTTTTACACAAAAAAATTTTAATTATAGGAACGTTTTTATATTTTAGATTTTACATGTAATATTTTTTTAAATCAACTTCCTTGAAAATTTATTATTGGAAATATATTTAAATAAAATTGGTTTCAACTGTGAGATATACCATTACTTATTTAAAAAATTACCAATCTCCGGCAGACAAGAGAATGATACGAAAAAAACTTTGCTGGAACAAAGGTGTACCCCAGAGTGAGACAGATAGAATTTTCCCAGAGGGCAAGAAACCTAGTCAGTGAATTTAGCTGTTACATCAGGGAGAAAACTGAGCAATTAGCCGGCGACAACTGGAAATGTGTTGGAAGAATTTTAAGTCAAGAACACTCCTTTGATTAAGACATTTTGAGGCTGGGAAAATAGAGTTTAAGAAATTTTGAATATATAAAGGATAAAATTTTAAAATATTAAAAAATAATTTATATATATATATATAAAATATTAAATTATATGTATTAAAAACAATTTATTATCTTTTATAAAAATAAAATAAATAAAAAGAATAATAATTTTATATAATAAAATATATTTATATTTATATATAAACAGATAATTTATATTATATAATATTATAAATATTTTTAAAAAAATGAAAATTATTTTATTTAAGAATATTATAATTAAATTATTATAAACGAAGATTTTTATTTTAATATAGACATGTATATACACACACACAATATATATATATATATATATATATATATATATATATATATATATATATATATATATATATATATATATATATATATATATATATATATATATAATATATATATATTATATATAATATAAATATATATATATATATATATATTTATATATATATATATATATATATATATATAATATATATATATATATATATATATATATTTATATATATATATATATGTATATTATGTATAATATATGTACATATATATATATATAAATATATTTTGTATATATATGTACATATATATATATAATATATATATATATATATATATGTATATATATATATATATATATATATATGTGTGTACATATATATATAAATATATATATATTGATATATATATATATATATGTATATATATAATATATATATATATATATATATATATGTACATATATATAAATAAATATATATTGATATATATATATGTATGTATGTCATATGATCTTGCTCCTGGTCTATACATAGGTCATACTGTTTGTGACCCCACTAGTTATTAAGTCACTATAAACCTCTGGCATCCTAAAAAAATCTCCAGAAATCATATTGCCATGAACATGATAGTAAGACAGTTTTGTCAACAAGCAAAACAATGAAAAAGGAATAATTCATTTCTCCAGTTCTCTTAAATTCCACTAAAATGATAATTTGGAGGAAAAATGTGACCGAAATGTTTTGACGATAGATGTGAGAAAGCGAAGTATCTAGGAACGATGAATGCGAGAAGAACAACACCGGTTCACATTGGTTCTATGGAGATAAAACAGGGACCAAATGAATGGAACCAAAATTTCGGGAAGAAAGATTCAGGTTACACTGTATGGACATGTGTCAGGTTCACTCATGGAGTACTTATTCAACACATTGTGTGCAGGTACATTTAGCAACGGAAATGTACCGGGAGCGGGCGTTTTGCGCTTAAATTTAGTTATTCAGTTAAATCTCAATAGATCGCAAATTATTTAATTTTTACTAACCAACTTTTCGTATTTTTTATAATTATATGTAAACAATATATAAATATATATAATATATATAATATATATATATATATATATATATATATATATATATATATATATATATAATATATAAATATACATATATATAATATCATTTTCGCAAGGATAAATAAAAAGTTAATTTTAAATCTAAATTGATTTTTTAATCAACCTTCCAGTTCTGTGGTTCCGCATCGACTGATGTAAAAACTAGTTTTTATTTGTCTCAATTTTTCCAGAATCTGTGTGGCAGACAAGAACATTCGGCTTCGTTTTCCTGTGTATACCGTTATTTTTGTACTCACAAACAAACCATGTTGTTACACTAACCCGTACTAGTACGTGTCCCGCGCTCAAGTATCAGTCGTCAGAAAACGTACTAGTACGTGTCACGCATATAATGTGTTAAGATATCAGAGGCTAGGCCAGAAATTTTATATGAATAAATTTCTCCCCCTTCATCTCATCACTAAAACATCAACTGTTACATATTGGGTTTATAACCCCTCTATTCCCCCTTTCGTTACACCACTGGAAGCTATATTTGAATACCGACATCCAAAAATAATTAGCAAAATAGAGGTAACGAAAGCTGAATCGAATCCCTGTAATTTAAATTTTGCAGATCTATATTTTGCAGACTTTAAAAATGGTTATTTACAATAAACATTAGAAACTTCCTTTTGCAAAAATTTCTGATGTCACAAACTTCAAGGATAGATTTATTTAGCATTTATTTTGTATGATCGGAAAAATAAACACCAGTCTGCATAACTTATTAGGATGTTACGCTTGAGGACGAATTTAAATCGAACGGCTTTTAAAACTGGTTGAGGTATATACGTGGCCCTGTAGGCAAGGAGAAAATCTCTGACGAAACCTAGAGCGTAAATATTCAGCCTTGGTTAAGATCAAGCTCTGAGGATCAAAATATTTTTAGTGTTATTATTGAGGTCCCTGACAAACTGAAGGATGATTGTCGATACAGCTTTAAACAAAACAAGGGGAAATAAAAAGAGAATAATGCTACTGTAAATGAAGTGCTATGAAAGGCATATGATCAAAGAAAAATATTTTTTAATTTTTTTCTCGCTTTATTAATTTATTTTCTCTCTCATTTTCTTGCATACTTGTTTCCTTTAATAAAAATAATATTTAATAATAATAATAATAATAATTAGTAATAATAATAATAGTAATAATAATAATAACAATAATAATAATAATAATAAGTGTGGTTTTTTGTACAACAGATGACTTATAAGTATTCTTAAATTAGCATAAAAAATAAGATCTTATGAGACGAACTATTTTGTCTAGATTTAAATTTTTTTCTCGTATAATTGATTTACCGCTACTGTAAATGAAGTGCTATAAAATGCATATGATCAAAGAAAACAATTTAAACTTTTTTTTCGCTTTATTAAATTATTTTCTCTCTCATTTTCTTTCATAATTGTTTCCTTTAATAAAATAATATTTAATAATAATAATAATAATTATTATTATTATTATTATTATTATTATAATAATAATAATAATAATAATAATAATAATTTACATAAGTGTGGTTTTATTCTACATCAGATGACTTATACTTAAATTAGCATAAAAAATTAAGATCTTATGAGACAAATTATTTTGTCTAGATTTAAATTTTTTTCTCGTATAATTGATTTATCGCTACTGTAAATGAAGTGCTATAAAATGCATATGATCAAAGAAAAAAATTTTAATTTCTTTTCTCGCTTTATTAATTTATTTTCTCTCTCATTTTCTTGCATACTTGTTTCCATTAATAAAAATAATATTTAATAATAATAATAATAATAATAATTAGTAATAATAATGATGACAATAATAATAATAATAGTAATAATAATAATAATAATAATAATAATAATTTACATAAATGTGGGGCTTTTTTTTTACTACAGATGACTTATAAGCATTCTTAAATTAGCAAAAAAAATTAAAGATATTTGAGACAAAATATTTTGTTTACATTTAAATTTTTTTCTAGAATTAGTGATTTATGTTTTCTTTCATTTTTCTTCCAAATTTTTTCCCTTTGATTACAATAATGACAATAATAATAATAATGTAATTATTTTAATGTTTTTTTTTCGTACTACAAATTTCTTATAAGCATTACTTAAGTTATCTTTAAAAAATAACAACTTCAGAGACAAAATATTTTGTGCTTATATAAAAGTCAAGCGGTATTTGTATATAACAAAAAAATATTGCATTCAGTCAAATTTTTTTAAGAATAAAGTAAATAAAATAACGTCAAATAACACAAAACACACAAAATATTTGATGATATATTACATCACAATCTCAAAGGAAAAAGCCACGAAATCTGTGTGCCAGCTCTTTTATAAACTACTGGAAGGGGTGCGGCTCCAGGAAATGAGTGTAAGCCGCCATTATGAAGAAAAAATGTGTTTTAGAATTTGTCAATAGGGAATCTAGATTTTCAATGGAAAAAGAGAAACATTTAAGTAAATAATGTTAATAATAATAATAGAAATAATAATAATAATAATAATAATAATAATAATAATAATTTACATAAATGTGGGTCTTTTTTTGCTATAGATAACTTATAAGCATTCTTACATTAGCATAAAAAAGTAAGAACATTTAAAATAAACTAAATTTTTTCCGTATAATTGATGTATCGTTGACTTCATTTTTCTTCCATGCTTTTTGCCCTTTGATTATAATAATGACAATAATAATAATTATAATGATATAATTATTTTTACACTGTTTTTCCTCGTACAAATTGCTTACAAGCATTACTTAAATTAGTTTTTTTAGAACAAAGTAAAGAAAATAACGACAAAGAAAATTAAATAAACAAAATTAATTCAATGCCTCCAACATTTCTCTGAATGCTTGTTTTTCTTTTAAGTTATATGAATATTTATAAGTATTATTTTTATACTACAGATTGTTTATCAGTGTAACTTAAATTAGCATATAAAGTTTAAGATTATAGGGACGAAATATTTTGCGTTTCTACAAAAAGCAAATGGCCTCAGTAAATAACACAAAAATCATTGCATTCAGTAAATTTTTATGTCTTTCTAAGAATTAAAGAATTAAAGTAACAGGAAATAAAATTACATAAAAAATTTAACTTGAGTTAAAAAATTGCATATAAATGTATTTCTTTTTATACGACACATTATTTGATACAAGGGTTACTCTGAAATTAAAGAGCAATCACTAAATGATACAAAGTTGAACTTGATAAGCCAAAATTAAATTTGTGGTAAAATGATATACTGCAAATAATATCAAATTGAATTATCGGATTGAATTATTTGTGATATTTATAAAAAAATTAAAGAAATAACGATAACAATAATAAATAAAAAACCATGAACTAAATTATTCAATTTTTTTCTAATAAACCTAAATTGCAACTGTTGTCGCCACAAATTATAATTTCCTAGCACAAGAAAAAATTAAATTTAAATTTTGAAGCAATATTTCTTACCTTTTATCCTCTGCCTCTGTCACAATTTAAGTTTACCTTGGTATAATGACTACCATAATTATATTTGTAATATATATATATATATATATATATATATATATATATATATATATATATATTATTTGTATTTATATATATACTGCAAACATCAAAACTGTATTTATTGGATTAATTTTTTTTTGTGATATTTATCTAAAATTAAGAGAAAAAGATAATAATAAATAAATAAAATAACATGAAAAAACTAATAAATAAAATTAAGCAAACTATTGTTTCTTCTATGATACTTTTTTTATGTAATCGTAATTCTCCCCAGTAAAGCTTCCAATTGCTTTTTTTTTCCACCTTACTTTGACTAGCCAAATAACATATTCTACCACAAATAATAGTTTGCTGACATAATAAAGTTCACTTTTATATATTTAGGCTATAATTTTTAGTGTTTATCATCTACCTCTGCCACAATTTCAGAGTTACTACCATAAGTATAATTATCCCGATCATACCCGAGTAATAACACCCGATTTATTATTATACCCGATAATTAATACCCGAGTATAATGAATACCATAATTACAATTGTAAAAAAAGTAATCTATTGCAAACATAAAAAATATATAGGATTAATTTTTTGTGATATTTATCAAAAATTAAATTAAATAAAGATAAGAGCAAAAAATAAAAATCCATGAACAAAATTATTCATTTTTTTTTCTAAGAAATCTAAATTACAACTGTTGCCGCCACAAATTATAATTTCCTAGTAATTAATTAGCTTTTATCATCTGCCTCTATCACAATTTAAGGTTACGTTGGCATAATGACTACCGTAATTAAATTTGTATATATATATATATATATATATATATATATATATATATATATATATATATATATATATATATATTTATTTATTTATTTATTTATTTATTTATACTAGCAATTCTACTTACAATTTCAGAGTTACTACATAAGTATAATTATCCCGATCATACCCGAGTAATAACACCTGATTTATTATTATATGTGGAATAATACCCGATAATTAATACACTTGTATAATGACTGCCATAATTAAAATTTAAAAAAAAAGTAATATACTGCAAACATAAAAACTATATTTATTGGACTAAATTTTTTGTCATATTTATCAAAAATTAAATAAAGATAACAATAATAAATAAAATGACATAAATAAAATTAATAAATTAGAATAAACTAATTATTCTTTCTTTTGACTTTAGTTTTTCTGTGTGATCGTAATTCACATTAGTAAAGCTTTTTTTATCCCCACTTGTTTAGTCTTGCCAAATAAACGGCGATAAACAGCCAAATTCTAGCACCCACCCCCGTCCCGCCGATATCAACAAACGGGGCTCCGTCGCGCATGCTCGAACCATATGACAGATCGACGAAGCAAGTGTTTGAACAGCTGATTGAGTTTGTCGCTCGAAAATGAATGAAAGAAGAAAGAAGCAAGGATAATGCGCGAAAACGATTGCCTCTTCATCCAGACAGAAAATCCCGGTCGTTCGCTCGCAGGAAGGTTGATTTCCAGAACAAGTTTATTTACTTATTTATTTATTTTGGCTTGCTTGACTCAGGTTATGTATGCGTCGAGGACGGATGTGGTTTGGGAGACTGCCCTTCACATCCGTACAAAATCAAGTCGTGGTTAATCGATGTCATTACTCCATTCCATTATCTCTTTAGCACATTTTTCATATGCCTGTTTTCTTTGAATTGTTGGTATGCTTCTTTAATTATTGCACTTTTGTTACCAACATTAAATAATTTCGGATATTAATGAAATTTATGTAATTTCTGAGGAAACAAATGTTATTGCACGGGAGAAAAATAATAGAAGTTAAATAAGGTGTGAAAGGAAGTTGCAAATAAGAGATAAACATTTAATACAGAAGCTTCTAACATTTCTTAGTTTACCAAAACCTTTAACCCTTTGTGCAGTACATCACATATGATATACACCTCTAATGTTTTATACGTTTAAGCGTCACATGTGATAAACAATGCTATAAAAATGAAATCTATAAAATCTTTCATATAAAATATAGTTTATTATGTATCAGTGATAAACAAGCAACTAAAGCAATAAGGCGATTTCACGCAGTAGGGCAAATCTCAATTTATAACAATTCTGGCTTTAGTTTCAAACGAAAAGGCAATTTATAGTTTGTCTATCGGCTGTTGTAAACCTGAAAATGAATTGTTTGGTTTGGTTTAGAGCGCTACGGTCTACTTTTTGCAACACGAGGGCTAATGAGACCGGGACCTACTGCTTAAAGCCGATTCCGAACTGCTATGAACATCCATGCCACTGTGGGATTGGAACCCACGAACTCCGGTTCCGAAGGCCAGCACCCTAACCATTCAGCCATCGTTCAGCCTGAAAATGTTTGGAAAGGGCATTATAGTAGTTCGTGACGTTGCGATAAATTGCTCAATAGAAGTATATATCATACATGACGTACATGACAGTCAAAGACTTAAATAAACAATATTTAAAGGTATAAAAGAATTAAATATTAACAACTTTAAACTCTAACAATAAATTATTTTTTTGCGTTTACATTAAATACAGAAAGTTTTTTTATCCATTAAACAACATATATAAATACCTATAACGAACATTTTCAAACAAAAATAGTACTAAATGTTAAGAGAAAGTCAAAATACGAATTGAAAGCTCTTTTTCCTTTTTCAAACAAAATACAAAATTTTTCGAAAAAAAAATCATAGGGAGATAGTAATGTGGATATAAGTATGTACTTATATAAATGATCCCCGGACTGGGCAAGGTTGACTCAGCCCTTCATCCCTTCAGTGAGTAGACAAACTGAAGATTAAGCAAGCTTGAGAACTAAACACTGAGGGCTCCGCGTAAGGTTGACCACCTACCCGGGACAAAATCTTCGCCCCCCAGGACCCTTGGTTTTGGAAACGGAGATTGGCCCAGTAGGCCCTGGCCCTAGGAGCTGTTGCGCCAAGGAGTTTTACTTATATAAATCAGAACGTGAGTTCATGATTCATAAAACTGCTTATATTGGGTCTTTAAAAAAATCGGAAATGTTCGTTTGTTTTAGTGTATATCGTATGTGATGAATAAGACAGGTAAGAGGTTAAAAAATTAACCAAACCCCTTGATAAACCTGATATAAACTCAATATGACTTCTTTGTACTCTTATTAAATTATAAATAATTTTTGCTGAACTTCATTTAAACTTATTTTATTTTAATATGAGATATGATTCTGCAATTCTTTAAAAAAGTAGACACTTACACAATTACCTATATATTTGTTTTTTATATTTTAGTTTGGGTAGCAGCTGCATGTTTCCTAGCAAAAAACAAATTACTATTCTTAAACTACATTTACACTTCGAAGTTATTCGCCCCAATTATCATTTCACTACTAGTCCCAAAGTGGCCCTGTATGTATACACACACACACACACACACACACATATATATATATATATATATATATATATATATATATATATATATATATATATATATATATACGTGTATATATATATATATATATATATATATATATATATATATATATATATATATATATATATATATATATATATATATATATACGTATATCTATATATATATATATATATATATTATATATATATATATGTATACATATCTATATACGTATATATATATATATATATATATATATATATATATATATATATATAGTAATGACTATCTCATTTTCAGGCTCACCTGATTTAGAAAAATCACGGAAAAAATTTACCTTTACCTTTAGTTTGGTTTGGTTTGAAGCACTACGGTCTCCTTTTTTGCAACTCGAAGGCTAATAAGATCGGGCTTAAAACCGATTCCGAACGGATACGAACATTCATGGCAGAGTGGGATTCGAAGACCGAACTTCGGTACCGAAGATAAGCACTCTAACCCTTCAGCCCCTTACCTTAATTAGAAGGACATTTCTCGATTAAAAAGCTTCTTTTCTATATTCTGTGTAAAAAAGATCTAATCTGTGCAGAAGGGTTGCCCTCCTTCTCTTCCTGTCAAACATGAAATGCCAAGATTATATATATATATATATATATATATATATATATATATATATATATATATATATATATATATATATATATATATATATATATATATATATACGTATGTATGTATTAATATGCATATATAAATATATACATATATGTATACATATATATTAATATGTATATATTATATACATATATATACATATATATACATATATATATATATACATATATATATGGATATATGTATGGATATATATATGTATGTATGCATGCATGTATTAATATGCATATATAAATATATACATATATGTATACTTATATATATATATATATGTATATGTATGCCTGTATCTATGTATGTATAAATATGCATATATAAATATATACACATATGTATACATATATATACATATATACATATATATACATATATACCCATATGTATACATATATACACATATATGCACATATATATATATATGTATATGTATGTATCTATGTATGTATAAATATGCATATATAAATATATACATATATGTATACATATATATATGTATATATGTATATATATACATATATATACATATATATATATACATATATATATATATATATATATATATATGTATATATATATATATATGTATGATATATGTATAAATATGCATATATAAATATATACATATATGTATACATATATATATATATATATATATATATATATATATATGTACATATATATACATATATATATATATATATATATATATGTATACATATATATATATATATATATATATATATATATATACATATATATACAAGAATAAGTAAATACTTATACAAGAGAAGAGATAAGTTTGATATCTAGTTGCTGAAAACAAACTTTTACGAGGAATAATTAGTGTATATAAAATTTGACAATGAGACTATATTTTTGTTTTTTATATTTCATTTTTGTATCAACTGTATATTTTCGATTCAAAAACCGAATCACCCTGCTTGAACTACATTTACACTTCGAAGTTTTTCCCTGCAACTATCTTCACGAAAAATAAATTCAGCCAATTTGGAACTTTTCTCTCGTGGCGTAATAATCGTTTGCTGCAATCAATAACAATTCTGTTATGTGGCTTTCATTGGGTTAAATTAATTAGCTGTGTTTGCATCCGGAAAGACAGAAGCTGATTTTTTCTTTTATCTTCCAACACAGCAACTTTTTCGAAGAAACTATTCTTCCTGGAACAAAATGCCTTTCAACTAGAAATGATGAATCGTTCAAATTCAGCGATACAGATTTCTAGAAACTACGGTGAAAGAAAAGGCACATTGCCGCAGGATTCATAAAAAGAAATATATTTTTTATATACTTTCTGAAACTTTATTATGTAGTTTTAATGCCAAATTATGTATGTGCTAAAACATCTGATAGTAACTCAACATTACTTCCGGGTTGCACCTATTAAACTATACACACATCTTGCTATACTTCATTCCAATATATTTTATTTGAATGACCGTTCAATATTTTAATAAAATGGACAGTTAAATAATTTCTAAAATATTACTTTTTAATAACATAAAAACATACAATATTAATTTAACTTCCGGGGTGCACCTATTAAATTATACACATATCTTGCTATACTTCATTCCAATATATTTTACTTGAATGATATACGATATTTTAATAAAGTAGACAGTTACATAATTGCTAAAATATTACTTTTAATAACATAAAAACATACAATATTAATTTAACTTCCGGTGTGCAGCTATTAAATTATACACACATCTTATTATACTTCATTCCAATATATTTTACTTGAATGATAAACAATATTTTAATAAAGTGGACAGTTACATAATTGCTAAAATATTACTTTTAATAACATAAAAACATACAATATTAATTTAATTTCTGGTGTGCACCTATTAAATTATACACACATCTTTCTATACTTCATTCCAATGTGTTTTATTTGAATGACCGTCAATATTTTAATAAAGTGGACAGTTACATAATTCCTAAAGTATTACTTTTTAATAACATAAAAACATACAATATTAATTTAACTTCCGGGGTGCACCTATTAAATTATACACACATCTTGCTATACTTCATTCCAATGTGTTTTATTTGAATGACAGTCCTATATTTTAAAAAAGTGGAAAGTTACAGAATTGCTAAAATATTACTTTTTAATAACATAAAAATATACAATATTAATTTAACTTCCGGGGTGCACCTATTAAATTATACACACATCTTGCTATACTTCATTCCAATATATTTTATTTGAATGACCGTCCAATATTTTAATATTTTAATAAAGTGGCCAGTTACATAATTGCTAAAATATTACTTTTTAATAACATAAAAACATACAATATTAATTTAACTTCCGGTGTGCACCTATTAAATTATACACACATCTTGCTATACTTCATAAAATAAAGTGGACAGTTAAATAATTGCTAAAATATTACTTTTTAATAACATAAAAACATACAATATTAATTTAACATCCGGGGTGCACCTATTAAATTATACACATATTTTGCTATACTTCATTCCAATATATTTTATTTGAATGACCGTCCAGTCTTTTTATAAAGTGGACAGTTACTAAAATATTGCTATTTAATAACATAAAAATTTAAAATTTTAATTTAACAGTAATAAAAACGACATTTCAACAATATATAGTATATATTAGCTAAACTTTGAATAGAACAGGTGCTGACATTTGGCGAAAACCGGTAGCATTAATATTTGTTAAAATGATTTTTGTTATGTGGAGTGCAAATTTTAATTTATATGTAAAATTTAAACTACCCAAAATTAGTCGGTTTTGATTTATACCCTATAATTTTAATACACGTTATATTGATATTTTTCGTTATTTAGAGTGAAAGTTACAATCAAATAGAGAGATGCATAACTAGATATTACAACAATCATAAGTACAAATGTTCAACACATTATGTCCAGTTGTTTTATCAGTTTGCAACTTTAATATACGTTATATTGAAATTTTTTATTATTTATCATGCAGATTACAATCAAAAGTGGCTATTCAAAATTACCTGTTACAATAGTACTAAATACAAAATTCAAATTACCTCAGAGGCAAGTTAATTTAGGTTTAAAGTTCCATTAGAAGGTTATTCAAACCTTCTTGATTTGCCTTCTAACCGCAGACTTATCACAGGATCACAGGATGAAGGTTGCACAGAACTTTCTGGGCCTAGCCTTCTAGTTAGGTGATACATGGGAAATTGGAAAATACAACTATTGAATATAATTTTGGTAATAGTTGATATAAATTAAATCTAAAATTGGAATTATGATGCTTGAGTTTGGGCAATGACTTAGAGTTGGGCATGACGTTCAGTGTGACGCCTTCAATGTTCTTGAATGAAGAAGGATCACAGACTTAACAGAATTGGAAATCACTTTTAATGAATGGAGTAAATATTTAATACTTAGAGTTATTTAATTAGAGTTACTTAGAGTTAATTAATTATTTAGTAATACTTAGAGTTGACTTTTAATGAATGGAGTAAATATTTAATACTTAGAGTTATTTAATTAGAGTTACTTAGAGTTAATTAATTATTTAGTAATACTTAGAGTTGACTTTTAATGAATGGAGTAAATATTTAATACTTAGAGTTATTTAATTAGAGTTACTTAGAGTTAATTAATTATTTAGTAATACTTAGAGTTTTAATGAATGGAGTAAATATTTAATACTTAGAGTTATTTAATTAGAGTTACTTAGAGTTAATTAATTATTTAGTAATACTTAGAGTTGGGCAATGACGTTCAGTGTGACGCCTTCAATGTTCTTGAATGAAGAAAGATCACAGACTTAACAGAATTGGAAATCAGTTTTAATCAATGGAGTAAATATTTGCTATGTACAAAGGGATTCCCATATCGCTAAACATTCGAAATACAAAGGATTGTTGCTTGGATAACACATCCACTACGATTACAGTCTTAAAAGAAAATTAAATAATCTCACACAATGGGAAGGCTTCTCCAGGGTGCAACGCAAACCCAATCTGTCCCCCATTCGGTGTCCGAGACCCTGCCGTTCCTTAAATGAGCGGATTTTGCGAGTCTCCCGAACGTAATTGCTAAAAAGCTGACTCCGATCAAAAGTTACGGAAGTCTCCATGAGGTCAAAGCACCTACTTAAAAAATGTCGAAAAGCCCCGAGTCACAAAATTCTAAGCTTTTTATAACTGGGGGTCAGTTCGGTCCCGCCAACCATTTTCTGGTCAGTTACGATTCCAGATAACTTAGAACTCCAGCTAAGGTTACAGCTAGTTAATTAGTCGAATTCTCATTCACTAGCTATCCCGTTCCAGAATTCTTGAGGCAATGCTCTGGTATCATTACCGTGACCACTCAGGGCTTGACGCCTATTCAACGAACTCTCAACACCCCAGACACTGCGTCGCAGCGCTATTGTAGTCTTTCAAGTATGTGGGACTCAGCTCAGCTGATTTCAGCCGTTAGTGTTCTGAACAAAGAGGGTCTTCACAACAGTAATGACAGAAAGAAATAAATGTGAATAAAAACATATATCATATATATATATATATATATGTGTGTGTGTGTGTGTGTGTGTGTGTGTGTGTGTGTGTGTGTAAGGAAAATTCTCAGGGGTTTTCAAAACTTAAATCAAGGGTAAAAATTCCCGCGTCATTTTCCATTCCCCTTTTTAACCCCTAACCTAAATTGACCACTGGGGCTACAGGTTACGCCCTCAGAGAAGGGGCCTGGCCAATTATAAACCTACATGGCCCTAGCGGACAATTTAGGAAATTTCCAAATAAAAAGGAGATACACGCTAGCGGAGACAGATTTTTCTAGAGATATTTTCCCACAGATGTTGACCCAGGTGTTAAGTGTCTTGTACATAGAACTTCATGCCCTTCAGTTTGTCCCTATAATGAAGTGGGAACCCGTCCTTCAAAGTTATCTTAATAAAGGTCTTTAGCTGAAACGGTATCATTTTTATGGCCATGACTGCAAACCCCCATCGAGAAGTCAGTCTCATTACATATATACACAATAAAATATTAACAGAAGTTTAAGTGTAAAGAGGAAATAACAATGATAAGTTAAAAGTATGATTTAATGCTTTTTTTCGCAGACTAAATGACAGAAAATCCAATAAGAAAATGTACAAAATACAGAAGTCAGTTTTGACTGTACTGACAACCTAGAAAAAAAAGATAGAACTTTTGTGTGACAACAGCAATACGTTGAACATTTGCATATGGCAAACATATCTCTGATTTGAAATAATCTTCTAGTCTTCCCGGGAATATGTCCCTCTGATCACTCTGACACGATTACAAACATATCAGGTTATGCCGGAAGCAAGGAGATATGATGGGTTTGGATTTTTGATGAAATTAATTTCAACGAAAATCCAAGCACAAATATAAGTTCATAATATCATAAGGCCATTGAGTGAAAAACTAAAAGTAAACAAACAGGAAACCAAAGGCCACAAATCATTCCAGGGATGAAATAAATCTTGAAAATGTTAACATGAACATACCTAAAAAGAGCAGTCATTCTCCTGATGCCACAAACTTCTCCTAAAGAACGAAAATGAACCTAAAATGCTCGCTTCTATTTACAGTAAAGCTAACTAAACTTCGGTATCAGGATCATTAAGCTGAAGGCTTTTAAAAAACACTATATAAAGAGAAATTTATAAAAGCCATTTTGATAAATGATATTCGCTTAATGCATCTAGAGATAATGGAGCTTTCTTCAAGCGTCTGTACCTCCTTCAGTGAAAGAACTGTAATCGATTATTTTTAAACATCTGATATTGCATGACCTAAAAATATCCACAACTTGCAAACAGGAATAAAATTATATTTTCATAGTGGTGTTCATTTTAACGACTTAAAATTTCTCATTTTATCTCATATAAATACACGGTCGTATCAAAATACCGCATGAAAAAAACATTAGGTCACATTTCAATTGCAGCCACACTGAATTGCTAGCAAACCAGCAATTTTCATAGAAAAATACTTGAAGTTTAATTAGAATTATAATTCAAATGATTATCAAAGATCTTATATTGATTTTCCTAAATATCCATCATTTTCCAACAGGAAAACAATATTTTCACACTGATTTTCATTTTATCTACTCAAAACTGCTTAACTTCATCTTAAATAAATTAATGAGTATACAAAATGTTCATGAACAATTAATTAAATCACATATAATTCAGTTGAATCAAATTACTAGCAAATCAGCTGTTTTATAAACAAATATCTTTTGTTACTATAATTTAAAGTTTATTGTAAATATAATCATTATATATATATATATATATATATATATATATAATGCATTTATATGTGTGTTCATATATATGTATACTAGATGACCCGACAGCCGTTGTCAAGTATATGCTGAATTGTACTGTTTGACTGAAACGGGGAAAATTTGAGAAATGCTCTCGAAGTTCATTAACCACATAACAATAAGAATTTTTTAAATATACTACTACTTTTAGGTTTATTGAGATCTATAAATATTATTGAGATAATAAATTTACGCTGTCAATTTTTCCCCGTTTTTGAAAAAGTTTGCCAATTACTATTCTAATGGTTTCTTGAATTGGCAAAGTTTGATTATCATTAACATATCATAAAGAATTAGATACGTGAATTTACTTCAAGCGATTATTGTGAAAACTTAAAATATCGACACATAGGGAATAAAATACTGTCTGTCTCATTCCTTGATAGACTGATAATATATATCAACGCCAATGGCTTCTTGAATTGGAAAAGTTTGATTATCATTAACATATCATAAAGAGTTAGATACGTGAATTTACTTCAAGCGATTATTGTGAAAACTTAAAATATCGACACATAGAGAATAAAATACTGTCTGCCTCATTCCTTAACAGACTGATAATATATATCAACGCCAATGGTTTCTTGAATTGGCAAAGTTTGATTATCATTAACATATCGTAAAGAGTAAGATACGTGAACTTACTTCAAGCGATTATTATGAAAACTTAAAATATCGACACATAGAGAATAAAATACTGTCTGTCTCATTCCGTAGAAGACTGATAATATATATCAACGCAAATGGTTTCTTGAATCGGCAAAGTTTGATTATCACGAACATATAGTTAAAATTTGGGTACACGGATTTACTTCCAACGATTATTGTGAAAACTTATAACATCGACAGATAGCGAAAAAAATATTGTCTGTCTTAATCTTAAGTATAATGACATAAATCTACTTTAAGGGTTCCTTGAATTGGCAAAGTTGGATTATCATCAACATATAATGAAAAGTTCAATACACGGATTTACTTCCAACCATTACTGTGAAAACTTATAACATCGACAGACAGCAAATAAAATACTGTCCAAATATAATACTGTCTGTCTCAGTCTTCAAAAGGCTAATGACATAAATCTACTCCAAGGGTTTCTTGAATGGCAAAGTTTGATTATCACCAACATATAATGAAAAGTTGGATACACGGATTTACTTCCAACCATTATTGTGAAAACTTATAACATCGACAGATAGCAAATAAAATACTGTCTGTCTCAAACTTAAAAAGACTTAATGACATAAATCTATTCTAAGGGTTCCTTGAATTGGCAAAGTTAGAAGATTACTAACTTATCATGAAGAGTTGGATACATGGATTTACTTCCAGCCATTATTGAAAAAAAATTTAGGTTATCGACACTTAGCGAATAAAATACTGTCTGCCTCATTCGTTCTCAAATGTTGTCGGTACTAACCAGATTTTTTTTACCAAACTTTTTCCTTGATCGATATACAGTAATTTCTCGAATCAGCCAGTTTTCTTCTTCGGATTTTAACTTTTTTTTAAAAACTATATTCGAATACCTAGTAATTTAAAAAAGATTTCCAAACAAAAAAAAGTCTTTTTCTATAAAGAATAAAAAAATCATACAAAATGTAACAGAAAATTAGATACTTTTTCATTTTATTAAATATTATTATACCGAAAAGAAAAAATTCACAATACAGTTGCATTGAAAAAAAGGCAACATTCTCTTGCATTAACTGACAGTGTTTGTAAAAACTTTTTTAACTTGTCCAAAATATCGATAGATTTATCTCTTAAATTTAATAAAAGACTGACTCTGGATCAAGATGAAATTTAGAAACAGAAAAGTTTTTATTTTTTTTTTCACGTTTTATAAGGTCAAATTGGGGTTTTTTAATCAAAATTTATCCAAATTAGGGTACTAATAGTTTAAGAAATATTATTACACTAAGAAAATATTACAGTAAGAGAATAATCAGTTCTGATCCTTTTTGATTGCCCAGGCTTGGCTTAACCCTTTAGCGGACAGTAGTTTCACAGCGAAACCTCTTGTTAAACAATAATTTTCTCTAATTTTTGGAGAAATATGAATGGGTTTTTTTCGATTTTTTAATATTTTTGACATTTAAAATTTACAATAGATGATATTACTGCATTTAATTTATTTTTCTTTTGAAATATGTATTTATACTTGCTGTACTTGGAAAGTTAGTAATTCGAATTTTTTTCACTTATGACACCATACAAAAATATCTATTCAAACAACACTTATAAATTGTTAAACTATTTATTTATTATACTTTTTTTAAGAACATTTATTGTTCTTCCAATATAATTAAAAAAGTATTGTGTTTACGCTCTACAAGGGTATGGGTTTGTCAAACCCCCCTCAATCCCTCCTATGGTATCCCCTAAGGTAAACTCCTCTAAAGATTGTAAAAAACAGGGCTTCGAACCGTAATTTTTTTTGTTCCGGTTTTCGTTCCGGTTCAACTAAAAAATTAATATCGGTTCAGTTCCGGTTTTCGCTCCGCCAAAAATAACGGTTTTCGTTTCAGTTCCAAATGAATAATTTCATTTTATGTATATTCTTATTTGTACTAAAAATATAATTCTATCATAAACAAAAAATATAATTCTATCAAAATTTAGAAGATTTTATTCTTTTTTAAATTGGTACACTATGTGAATTGATACAAACAGCAGGCCTAATGAAATACTACTATTACGAAACATTTGAATCGCCGCCATTACCAAACACCCATTTGATGCGCAGAAGATTTGATAGATGCTTCATGCTACGTCACTTAGGGCCTCTCCTGTCTATTTACTCCTCCCTGATCTAAACAGTCTATACAAACATCCGTGGATGATCGCATGCTGAGATGTGTAAAATAAAATATAACTCGATATTTTTCTTAAAAAATCATCTATACTTCTAGTTTAATCAACTGAATTAAATATGTCTTCTACAAGTAGTTTCATGCGAAACTGAAACAGAAAAATACTAGTGAATATCAAAATAGGAAATCGAGAAGCAGTATACATGTAATGATAATTATAAAGTTGAAGTTAAATTAGAAGATATTGATAAGTTGGTAACAGTAACAAAATGACTGAAAGATATA
>CM063498.1:182068829-182086329 GCA_032207245.1 Pardosa pseudoannulata
TTTTACACCCTGACAGTAGTTAACATCATAAAATTTGTCCATAAGGAAGTACTTGAGATCTCACCCGTGAGCCGTTTTATATGCTACCTTCTTATTTTTGCTACAGAACATATCCTTAATCCACTATATTACAGAACATATACTTAAAAACTAAGATTCTTGGAAGGGCCCTTTCTGATTAGAGTCATGGAGTGGTTCGCAACCCCCTGTTCCATGCTATGTCCTCCTCATAAATTTTTTATGCCTGTCTAAACGAGTACCCATATCTAGATCTTTAGTTAATTTTGAAAAGAATACTAGAAGTGGTAAAGATTCTCGCAGTGCTAGGAAACTTTTAAAATAGAAGGCTTAAACCTTTTTATGTCCTGTACATCACTTATGATTTACACATCTAATGCCTTAGACGCTTGTACACCGCATGGGATACACAATGATATAAAATATGAAATAAATAAAAGCTTGTATATAAAAGATAGTTCATTGTGTATTACGTATAATATACAAGCATATAAAACATTAGATGTGCAAAGCATATGTGATGTGTAGGATAAGAAAGGTGTTAATACAGATTTTTGGTTAGGTTTAGTTTGGAACTCTACTCTTTAGTTTTTGCTACAAGAAAGGCTAATGAGACTTGGACCTACTGGTTAAAGCCAATTCCAAGCGTTCATGCCAGCAGTAGGGTTCGAAGCCACAAACTCTGGTTCCGAATAGCAGCGCTCTACCCATTCGGTCTTCATTTATCTAATACAGTTTTTTACTATCAAAAACATAATTATATTAGTCGATTAAAAACGACCAAAAATAATAATTTAGTGCAATGATCTTCCCATTAATTATCGATAATTTATCACACCTTAAGCGTTTCAATAGCGTTCATAGCATAAAAATATGATATCTTGTTCTTAATAATTAAATATATCTTTTTCTTATTTTTGATAAAAAGCAAAATATTTCATCCTGAAAATAACTAATTTCTATAAATTTTAACAAAATTATGCTATTTATCACTAAAATAGAACCAACCGATCTCAAGTAATAACTTAGTACAATGATCTCCCCATTGACTATCGATTATTTGACATACCCTAAATATTTCGACTATATAATAATTCGCATAACATAAAAATTTGTTTTTATTTGAAATAGTGTTCTTATTTTACGAGGAAAAGTAAAATATTTGCTTTAGAAAATAATTGACTTCTATTAATTTTCAATAAGATTGGATTACTGTAATTCGAAAGAAAATAATTATTTTACTCACTAAATATCCCTTATTTTAGTTCCAAACAAGAACGTAAAGAAAAAACTCGGAAAAAAATACATAATTTCTCTGTAGCTTAAAATATCAACTGGATTTATTTCTTTTGCACTGAAACCTTGAAAACATTTGTTTATATTATTGTTGTTACGCCATGTTTGGTCACTGTACGAACAAGTACCCGTGTCAAGCTACGATGACTAAAATCCGAAACAAAAAACAGTTTTTCTGAACCCGAACGTATTTTTAAAATAAAGTTTGCTTTTCTAGTTGCTCATCCTTGAATTTCCTCCAGCAAGAAAGAAACGACATCTCCATGCAGAAATAAATCATTGACCAATATAAGAAGTCTTGAAAGCTGGACAAAAATAACTCCAATTGATTTCTTTCTTGGCTCAAATAAATCTTCTTTCCGAACTTCACTGGAGACCTATTGGTCTGATTTCCTCCTATTCTTTTTAAATTTAATCTCGCACTAAGATGTAGCGTCTATTTTTAGATTTTTTTTCCCAGAATATTTGTCTTTCGCAAAAAAAAAAATAACTAAGTAAATAAAACTAAGTGACAGAATGTTGCTTAAAATTTAAAAAAAAAAAGGAGAAGCGTGAAAAGAACTGCTTCCTATTAAAAAGACTATCATCGTAAACGACATGTATAAAACAAAAAAGATTTTAAAATGCCTCTAAAAAGAAAAAAAACTTATTTTACTTCTGTCTATTCATTTTATCATCTGTTACTTTATGTTTTTCCCTCTTTTTTATGATTTATTTTGTATTGATTCTAAATATAATTATGAACATCATATTTATTTATTTTTCAGTTTTCCTGTTTGATGATTTTCGAAGTGCTTGAAGAAATTAATTTAAAGGAAGAAAAAAAAATTACTCTTCACATAGTGATTCTTAAGAATCATTCTTGTGTAGCTTAGAAACATAAAGTATAAAGAATTTGGCTCATATATTCAATCAATAAATTTCTAGTTTTTTGTGTGTCATATGAAAGCTCATTAAAAGTTTTCAATTATATGGTATGACTATTAGCCTCTTTCCTTGGGGAGGGAAGAGGTTGCCGACCAAAGGGCATTTTTTTGGGGGGTCGGGAGATCCTAATATAAATTTTCTGCATCCTTAATAATTTATTATTTTTAATGAAAGAAAGTGTTCACATCATACCTCTAAAGATTCATTCCTTTTCGAATTGAAACATAAAATTTAAAGAATGAGGCTTATATTTAACTAATGAATTTTTAATTTCTTATGTGTCATATTAAAGCTCAGTAAAAGTTTTTAATTATATGTTATAGTATCAGCGCCTTTCCTTGGAGAGGGGAGGGGGATCAAGAGAAAATGTGCCTTTTTGGGGGGGAAATGCATCCCATATAAAAATTTTCTTCAATATTAATGAACCTCAATTCATGTGAGTCCGAGGCTCGAGACAGGCAAAGACCGACCAGGTTCATTAATGGTGACTGGGACACGTAAAATAGTTTTGTGGCTACAGTGTCCTCTAATTTTTTATATGATACCTCTGGGGGGAGCAGGCAAAGCAGGGGAATATCTGCTTGGTCACTGCTTATAAAGTTACGAGGGCCCAATTTGTCTGTGTTTCCCAGGGAGTAATGTTGGCCACTTATATGGGGCTCTCATTATAAAATGACGAACAAATATCTGTGGCCTGGTAATGGCGAATGATGTGAAAGCGAGTGTTCCCGGTTTGTCAATAATAATAATAATAATAATAATAATAATAATAATAATAATAATAATAAACATGATAAGCCGATGATACCATAGCTTCTTACTGCTTTCGATCGGTTGACTTAAAACTGCAGCCTGTGATTTGTAACGATATTCTGACAAAAAGGCAAGAACATAACGTAATAATATTAATAATAAAGTTTGTAGAATTCTTTTGTATTTTGATAGAGATAATAATGTTAAGGATATGTTAATCTGATGTGTCTGTTAAAATTAACTAATAATCACTGGATAATGTGTTCCTCTTGGTACAGGTGATATTCATTTTACAAGATCCTGGCCGAACTTCGAGTTCCGAAATTTTCATTCGCGTGTGTGGGGCATTTACTGTGTTATCATTACTGTGTGCACGTGTGTTAACAAATTAAAGTAAATAGTACAGCATGATGCAACCGTGATAGAACTTTAAATTTTAAATTCATTATGGATATTTGTTTAACTCTTTAAGGACGACAAGAGCAGATGATTTTACTACCCTTAAGTCCTAAAGTTTTCAGGTGAAAATGTAAAATGGACTGTCCCATTCCCCCATATATACATACATATATATACACATATATATATATACATATATATACATATATATACATACATATATATACACATATATATATATACATATATATATATATATATATATATATATATACATATATATATATATATATATACATATATATACATATATATATACATACATATATATATATATATACATATATATATATATATACATATATATATATACATATATATATATATATATATACATATATATATACATATACATATATATATATATATATATATACATATACATATATATACATATATATACATATATGTATATATATACATATATATATATATATATATATATATATATATATATATATATATATATATATATCAGCATAATATAAATTTAGAATTATATTAGAGAATAAAAAGAAAGTAAAAATTCATTGCTAAGAAAAGCACCTTAAAATGTGGCCAATCTTTGCTATAGGCAGTAATCAATCAAACTGTCAACTGGTCGTAAAGGCTTGGTAGATGAAAAGAAGACCCCTGCTAGACATACCTATCACCCCTATTTTTCATCCTTCCGGCCCATTCCGGCCAAGCCCGTCTTTAAGTGCTTCGGCCGGTATGAGCCGGAGTCGTACCCAGGGAGTTAAATATTTAATTTTGTAACTGAATATTTAAATTGAACTGAAAACATGGTAGAATAGTGATAAAAATTCAGGAAGAACTTTTGGAAGAATGAAACATTTGTTCAAACAGGAAGGCATGCATAAGGCAGATGAAAACTTTTCTTAAGTGTGTTGAAACAGCTATGGGGTATATTAAGTATGCCCCAGCTAGCTGTTAAACAAAACAACAGCCGAACAACCGCTTTAGAAGCATTAAAAGATTACTCTACTCCTAGAGGAAATATTGTAATAAACGTATATAATATTTAAATCTTAATAAAAACTACAAATAATAGACAAATTCAATTCGGAACTGAATAAGTTCTTGAAGCATTGCGATTATGGAAGAAAATTACGAAATTGTTATGATAGGAGTGGATTGGGAGTTTAATACTGAAATAACCTGTTAATTGAGCTAGACGTACATACACGTCAATCCAAATCTTTGCCGAACGATGGCCAATTGATTAGGGTGCTGACCTTCGGTACCGGAGTTCGTGGGTTCGAATCCCACAGTAGTAGGGATGTTCGTAGCCGTTCGGAATCGACTTTAATCTGTAGGTCCCGGCCTCATTAGCCCTTGTATTGCAAAAACTAGACCGTAGCACTCCAAACCAATCCAAATCTTCATATTAGTATGATCGACATGTGAACAAACACGTCGAGTAAAAAAAAAAGTTATGGAATAAAAATTAAATTCAATAACTAAACTCATTTCTTTATAAACAAATTTACTTTTATACCTATTTTATTTATTATTGGTATCACAATAATTTTCATATAATTCCCTTAAATCATTTTAATTAATTATTAGATTATTTTTTCAATTTTCAGCTAGTTTATTACATATTCTCTTTTATGTAAAACTTACCCTGTAAAACTTACCTTTCATATTAGTATGATCGACATGTGTACACGTCGAGTAAAAAAAAAAAATTATGGAATAAAAATTAAATTCAATAACTAAACTCATTTCTTTATAAACAAATTTACTTTTATACTTATTTTATTTATTATTGGTATCACAATAATTTTCATATAATTCCCTTAAATAATTTTAATTAATTATTAGATTATTTTTTCAATTTTCAGCTAGTTTATTACATATACTCTTTTGTGTAAAACTCACCCTGAAATGAGAAGTGGATTTTTTCTATTTTAAACTTTAACTAATTCAATTTCGTATTCCAAATTTAATTTCCTCCTTGTTTTACAAAAAAAGAAAACCGAATGTGATGTTTGATTTGAAAGGCTTTTGTTAATCAACCACAAACTGCTTCTCTCTCTTTTCTTTTTCTTACCTAGACTTGTACCGTTAAACGAGCCCTCTTAGAATGCAACGATGTATGACAGCAGCAGTCTACCTCCAGTTAATGGTATTCTTTTTCTTTTCTTCTTTTTATTTAGACACTACTGTTTTAACCATTTTGTGAAATCATTCCAACGAACTGTTTCAAGGAAATTTTTTTTAGACATAGTGTTTCTTGTACTTTGATTTTCCCTATGTGAATGAGCGTTGTTAAGGAGGTGGTGGCCGTTAAAAAGCATTTTAGTACATTAATTCCAAGTTTTGTACACATATACAATGAAGATACATCAATCCTATTTTTTTAAATTAAAATTGGTGTATTGTTGAATCTTCTCTGATTAAAAATTCATGTATTCATTGTCTGATTTAGAAGATTCAAAACCGTTTCACAAAAAATATTTCATCCAGTGTACTATTTTTATATTTATTTATTTAGACGACACATGAAAAATAAAATATTTAGAGTTTACTTTTATAGTAGAACATTGATATTAAATCATAAAATGTAATTAGAATTTTTCAGCTTAGGCATGTGCCTGATCGGACAAAACCCACACACGGCCTTCATACGCCGTTCTCTCATTTACTTTCTGCCAAAAAGCAATAATACCCATATCCGCTCTACTTATAGAGGGCACTACCATCACACAACTCTTTTTCAAATTTCAATTTAGTGAAATGCAATTGAACTGTCTATCTCGAAACCTGTGTAACTCAAAAACTTTATTATTTCGATTTTTTTTTTTTTTAATTTCCCTGCCCTCTCGATTAATTTTTCTTACTTTATTTTCCTTACTTACCTCGAATATTTTCTCTCCAAAACCTCTTTTTCTCGGAATCCGAAATTCGCCATTCTCACATTTGAAGCAGTATGATAATTAATCCTTGAAAGCAGTCATGAATGGTTTTCTTAAAGCTGAATTTCAGCAGAAGCATTTTACTTACTGCCATTTAATCTCCATCCTGCAGTTCAATGTTAATCTCGTCAATTCTTTGCTGATCTTCCGACTCTTGTGGAAAATGGGCAAAGAATCTACCTACTTTTGATTGGATTCTGATATATAAAACCTCTATAACCCGAAATTTCATCCATACATTTGAAATAGCTTAATAATTTATACTTGAAAACAATCATGAATGATTTACATGAAGCTGGATTTGAGTAGAAGCATTTTACTTACTGTCATCCAATCTTCCTCCTACAAATCAATGTTAATATTGTCATAAGGTTGTCCATCTTCGTAATGTTAAGTAGTTATAGCTTGAAAAATTAGCTCTAGATTCTTTAAATTTTAAAAAACCTTTTTCCTCGAAAACCTCAAATTGTTTGGCTCCGCCTGCTATTTGCACTTAAACGTCTTAAACAAGCGTTATGAGATTAAATTTTGTTCTAATTTTTAAAAAAATTGGCATCGGACACTTTAAATAGGATTTCAAAATTCATTACAATTATCAACAAATCAGGAACTGTCATCAAGGAGGATATCTTATATTAGAGGCAAACCAAACAGAAGCGTCCATTGCTTAAGAATATCTTATTATTGCCCCACAGTAATTCAAGACTGCAAATGGATGACGGAAGAACATCATAAAAATCATACCACACCCTCCAAATAGTCATGATCTGTGGTCTTCGACTGTTTCATCAACTTTAGGAACAACTGAAAGGAGCCTTGCCTATTCTACAACAAAAAAGCATGTGTAACATTTGTGGAGTCAGTTTGGGAATAACTTTCAAAAAACGGAATTCCACATGTGTCAAGAAAAGAACTGAACGTTGCAACTAATGCATTTTGCCTCGTGGTACTTACTTCGAAAAAGGCCATATAAATAATGGTGATTAAAAGTAACCTAATTTTCGTTTAAATATAGTCTTGCTACTTATTGAACAGGCTTCGTATAAGGTGATTTAGCAAAACGATGGCCGATTGGTTAGGGTGCTGGCTTTAGGAACCGGAGTTCGTGGGTTCGAATCCCACTGTGGCATGGATGTTCGTAGCCGTTCGGAATCGGCTTTAAGCTGTAGGTCCCGGTCTCATTAGCCCTCGTGTTGCAAAAAGTAGACCATAGCACTCCAAACCAAACTAAGGGGATTTCACGCAGTAGGGGCAGTAGGGGCAGTTCAAACGGAAGGGCAGTTTATTGTTTGTCTATTAGCTGTTGTAAACATGAAAATGAATGGGAAGGTCATTACAGTAGTTCGTGACGTTGCGACAAATTGCTCTATAATGGGAACAATAACATTTTAGAAGATGAAACAGTTTAAATATCTAAGTGGTCTTGTAATACTTGAGGCGTTTTTGTTTTAGGTGGTGATGTAAAATTATCTCATTTCAAGTATTGAGAGGGAAAAGTATTGTTTCCTAATTTCCGTTTCAGGTAAAAGGTTTTGAGATTACGACAGTTCGTGGATAAGCTCTCGTACTTATATATTAGCTAATAAAACCTGGAGATAATAAGGACCTCTTCCCACTTTTCTTCGTTCGCTTTTTATCTGAGTTACACATCAATTGCATCGTCAATTTTCTTTCTGCAGCCCTCTTTTCCAACTGCTTTTTGAGTAAGCTGAATCAATTTTCATATCTGTAATAAATGCTTGTATTTTAAATGCAATAAAATACATACAAAAGAAACTGAGCCAAAAAGCATTAATTTTTGTTTGAAGGATTTCCGTTTTAAAGTATAATATAAGAACGAAAAAAAAAGTATAATTATGCCAATCTAGGCAATAAAATGAAAATTTGATTAAGTCTCCTGATATAAATGTGATATTGAGAGAAAAAGACCATTCATGGGCACCCGACGATGCAAAGATTATTCTGGAAAAGATGAAAACCAAGAATTGAAAAGATGTCGCGAGGAATTAATACCTATTCCAACAATACAAAAAAAGGGAATTCAATAAAATATAGTATAAGGGGATACGGTTTGAAATATATTTTGAATCAAAACAAATTTGTACCACCAAATATGAAATAGCCGCCTCAAACGGGAATACCAAGAGTGTGCTTCATCACCCACCACCTAAAACGGGATAATTTTCGTTTACCCTTTCAGCTGGGAAAGCCTTAAACGGGACATCCCTATTTAAGTTACTGTAGTAATTAAAAATGGGAGGAGTTCGTTAGCTCAGAATCATATAAAAGACAAAGTGTCAAACCAGTTCGGCGATCCAGACCAGTAGCACAAGTTTAGGGTGACCCTTTTCATTTTGTACATTCTTAGCATCTCGCTTCTGATATCGAATCGCATTTCTGATACTACCTGCAGACGATATACGAGAAATAGGAAAAACAACCACACCCACTGTGGTGAACATTTGCCTCACAGAGAAATAAGAGAAGTTTACAGTTACCTCGAAGCATAAAACTTTTAAAGATTTGAGTTTCGCGTTAAATTTAAAGAATAGCTACTCAGCCTGTATCCATGATACACAGATTCAAAAATATTTAAATGGTATAGTAACGTTATATGAGAATAAAATGAGCGTGGGGTGAAACCAATTTAAGGTCATTTTCCTCATAAAATGTGTTATAATTAAGAATAAGCTTCAAATGTTCACACTAAATATCATTAATAAAATTAACCCCTTCCGGTGAAATGACGAGTCTAGCTCGTCATTAGTTTTTCATTCCATACCGCACAATGACGAGCTACACTCGTCATGCGATTAAAGTTACTGTTAAATATGATAATTAATTTAGTTTAAAATTTCTAGTGTACTGAATTTGGCAACACTTTTATCACTTGTGAAAATCACAAGTCACAATTGCATATTGTTTACTTGGTACAAGTCATTGCCAAATTAATGAGTCAGAATAAAAGAAAACCTACTAAGAAATGCCGTGTGTGTTACAAGAATCAAATTAAAAGTGAGACTACTTGGCGGTGTAAACAATTAAGAATTCCTTTGCACTTTGTTTTGAAAAGTACCACTAGCTTGAAGACTATTATCTGTATACCTTATTAATGTTTTGCTTTGATATTTTCTTAATTTTACTGTTTCTGATATTATTTAACACTATGTAAAAAGTGGATTTTAATTAAGAATATGTAAGAATTGTAAAATGAAACAAGTTTTTTTAAATAAAAATTAAATGGTTATTTCATGCACAGTTTTTCATTATTAAATCATACTGGAAGGGGTTAATTAATCACAGTTTTTGTATAAATTAATATCTATTTATTTTACCTATCAAAGAGATATCTGTGAAGAAAACAAGAATAAAGCAAAACATTTTACGGGAATAACCGATTTTTATTGTAAACATTTTATTTTAAAATTAATAAGTTTATGGTATTATCATATTTAAAACAAGTAGTTTTATAAGGTCTTTATTGCCCTTTTTTTTTTTTCATTTTTAGGATGAAGATCGTACTTCTTGGCTGAAATGCAGGAATTGATAGCAATTTTACTTTTCTCAGTGAATTAGGATCAGGTCTAAAACCAGTTGTAGTTCATTGGTCATCATAAAATGTGTTAAAATAAAGAATAAGTTTGAAATATTCCTAAGAATAATTTTGAGAAATAGGAAGAAAAAATTAGAATACAGAAAAAAAGTTCGTTAAATAGATAATGCACTTCACTAGTTGAAGATTATTTTACGGAAATTTACAAAATGCTCTTGGTTCCAAGATGAAATTTGTCAACTAGATGTAAACCAAGCAATATCTTCGCAAAATAAAGACTTGTTAAATAGAGGTTCGTCTGTATAACAAAATCCTTGTTTTCATTCTGTAGTCTCCTATGCCTCCTCTCTGACATAATCCCAAAGATTAATCTGATTGTGAATGATAATCTTTGTGATTTTCACTTTTGTGTTCCGCTTGTTTGTACTTTTATGTTTTTATAGAGAGTCGTCTGTATAACAAAAGCCTTTAAAACCTTCTTTCTGTGACTTCATATACCTCATCACTGCCAAAATTACAAAGATTAATCCAATTATTATGCACAAAAATGCAAAAGATTTTTCAACTTTCTGAGTACAAAATGTAGACAATCAGTCCTTACATTTCATTCGCAATATCTGTGTTAACGTAACAGTGATACTTCATGCAAAAGGTGGGAATTTTCCCGACGTGCAGTTATACATGAAGGGTGGAGGTTTGTTAATTGGACGATCTCCCATATTTGATATACAAGGGCTAATGAGACCAAAACCAACTGCTTTAAGTCAATTCCGAGGATTGAAAGCACAAAATATCCTGCTTCTACAATAAAAAAAGGATCTCGCCAAGGGGATATGGAATTAAACAGGTCCTATTTCCGAGGAAGTCTCTTTCGTAGAAAGTAGAGTAAATTAATGATGCCTTGCTTTCGAAATAGGTAACATTCCAGATTGACCATAAATTGCAGAGATTGTGTGTCAGTAGACAGCAATTTTTTCTATATGTATTCTTTTAGTTCAATTCATATTTTTTTATGGTCTACTTGCTCTGAAAATTTGAGAACGCTTCAAAATATTAAATCTGTAAATGGACATAATTTTAAAAAATAAAAAAGGCATAATTTGCCCTATATGCAGGATTTCCTTTCGCAGAAAAACTCGTGAATACATTTTAATGTGCATTCCCGTCAGCTGGGAAATATTTTGAAATTTTTCTGACAGTCGAATTTCGTAATATTCGTTTCTCGTCTGGACGAGCAAACTACTTATTCAACTCATCTTAAAACAATACGCCAAAATTGAGTTGTATGACCCACACCCCAATCTCTCACATGAAAAAAAAGACAATGTTTGTCAAAAAGAAAAAAACCCAGCAGAAATCATTACCGAAATAAGCAAACAAATGTAAGTAGATAAGTGAAAGACCGCAGCACCGGCATGCGTCAGGCAATTCTATTGTCACGAGAGACATTTTGCAGCGCATTTTCTGGGGATGAAATCGAAACTTCGACTTGTTTTCCCCAAAATCGCGTTCGGAAATCTTTCTCTCTGGGTACCCACCGGTGCGGAACCGGGTCAACAAACTCCCGCCTTCCCCCATCCCTTCTCCATCGCGTTCCCCCACTCCGCCCCCTTCCGCGTGACCTTCGTTGCCGATTAGCGGCAGAGCGAAGAGACCGCAAAACCTCGCTAATGGACGCGATTTATTAGTCGCTCTTAGCGACATGTGTAGAACAAGCAGCCGTCAGGAAGTTAACTAACCATCTGTTACTTAGGCATTGTTCTCAGAAATGGGACGTAATGAAGAGGTTCGCACGTGGTCATCACCACCGAAGTGTAAGAAATTCTTCCATATGAAGACATTAACACGCAAGTTGGAATTGACAAGACGACTTGAGAGGAATTTATGATGGTGCTTCAGTTCTTATTAAGGGTTGCAAGTGGAAGAATGCGAGGCCACAATTTGTTCTTCTATTGACATCACCATTATTGTACGACTTTCCATTTAAAAATTTTTTCCACAATTACGATTTTTCGCTTCCTCTTACCAGTTGGCTGTATGGCTTAGGCCGGGTCAGCACAGGAATTCCCTTCCTCTTCCAGTAACAGGATTCTTTGACTATTTAATTCTCAGTTACCAACCAAGATCTACTACTTTTTATTACCATAAGGCATCATTTCATATTCAAGAGGTTGAAATGAGAGTTATTTCTACAAAGCAATGGTAATAAAATATTCATGGAAAAATCATATTGGACGCCATATTCCAAAATTCCAAAACAAGACCGAGACATGATTAACATAAAACTTATTTCTTGACGCTTTCAGGTCTGCGCTATTCAAAAAACTTTTTGCAAAGTGTTCTATTAGAAAATATAAGTAGAAACTAAAAAAATTCATTGCAACAAAATAAATTTAGATAGATTTTATTAAATAAATATAAATAAATAAATGTGATTTAACGCGGATATTAATATAAAAGCTAACGTTATTGTAAATTAAGGTTTAAGCTTTTGGCTGTCCCATCGTCTTAAGATGCATTTACATTAGATTTGAAGCTTTAAATTTCATTCGTCTAAATGAAAACTATAACTAAATTTATGACGATACACTTTAAATGTTGTGCATTATGCATCACACGTGATGTACAAGCGTTTAAAGTACTAGATGTGTATATGTGATGTACAGTCCATGAAAAAAGTTAATTATATATGTGTTACTTAGCTTCTCTTTTAAGATAAGTCAATTTAAACAAAATTCTACTTTTTTACACATGTCATGATATTTGAGTTAAAATGGAGACATCACTTTGGTATATCGAGACTGAAAGTGCAAATAGATTTTTATTAACAGGTTGATTATGATACACCAATTAAAATGATACGTGATATTGCCCAATGGTGTACTTCCAAGACTAAATCAAAATCTATAATCAATGTAAAGCAGGATAAGTCATTTAAATTTGGCACAATAATGCAATTACTTTGCTTGATATTAAAGAAGTCATCCTGGATGACTTTTTATATAAACTTCAGTTGTTGAATACATAAACTTGATGAATTTATTAGGATTTAAATAAAATGTGCTATTTGAGTTAAATTGCTAATTTTACAGAGAATTTTGAATGTGGATGTTCTTTTTTTAGGTTAAAATTTTACCAAAAAATTAATAAAGAAAAAATAGCTTTAAAATAGTCCCAAAACATAAGAGCCAACCGAATATTAAGTAGGATTATGGTAACAAACTAGAGTTGTTTTCACTTTTGTTCACGTTTCTGCCCTCTGGTTTCAAACATACATTTATCATACTTCTACGCTCTACTGCAAAAAAGACTTTAAGGCAAAATGCCACTTTTAAATTTATTCACGGAATCGAAATAGAAAATAAAATAATAATAAAAAAATAAATTAGAGAAATCCTCGTTATTTCATCGTCAATGAGCAAATGTAGGGTATATTTTAATGATGCCGGGATACAAAAATACCTGGTTCTTTCAGACAATGAATATAATTCACTTGTTTCGAGAGGAGACAGTTCAAGTCCTCTCTTTAA
Source organism: Pardosa pseudoannulata (assembly GCA_032207245.1). NCBI lineage: Eukaryota > Metazoa > Arthropoda > Arachnida > Araneae > Lycosidae > Pardosa > Pardosa pseudoannulata. The sequence goes on from CM063498.1 coordinate 182,082,290, forward strand.
TGGCTTCCTGTTCTTCTTCTATAGGCCTCTTATGTTTATGTTTATTCCTTCAGTTTAGACAATCACCCCCTACTCTTCTAGACGCTTCAATTTACGTTGCTTCCCTAAGAAGAGGGCAGATAATGAAGCCCCTGCTGCCACTATCATATCATCAGTAGAGAGAATTTTCAGTCTAATCAGTAGCACCATAAACTTTCTGGGGCACACTTGATTACTATGTTTGGAACTTAGTTCATTGCAACGCCAAACTCCAGCCCTAAAATATTGTCGAGCTGAAAATTCCCCTTCCTGTCTGCAATGGGATATAAGCGTTAGAACTATTTTTTGGGCAGAACTTTGAATCCTTCTCGGAAGATGGAAAAAATTCTGAATATTCATCGTTTGTTCAGACATAGTCATTATTAACTCCTACAATTCATTATTTTGGAAGTTCACTTATAATTATATCAAATAAGAGAATAAAATTATACCTCTGAGATATAATTGCTGTCTTTGAATCATCTGGTTACAACAACCAGTTAAAATAAAATCATACATCGGTCAAGTTCATTTAATTGCCTTTAGAGCAAGATGAAAGAATAGAGTAGAGTAAAACTGTGGGAGTTCTTTGTGGTACCCAGAAATCAAGATAAGATCGCTATATAAATTTCAGCGTCTTCCCACTTTTCGTCATAACTTGGTTTTACTATACATACAGCATAAAATATTCAGCAATACTTTGCCTCACTTTGCCGAACAAGAATGTTAAAAGACAATAACAAAACTACACGACGAACTGTTCGTCTGATGTTTCTAATTCTGTATTCTGTAATATTTGTGTATACATAAATATATACACATATATCACATATAACTATATCAAATAAGAGAATAAAATTATACCTCTGAGGTATAACTACGGTCTTTGAATCATCTGGTTACAACAACCAGTTAAAATAAAATCATACTTCAAGTTCATTTAAATGCCTTTAGACCAGAGACGAAAGAATAGAGTAGAGTAAAACTGTGGGAGTTCGTTATCCTACCCAGAAATCAAGATAAGACTGTTATATAAATTTCAGTGCCTTCCCATTTTTCGTCATAATTTGGTTTTATTACATACAGAGTAAAATATTCAGCAATAGTTAGCCTCACTTTGTCTAACAAGGTATTAGACTTATAAGACAACCACAAAACTGCTCGACGAACTTCTTTTCCGATGTTTTTAATTCTCACAGAATTTCATGATATACTTTGTGGAGATCTATAGATATCTTCTCTCTCCCTCTTTCTCCCTTTCTATTGTATTATACATGTAATGATATTTTTATCACTTTCGGTTTAAGATTCTATTTTCCAGGAATTATTCTCATGGAACCCTAGCGAATATTCTTTCATGTTCGCTAATAGCAATCCTAATCTAAATCCATATGTAAATAATCTAAATAATCTAATCCATATCTAAAAATAAATTTTTAACACGTGGGTTACATCACCCCCGTGACTTCAAGTAATAGCTGATTGGTCGGCACAAATGACTATTTAAGCAAATGTCTAGAGTTCCATCACAGTTTCGACAGAGTTTTTTCGTTACAGTTTCTATAGAGTTTTTCGATACAGTTTCGACGGAGTTTTAGTATAGGTTTAGTTTCGTATAAGGTTTCATGATGATGCGTTGATAGGTGGTTGAATAAACGAAGTTAGATTGAATTTTTGAGTGTCATGATTGCTTTCTCATCGCAAGGTTCCACGAATGCAGGGTGGCGATAACCACCCAGAACCCATATATATATATATATTATATATACATATATAAATAATATATATATATATATATATATATATATATATATATATATATATATATATATTATATATATATATGTATATATATATGTATATATATATATATATACATATATATATAATATATATATATATAATATATATATATATATATATTGTTACGAATTAGTTTAATTAACCTTAAATTTAACATGGGACTCTATGGCGACAGTTTTGTCAACCTAATTTTGTCGCCAAATATTGCCAAGTTTGTATCCAAATATCGCCAAATGTCGAGATACTTTTCAACTTCCGGTTCCGGTTTCTGGTATAATCCGGAATGTTCCACCAATTTCTTCGGGCTTATATAAGGCAGCTTGAGTCGAGTCGTTAAGTGGATATCTTGGTTTACCGAGTAAGCACGGTGTGTTGTATTTTCCATCTGAAGGCTAATAAATGATTGTTTTCGTGCTGTAATCCATTCAATCACCGAACCCAGCTTTTGAATTTCGTAACATTATATATATATATATATATATATATATATATATATATACATATACATATATATATATATATGCATATAATAAAATAGAAATTTATATATGTGTCTGTATGTGCGTGGAACATCAGCATTCCCTCCAACCGAGCATTTACTTTGAACAGTGTTCAGAATATGATTCCGAATTCGTACATGATTCGAACTGTACCGAATTACATAAGTCTCCCCAGCCATAGAGAATGACATTAACTGAATGAAAGGGAGGAAAAATCAAAACAAGAAGAACACTCCTCTACGCATAAAGCCTCCGCGTAGTTCGGGCATTTATTCCGGTCTTGTATCAGTCTTCGACGCTATCTGTCAAGAATGACAATCAGAGGCGCCCCTGCACACTCTCCGCTTCAAGGGTTTCCGCTCGACTTCGGTTCGCCCCACGACACGGACCATTATGCCTACCATTATAGACCATCAGCCCCGACACGCGTCCTCTTCAAAAGAGGGCCATTATCTTGAGAATGTCTCACTGGATCCAGTCTCAGAAGAGGCGAACGAGACCGCTTGGATTACTTCTTTTCACTCTTTCATATATGGAGAGAATATTATATTCGTCCAAACTGGACCTCGAAATTTTTGGTGATTATCGATGTTTGATTCCTGCATGGGTCCACAAAAGATTTTTTTTTAAATTTCTCATTATGAATTGTTTCTTAGATCAGCATTTCGTATTTTATTTTTCCTGACTCTTTCTTTGTTACCGTGATTTTTTGTGACTCTGGATACTAAATATAAAAAAAGATATAAAAATAAATATTTTACCATAAATAATTTACTTTTTTTGTAAACAGTTCACAAATAGTAGTTTTAGTACTTTTTTCAAAAATACAAAAAAAAAAAATATTATGAAATCAAGTCCTGAAACATGCTTCTTCAGTACCACCGAAATTACACACCATAGCGTCTAGACTTCAATTTTTTTTTTTCTCAATAGCAATTTTTCGTGTACTCAAATCGGTTTGACATATGAAATAATATAAATTATAGAAACTATTGTGATATTTTATTTTAAAGTTTAATTACTAATACCCTATTTCCAAAAATTACTCAAATTGGTTTGACATATGAAATAATATAAATTATAAAACTACTTAGTATATTGTTTCAACGTTGAATGACTAATAACATACTTCTAAAAATTATCTCTAAAAAAGAGATGAAATTATTAGAGAAGAAAAAGAACAAAAAATGGTACTCAAATCAGTTTGACGGATCAAATAATATAAATTATATAAACGCATGAAATAATATAAATTATAAAAACTATTTAGCATTTTGTTTTAACATTTAATTACTAATACCATATTTCCAAAAATTACTCTCCACAAACAGGATGGAAGGATAAGAAAAGAAAAAATGGTACTCAAATCATTTTGACTGATGAAATAATATAAATTATGCAAACTTATGAAATAATATAAATTATAAAAACTATTTAGCATTTTGTTTTAGCATTTAATTATTAATACCCTATTTCCAAAAATTACTCTACAAAACAGGATAGAAGGATAAGAAAAGAAAAAATGGTACTCAAATCATTTTAATGGATCAAATAAAAAAAATTATAAAAGCCGTTTAGTATTTTGTTTATCATTTAATTATTCCATTTAATTACTAATCCCATATCTCCAAATATTACTCTCCAAAACAGGATGGAAAGATAAGAATAAAAAATGATACTCATATCATTTTGACGGAACAAATAATATAAATTATATAC
>CM063498.1:182093829-182096329 GCA_032207245.1 Pardosa pseudoannulata
CTGTTAAATCTCATTGTTTCTTACAGTAAGGGCCATTATAAATTGTTTATAAAATATTGTGGAGATTGCCGAATTGTTTTAGAAAGTCACATCCAACAAGTTGATTTATTTTCCAACATCTACGTTTTATTTCAGAACAGAGCACAATCTACTACCGGACATCTGAATATAAAAAAAACGATATTCACACTAAACAATTCTATAAATTCAATTATCTATCTAAATTCCGAAGAATCTAGCTTAAACGTCCGGATTCGCCTGTCCAAACAAATATATTTTTAGAGATATCTGAAAATTCATGGAAGGTGTAATGTACAGGGCTCAAAACTACCTGGAGCAAAAGCATTAGTATTGGAAAAAATTGTTAACACCTTACGTAGTTTAATGCTATTTGCTTTTCTAATCTGAAGTATAATGGTATATAAAAAAACTGAAAGCAAATTTTCAGGAAAAGTGATATATGTAATATCACTTCAAAAACACCGTGCACAAAATACCATATCCCCTATATAATAATAGCCTAAGTTATCTGTCCGTCTGTCCTCGAATTTATGAAGCGGTTGGATCTGGAATGGATAGAGGCATCCATATTGAATTCTTGATGAGTTAGGATTAGCACAATTCAAAGCGAGTAAAGTTTATCTTCTCCTAAACTATAGATCCGATTCTAAAATAAATTGGTATAAATATACTTTAATTAATTGTATCAATTTATCACATAATAAATAGGTAAAATAACATTTTTCTAGCATTATGACGTCATTCCTTTAACCATCTCATGTAATCATTTATTTTAGATTATTTAAATATCGTCTGCATTATTGTCATGCGTCTTATCACTAAACTTAGATATTATGTAAATAATTTTCTTTTGTATTTGGCTTTAATAATAGATTAGGTAAATATGTGATAATTTTAAATTTAATCACCAATTATTTGTAGTTGCAGTGAAAATTTTATCACCGGTATTAACAACAAATTCTATCTACCTCCAGGCTGTAGTGAAAATGGTAATTTCATTCATTTACTTCATTTAATTACTGTTTCAAAAAATTAGGAAGAACTTAACGATAATTTCGACGTAGCTAAGAAAACTTTGAATTATCTTTCTAAATGAATTCAACATGTTTCTAAACTTCATTCACAATATCGGGAGATTTTACAGGAGTATGAAAATAAACAAATTATTGAGCGTGTACCACATAATTCTCAGCCAAAAAACAAACCAATTTTACCTACCTCATAGGGTACTTTATAATTCTGGAATTTAAAAATTTTACTGATCCCGTCGTATGATGGGCTATATTCTAGTCACGTAATATTACGTCAAAAGAGTGCACAATATACCATATCGCGTAATATTAAGTCAAAAACAGTGAGCACAAAATACCATATAGCGTAATATGAAGTTAAGCAGGTAACGGGTTAATTTAAAAGCTTTTGAATTTAAAATTTTAATTAAATGCTGCCAAGCTTTCTGTTGTGATTATGAAACAAATTGAATTTAAACTACGGAACAATTGCAACGATTACTGTAATATTTAAAACATAAAAACAAATTTTGTTTGAATGGATTCCGTATCACCAAAGTACCTTTAAAGAAAAAAAATTCAAAAAGAAATTCTAATTTTGATCAAAACTATCCATTTCGAGGAAGTCCGATGGCTTAAAATAGATGTTCAATTTCGGAAAAAAGAAAATTAATGTTCAACAACAAAGCACAATCACCTTCTGTTCTCCGTATTCTATACACCAATTACCGACTGACTCCATTTACGGAATCACCGCTACAGCGGAAAAAGTAAGCTAGATGCAAATGAAAAAAAAACTACAATGGCTATGGTAAAGTGAGGAAAACGGCAGTAAGTTCGAAATCTTTCATTTTATTTTTTCCATTATTATTTTCTCTTCAGAGTACAAAAGCATTCTCGGCGATAGAAATGCAAATGAAAGAAGTCTGCGGCCGAAACATGAAAATTAATTAATGCGATGAGAAAAATCTACGGCGATTCAACGCAAAAATTGATTTCGATGATGTTCAGGCTTTTTTATTTGTTCGTATTTGTCAGGTTCGGTGCGCTGAGCGAAAAATTTATTATTTTGATGATTTCTAAGATGTATATGCATTTTTCGATAAATCAAGCGTTTTTACTCTACATAATTTTTTTTTGCATTACTAATAATGTATATATATATATATATATATATATATATATAATAATATATATATAATATATATATAATTAATATGTAATAATATCAATTCTAAGCCCTGAAGTCTATCCAAAATTATCCCTTTTTCCCATTCATAATTCTAAATTTTAATTTCTCCTCTTTATAATAACCATATTCCCCAACCATCCCATTTAAACGCGAATGTTTTCCTTCCTTCAGCATAACCCCGAAATTCTTTCTTTGATTCTCAAAGCAAAAAATGATATAGCTGGCATTTTAAATTAGGAAGCAATAACTCTCCCAGGAAAATCTGCCGAACGATGGC
>CM063498.1:182101329-182156329 GCA_032207245.1 Pardosa pseudoannulata
GTCTATTACACGATTTATTCGGGGATTCTTTCATACCATTTCATACAGTGTCAACCCGATGTAATGTAGCTTACAGTATCCCCTAGTGCTATTCCTATGCAAATACCCTGCGGCCAACTTACACCTTAGTGATCAGAGGCCGACATTATTATATTTTCCTACAAAATAATTTAAAGTTGAAAAATTCATCCTGAGAAGAATTAGTTTGATTTGGTGTGGATTGCAACATCTATAACGTCGTCACTTCAAAGGGGCTTGAAAAGTAAACAAGATCTTAAAGAAATATTACCCATAGAGAAAAGTCCAAATTAAATGTTTATTCATTGAAGATGGATATAGTATTTACAGATGATGTTTAGAAGATGATAAGAATCGTTATCTTAAGTATAACAGTTAAATCCTAGATTTAACTATTATACTTAATAGTGAGCAGCTTGATTTCAGGAACAAAGTTTTTTGCTAAACACTTTGTGCTACTTGCAAATAATCTATTAGACCACCATGTCACTCCATGAAAGTTTAAAAAATACTGACGAAAAGCCCGCATGGGATTATGCTACTAGATTTGTCCCCACAAATAACAGCCATTCAAGGTCTAAATGAACGGAATAATGAATGGTTTGGTTTGGTTTTGGAGCGCTACTGTCTACTTTTTGCAACACGAGGGCTAATGAGATCGGAATAATGAATGGAATTCTAGAATGGGGAGCATCATCTTCTGTCTTATTGGATGTTTATGGGGAGCAACTCATCTTCTTCTTCTACTGTTAAAAGCCATCGTCTATCAATAAATACCATGCACTCTATAGATGTCTTTAACTGTACAAAGCCGAATGATGGCCCATTGGTTAGGGTGCTAGCCTTCGGTATTGGAGTTCGTGGGTTCGAGTCCCACAATGGTATGGATGTTCGTAGCTGTTCGGAATCGGCTTTAAGCTGTAGGTTCGTATCTCATTAGCCCTTGTGTTGCAAAAAGTAGACGGTAGCACTCCAAACCCAACCAAACTAACTGTACGAAAGTCATACCCATGGTGTTGGCTTTCAGAATTTTCCTTTTTTTTGGAGGGAGGGTCCTATAATGGGAATGCATATTTATAGCCATTCTCAATTGGCATTAACAAACAGTAGATTTTGATATAATGAAATACTTATTATAGCCAACAAACGAACTGTATCGCATGTTTCTTTCTTTTTACACTTTGGAACAGGCAAGGTGGGTTGAATCTTATATGATTCAATTTATCTGATGTTCTCTTTACACAACAAGAGAACTAACGAGATCATTTCCGAACGATTACTATTCTTTTTTCCATAGGTAAAATTCGATTCTTCAGACTATAATACAAAATTCAACAACCATCAAAATAATGATTCTAGTGACACAGACTTTAATAATAGTATATTCCTATTTTAAATAGTTTATGACATTTAAAGAAGACAGAATACTTAAAGTGCTTTTAAAGAAAAACTTTTTAAAGCTTAAATTTTCTTAACTTTCTGATGCTTTGTAATTAGTACTTGTTTTCAAATAGAAGCGAAAAGTGGAATACACAAATATCTCCTTTTTCCGTGAAATAAATTTTTATGCAGTGCTCATCTCAAGTTTAGGAAATCGCCTTCTTTTCAAAGTCTAGACGGATGGTCATTAAAAATACATTACTTTCTAATGCTTAACTTTCATGGTAAAATAAATGTGTTAATCAGGATCTCGTGTTCATAAAAAAGGAGATGTTTAAATTAAACTCAGTACTTTAAGTTAAATAGGATTCATAACCGTAACCATAAACATTGTCAGGGGAGGATTTTGTGATCCCTGGATCATAAAGATAAATATCTATACAAACTACATTTAAGTTTTACACCATGGAAAATAAGTTCTTAGTCCCAGACTTCTTCTGAATTTCCTCCAAGATTAAAAATCCCTACGTGCTAATCAATTCCTTAAAAAGAAAGATGTTTTTATTTATTTATTTATATGGAAGCAAATACCTAGTAAAGAAAGCAGAAGGAAAATTACAACGCTAAACACAGAAAAATCATGATCTCTGTAAAATAATAATCAGTAGATTTATCAAAAAAAAAAGTTAACTGTGAACAAACTGAGCGAATTTTTTGCCATTGTGAAATAGTAGAATTATCCACATGATGATCTTTATTTAGTGGAACTCACTTAAAAGCTGAAAAATTGAAATTTAAACTGTCTTTCAGTATCGCTCGAGACCTACATTCTCATTCTTTCCATTCGTAACTCAATAATTCTAGTATACTAGGTATGAATGAAGTTAGTTTCAACCAACTGTGTCATTTAACCCCTTCCGGTATGATTTAATAATGAAAAACTGTGCATGAAATAACCATTTAATTTTTATTTAAAAAACTTGTTTCATTTTACAATTCTTACATATTCTTAATTAAAATCCACTTTTTACATAGTGTTAAATAATATCAGAAACAGTAAAATTAAGAAAATATCAAAGCAAAACATTAATAAGGTATACAGATAATAGTCTTCAAGCTAGTGGTACTTTTCAAAACAAAGTGCAAAGGAATTCTTAATTGTTTACAACGCCAAGTAGTCTCACTTTTAATTTGATTCTTGTAACACACACGGCATTTCTTAGTAGGTTTTCTTTTATTCTGACTCATTAATTTGGCAATGACTTGTACCAAGAAATTCTAAGTAAACAATATGCAATAGTGACTTGTGATTTTCACAAGTGATAAATGTGTTGCCAAATTCAGTACACTAGAAATTTTAAACTAAATTAATTATCATATTTAACAGTAACTTTAATCGCATGACGAGTATAGCTCGTCATTGTGCGGTATGGAATGAAAAACTAATGACGAGCTAGACTCGTCATTTTACCGGAAGGGGTTAGTAAAAATGTAAAAATGTGTTTGACATTTAATTAATTCCTTGTAATATAAAATTGAAACTACATTTCCCTTTTTCTCAGATTGTAAGCTTTTTAACAAATTTGAGAGTAACCTTCGACAATTCTGAAACATCTCAATTTCAGTCTTGTGCTACGAAGTATAATCGAGAACTAAATCAAATTTGATGCCACATATAAGGCAATTTCAAGCAGCAGCTCACATCTCAACTTATGACAATTCTGGCTTTAGTTTCAGACTGAAGGACAGTTTATTGTTAGCCTGTTGGTTGTTGCAAACATGAAAATGAATGGAAAGGGCATTAGAGTGGTTCGTGACGTTTCGCAAAACTGCTCTATTAAGGCCTAGATAAATAAAAGTTGCCACTGAAGATAAATTTTTGTTTGAAATTATTTGAAGAGAAAACGAGAGAATGTAACAAGAACATCATATTACATCATGTAAGTGTTATATCACTGACAGCCTGGTCTAACATCAGAGGGCGAGATATGGATTCGAAAAATTTCCAGTTTCCAATCCAGCTCCTAGCTTTCTGAACAGTGTTGAGTATGCCATTCCTATCTCTCTGAGTGAAGGATCGAGTTCGTCAGATTGTTTATTTCATCGATGTCACATAGAAGAAGATCGCAGGAGACATAAAATGGAATCAGCTAAGGAGAGAGCGGAGGATCAACATTCTGTTTTTACAAGCATTCGAGGCCATTTTCCCTAACTTTCTGACCCTATGATTGCAGTGATATAACATTCAAGAAAAAAAACATCAAGTTTAGATATGTGAGTCAAGTAATCGAAAAAATAGGTTAATTTGTGATGATAACTAAATATTAACTTATACAAAATAAAGTATCATTCAGTCTTGATCACTTTTATACCTTCTCGTGTCCATTTTACTTAGGAAATTAATTAATTGTCTCAACAGACCCGGTTCATTACTTTGAATCGGCTGTTTTGTGGGATTGCAATTTTTCCTTTAATTAACCTTTCCAATAACACATCATAATAGAGGATTGAGTAGAAGACTCTCAAGAGGCTCTTGGGAGCATAGCATCCTTGTGACAATGAGTTTGCAACAGAACTCCCTGGGCCAAGCCCTCTAGTTCTGGTGTTGCTAGTAATGGTAATACATAAGTCTATGAAGTTGAGCTGGCTTGAGAAAAGCTAGTAGTGTACTCAAATTTTAATAAATTTCAAAATATTTTCATTGAAAATATTTCGGTGAGGTTTCAGACTCTTTATAAATACTCTTTGGGTTCTGTTATCATCAAAGACGTGTATTGTGGGATGATCCAACTAAAGTATATGCAACATGTATAGAGTACGCAGATGACTTAACGAGTTTGAATTTATTTTTATATATCTCTCATATTTGCATATATAACACTTTTGAATATATAACACTATAAAATTGAATGAATGAATGTTTAATAGATAACCCTGTATATTGAAGAAAAACTAGATAATCTCGCTCCATATTCATCTTTTAACTCCGATTGATACACGAGAACTCTACAACTTTCTCTGAAACAGATCACGGTGTAAGAAAAAGTTTCAATTTAAAAATCAGAACAAATAAAGTAGATATGCGCGTAATTCCAATATTTATCTTCCTGTGTTCTGTAAACCAACATAAGCGGTAAACAAATCACTCATAAATTCCTCGATTCCGCAGTTCTAATTTCGGCTACACAGAATACACGAATGCAATTTCAATTCAAATGTATTCGAAAATAAACTCTGAAAAAAAAATAAGAAAAAAAAAAGAAATATCCCTTTCTATTCGCCAAGATTTATCACTACACATTTTATTCCCGTAACGGCAATGAATAATGCATTTGATTTTATACCTAAAGAATTTTACTTTATTTTGTTGGTCTTTTATCTGTGAATAAAAATTCAAGCCGTTCTAGAAAATAGGCTAAAAAAAGGGTTGATAGCTCTTGCATCATGGTCATACTCTCTAAATTTTCTTTTCAGATTTATTTTAGACGTACACGAGACAAAGATACGTATTATTTGCTTATATATAACGTCAACCCTGTTCTTTGGGGGAAAAAATGGCGAAATTGTTTATCTCGTATATAGCGTGCACCTTAAATGTGACATACAAATCACTTCCTAGATCGTAAATTAAATAAATGGCAACAAAATTAACCCTTCTTTGCATGATTTTTCTTTGTGTGTGTGTGTGTGTGTTCTGACGTATGGAGTAAGGGTAGGCGAGGCCGTCAAAGATACAGCTGAAATTCGATTTACTCTTGAGTAAATACTTTGGCTGCTACCATATTACAGTCGACATATGTCACTGGTGACTTCTACGTCATAATGACGTCATAAATCGCCAGACATAAGAATTTAGTACCATAAATTTCCTTCTCTGACATCATTATGACTCAGAAGTTAACAGTGACATATATCGACTATAATATGGTATCACCCTAAATTCATGGGAATAATTATATACATTTATGTACATGATTCAGTAACTTCAAGTACTTCTGGGATCTCGTGCTGAGATAAACGTTAAAAATATACCACGCGTGGGTACAGTGAAGCTAGTAACACAGGAACAGTTCGCTAACGAGTGCCGGTACGGGACTCGGACACTATAATCTACCGGTCTGATGAACCGAACAGTTGAACTTCTACACTGAGGTTCGAAACGCTCAGAGTAGGTATCTCACTGGAGTTCATGGAAAATCGAAGGATGCAGGATGATCTAAGATGAGAGCAAGTGTCACTCTCGGCAACCTACTTCCAAGCACGAAGTAAAAAAAAATTATTACAGGTAGCGGGAATGAGATTAAGTCAAGGGTAAAAAAAACCGCGTACCTTTGCTTTCCCATTTTTAACTCCTAACCTAAATTGACCACTGGGAAAACAGTTCATGCCCTAAGAGAAGGGGTCTCACCAATTAAGGCTTTAAACTGCCCTAGCAGCCAATTTTGGAATTTCCAAAACAAAGAGGAGATGCACGCTATCGGAAACAGACTTTCCCAGAGATTTTGACTAAGGCTTTTACACGGATCTTGACCTAGGTGTTATTTTTACATAGAACTTCATACTAGCTGATGTCTCAGTTTGTCCTAAAGATAAGGAAGTGGGAACCCGTCCACCAACGTTAATAAAGGTCTTTGGTTAAAACGGAGCCTTGTTTATGGCCATGCCTGCAACCATCCATCGTGAAGTCCATCCTATTACACTATATATATGTAATCCTTAAATTATAAAACTGCTGGACGAGGAGAAAGCTAAACAGCTAGCAGTAATAAAAATGCAATCGGACGACATTGAAGAGAACGGCACAAGTCTAATTAAAACTTTATTTCAGCTCTGCTAAAACGGACATCTTTACTACTCAACGACAGACAAAGGAAAGAGACAAAAATCCCTCTGCTCGAACAGAGGTGCACCCAATAGCGAAGAAAGAAAGAATTTTCCCATGGTAGGAGAAACTTACTCAGCAAATTAAGTATAAGATCAGGATAAACTCGAAGCCATTTGCCAGCCACAGCTGGGAAATGTGTTGAATAGACAGAAAATTTACATCTATAGGATAGAAATCTTTGGGAAATGTATCGAAAGTCGAAGACACCCCTTTGATTAAAACATTTAGAGGCCAGGAAAAAGATTTTAAGGAATTAGAATGGGAGAAAAGAGGTTTTTAAGGAAATATTTAAGTTAAATAATTTTGATATAGTACATATATATATATATATATATATATTTATTTAGACAAAATTTGGGAAGTTGGGGACAAAATTATTATTCGCAACTATATTAGGTCCCCTAATACTCACTTCTATTTCACAAGTTTTCCTAATGGGATCGTAAAAATAGCCTCAGTCATTCATATATATATACGAGGAGGTAGCATTATGTAACGCATGTTGTTTCAAACACAATACTAAAAGATGTAATTATAATAATGCTATTTAACGGAGATAATTAATTTTTGACATAATAGTTATTAATGTCCAAGCATCTCTACCGCACCACTGCATTAATTTCAAAATCTTAATCTTATATATAGAATTCTGTTAGACTGTGAGTAGAGCCACTTTCACATAACCCGTTTGAGGTCATCGTCAGAGTCAAACTTTAGGCTGCTAAGCAACCATTGTGTATTTAATTTACTTTTTCAGAGGTTAAAAGGGACATTGGCCTTTTAAAGATCTTGCTTCATTGACCAAAGTCATTCAACCAAAATTGTTCAATGTGCGAAGATGGTGTAAACAGTTTACAACATCTTCCCCTATTGGTACAAATACTACAGTCTGTTCCGTAAACTATTGCCATTTTATCATTTCTGTGAGTAGATCCACCTTCTCGCAAAACCCACTTGAGGTCGTTGTCAGAGTCATACTTCTAACTCCTAAGCAATCAATGTGGATTGCATCAACTTTTACAAAGGATGAAGAAGACATTAATCTTTTAGATTTGGCTTCTTTGACCAAAGTTGTTTGAACAAAATTGTTCAATATGGAAACATGGTATAAACAGTTTACAGCATCTTCCCCTATTGCTACAAACAATACTGTATATTCCGTAAACTATCGATATTACATCATTTCTGATCAATTGCTTTGACCATGGAACAATTTCTTTTCACCATTTTTTTTTTCATGTAATCGTCAAGTTAGTTCAAATATCTTGGTAATTCCTCCCACCTTTCTCAAAGTTTTGAGAACCTATAGAGAACATTTTACTTTGTCGAGTGTACGATTATAAAGTGCTGTTCTTGTTGAAGAGTCCAATAGTGACCAAAGAACTTTTAAATGACTTAAAAATTAAGTTTTAAATAAATTAAGAATTTGTTAAACTAAATTAGAAAATAAACATTCAAAAATAAGTTTTCCAGTTTTAAGTTATTTTACACTGAGAATGAGAAGACCACGGAACTACAGAACAAATTTTATCAAATTTATAATGCAGTAGAGAGTCACTTGAACAAACTGCACAGAGCAATGATTAAGCAATTAATTTTCTAGTCATTCATTTTAATTAATCAAACTCATACTAAGTTCCTCACGAGGAGAGTTTGGCACATTAGTACCTTGAGTATTCATATGATACAATCATTTAAACCAAGACAATCCAAATGCAGTGAAGATTTATTATTACTACGGATGTACAGCGGTATGATTAATCCCCATTAAACTCCTTCGAGAATGGAGTAAGTACCTGACACTTATCTGAACATAGCGTATTGAATCATACCGAATTCTAAAGCTTGACAAGCATGGAAATGTGGTTGCAAAACACAACCGCAGTACTTTTTTACGAATTTTTAAACTCTAATACAGATTGCATGTGGGTTTTCCAAATGCAGAATTGTTTCATGCCACAGAAACCCGAAAAAAAAACAGAAGGATTTGCGACGGTAAACCACGAAGGTGACTGAACGAAAACACAAATTACCGTTCTTTAGCACCTTAAATAAACAGCGCTCTCCTTTTTTAACCCTTTTTTTAATGTAGACATTTTGGTTTTCCACGTATATTTTACATCAGATTCTCAAAGTAAAATACAAAATATATTCACCACAAAATTCACGATGCATGACTGATGACATAAACTTATTGTAAAACAAAATTCATATTTTATTAATAAAGTAAATATTGTTCTAGTTATAAATCTTGCAGGGGAAAAGTATTTTCCCAAAAACATTTTATTTGTTAATTTGTTTAATTTATATAACTCGCCTAAGTCAAGGCGAGGTTTATTGTTTATAATGGAGTATTTTGTTTATTTGTCCATGGATTGTTATAAAAAATTGTTCCTTTGTACAAATGTTCTCTACTGTAATATATTTGTCATATATTGTTCTAGATGTAAAAAAAATTCTTGTATCAATAAAGTAAGTCTAGATCACAGGTAAGAAAATTTGTTAGGTGGTTTCGCTTTCTGGTTAGCTTTATGGTGAGTTTTGTTAGGATTTAATTTGGTTGCGTTTGGCTCAGAGTTGATATCCTGATGATTAGTTATCATTTTCCCGTATGGCTTAAGCTTAAGCTGGGTTGGGTTATAAGTAACTTATAAGTCTTGCAGTCTTTGTATCATTTCTGAATGAAACTTTATTTGAAAAAAATCCTTGTTAAAGAATGTTGTTTAGGCAGTTTCGTTTTCTGGTTAGCTGTATGGTGAGTTTTGTTAGGATTTAATTTGGTTGTGTTTGGCTCAGAGTTGATATCCTGATGATTGGTTATCCTTTTCCTGTATGGCTTAAGCTTAAGCTGGGTTGGGTTATAAGTAACTTATAAATCTTGCAGTCTTTGTATCATTTCTGAATGAAACTTTATTTGAAAAAAATCCTTGTTAAAGAATGTTGTTTAGGCAGTTTCGTTTTCTGGTTAGCTGTATGGTGAGTTTTGTTAGGATTTAATTTGGTTCGTTGTATTTGGCTCAGGGTTGCTATCCTGACGATTAGTTATCATTTTCCCGTATGGCTTAAGCTTAAGTTGGGTCTGGTTATAAGTAACTTATAAATCTTGCAGTCTCTGTATCATTTCTGAATGAAACTTTATTTGAAAAAAATCCTTGTTAAAGAATGCTGTTTAGGGGGTTTTGCTTTCTGGTTAGCTTTATGGTGAGTTTTATAAGGATTTAATTTGGTTTGTTGTGTTTGGCTCAGGGTTTCTATCCTGACGATTAGTTATCATTTTCCTGTATGGCTTAAGCTGGGTCGGGTTATAAGTAACTTATAAATCTTGCAGTCTCTGTATCATTTCTGAATGAAACTTTATTTGAAAAAAATCCTTGTTAAAGAATGTTGTTTAGGCAGTTTCGTTTTCTGGTTAGCTTTATGGTGAGTTTTGTTAGGATTTAATTTGGTTGTGTTTGGCTCAGGGTTGCTATCCTGTCGATTAGTTATCATTTTTCCGTATGGCTTAAGCTGGATCGTGTTATAAGTAACTTATAAATTTTGCAGTCTCTGTATCATTTCTGAATGAAACTTTATTTGAAAAAATCCTTGTTAAACAATGTTGTTTAGTTTTTGATATTTTTGGTAGAATAATTTCTAGGGTGAAATGAAGTAAAAGCGTTATTTGACCACATTTTTTCTCTTATTTTGTTACAAGTACTACTGCCCATGGAATATGGTAAACAAACAAAATATAATAAATAACCCACAGTTGCAATCAGAGCCATAACTAGGTCTTTTAACGCCCGTGGCAATAAACTTATCTGCGCCTCTACCACCCAGTATAGTGAGATAATATATAAATGTTTTTTTCTATATTATATACTTAGAATGAGGTTTGGTTTGGTTTGGAGTGCTACGGTCTACTTTTTGCAACACGAGGGCTAATGAGACCTGGACCTACAGCTTAAAGCCGATTCTGAACGGCTACGAACATCCATGCCATGGTGGGACTCGAACCCACGAACTCTGGTACCGAATGCCAGCACCCTAACAAATCGGCCATTGTTCGGCTACTTAGAATGAACTAAAAAAATATTTTGTTAATTCTTAAAATGTTCCTAGTACATTAATTTTTAATTTTTTCTTCTATATTTATTTTATTAATAGTTCAATATATTTTTCGAACACTTTAGGAGTATTATTTTGCTGATGAACTGAATAGTTTATTTAAAGGGAAAATTTTTCTTATTTGTACGTTGAATTTTCATAAAAAAAGTGATGATTTTCTAAATTTAAATTTAGTTTTAATAACTTTAAAAAATTCAAAATTTAAAACGAATACCCAGATTTATATCAAGGCATATTAAGAGTCTTTGGTAAACATTTGTTAAGAATCTATAACAAATTTAGTCTCTATGAGCATTTTGAAAAATAAGAAAATTCATAAAAGAGTAACTTTTAAACACATGGGATTTAAAAAAATAAAATCTGATTATATAATAAAAAAAATTTAACTATTCCTTATTTTTATTTGGGGCGAATCGTCTTCTTTCGGACCCCATTTTCCTCACTGTGCGGCGTGCCTATGACTGATGCGCTCATGACAAATGCCAGCTTTACCACGCCCTAGTTATACTATATAACTACTATATAATTGAAATTATTCCAAATCCTGAACGAAGTAAGTCTCTCGAATCGCTAAGAGTGATGAAAAATCCTATCAACCTTTTTAAAGTTTTATATGAAATGTGCTACTCCCAGAAAATTTGATACTATCAACTTAGCAACTTTCCGAAACGTTCGTCAGTGCCTGGGCCAATAAATAGAGTGCAAAAAAGAATATTAGTTAAAAATAGGCCTGAGTCAGCTCACGGGATCACTTTGACCATGATAAAGATACATTTTCCTCTTTCAAAGAGCATTTTCGTGATGTCCACGTTCACGTCCTAAATAACAAATGAATTTTCCTGATCAAATCTCCTCTATTTTCAAGGCTACAAATTTCTGCTAAAAACTCTTCCGAGATGGAAACCGGATCTAACATATAATCCGTATTCGGAAGAATTATTATATGCGTAATTCATGCTTTTGCCCAGAATAGTTTTTTTTTTTTTAAAAAAAAGGAAAATTTATGCCCAAATTAATTGAAAAGCCTGTAAAAACGAGCTAAAATATCGGTGCATTATGCCAAAAATTAATGTATGAATAAATAATTGAGAAACCGTGAATCTATCATTCGAATAAATTTCAAAACTTTATTTCACTGATTAGATGGTACAACTTGAATTTCAAATTTTAGCTTCACATGTGTTTCATATTAACCTACCTTGTAAACATTTTATAACGTGGAAGCTTCTTGACATCATTCTCGGTTTATTTTGAACCATCCTAACTCATTGATAAAAATAACCTTGCAGAATAAAAGAGGATCAGTCCACTTGTGATGGTAACTACCTTTATTTTGAAAATATCATCACTGGAAAAAAAAAAAAATACTTCTTAAAAACATTAAGTTTAACAAAATAGGCATCTTCATTCAGCATAGGACATATTGAAAACAAGACACAGCTCTCTAATCTTCAAAATAATAACATCACACAGTATAAAGGGCGACTTGCCTTTATATATTCAGCTGGTTGTGAAATACAAAGATATGTCATGCCAACTCATACTCATAGTCTGATGTATTACCATTAACAGTTGCCCAAGCAATGGCCGAATGGTTAGGGTGCAGACCTTCGGATCCGGAGTTCGTGGGTTCGAATCCCACTATGACATGGATACTCGTAGCCGTTCGAATTCGGCTTAAGCAATAGGTCTCATTATTCCTCGTGTTGCGAAAAGTAGACCGTAGCACTCCAAAATCGAACTATTAACAGTTACTCCAGTACTAGAGGGCTTGGCCCAGGGAGTACCGTTGAGAAATCTGCCTGTAATAAATACACAGTTTACAAAACAAGATAGCATGCCGTGAGGGCTTCTTCACGGAATAGAAGAAAAGACAATTAGAAAGTGCTGGTTAAATTGAAGAAACTAAATTGAAAGTTGCATTAACAAAAATGTTAATCAGTGTGAGGTGGAAACAAAATAGACAATAAATATAAAGTTAACAACTATAGAATAGAAGAAAAGACAATTAGAAAGTGCTGGTTAAATTGAAGAAACTAAATTGGAAAGCTGCATTAACAAAAATGTTAATCAGTGTGAGGTGGAAATAAAATAGACAATAAATATAAAGTTAACACCTAATACTATGAACTTTGGTTTGATTCGATTTAAAGCTCTACGGTCTAATTTTTGCTACAAGAGGGCTAACGAGACTGGGGCCTACTGAGAGGTTGTACGGGGCCGAGGATTATAACGGACTTTTTTTCGATGTCTTTATTTTAAAATGAATTTTAGCTTCCTAAACCAAAGAATGACTACTGTTTAAAAATATTTAAAATGCAGATGATTAGAGGATCTGTTTTACAAATTTTCTAGAGGAATTATCGTTTACATGAAAAGAAATGTTCTTCAATATAAGATAAAAATTTTAAAGAGCTACACATGGATTTTTTCACCTAAAATCTTTAAAGAGATACTTATGGAAAATTGAAGTCAAAGATAGAGCTATCTGGAGAAATATTGTGCAGTAAGCTAAGGTCTCCCCTGATCTGTAATGCCAATAAAGAAGGAGGTTTATTATATATATATATATATATATATATATATATATATATAGATAGATAGATAGATAGATAGATAGATAGATAGATAGATGTATATATATGTATATATATATATGTATATATATATGTATATATATATATATGTATATATATATATGTATATATATACATATATATATATATAAATGTATATATATATATACATATATACATACATATATATACACACACACACACACATATATATATATATATATATGTGTGTGTGTGTGTGTGTGTACGTATGTATGTATTAAAAAGGAACGTTTCAGAGATTTTTTTTCAGTGAAATAAGAAAGGGTTTATCATACTACCCCAGTCAGTAGTTTTAAATGATATATATTATAATTTTCCAATTAAAATAACATATTCTTAAACTTATGATACTGTTTAAGTCAATATATTTTTAAATATTTAGATGTCAATATTCTATTTGCAATTTGGTTTTCTAGTTAAAAAATTTTGAAGTGTAAAATACCATTTCAGCTTAATACTTTCCTCGCTTTAGAAAATATTACCTCAATAATAATAATAATAATAATTTGTAAAAGGAAGGGTGGTAAATTTGTCATCCACCCCTGGTTTAATAAGCCTACGCTACGGCACTGATAAACTCGAAAACTGTCAGAAGATTGTATAAAATAAATGATTGGAGAGATTTATTTATAATTTAAGTAACAATTAATTATACACTTTATAGATATTAGAATTAAATAAAATACATATTATTAAAAATATAATTATTTGCGTATGTGAATAATCGTCTATTTTATTATTAATTTATCATTCTTACAATGCTTTAAATAAAAACAGTTTGCACTATATAATTTTCAATCACTTTTACTGAGACAAACAACTTAGTTCAACATATTTGATATTAAAAGGATCAATAAAGCCTTGATATTTGTCTCTCTAAAATATTTAACTTTTAAAACTGGCTTTCTAAGGTAAAATCCAATAATGAATATAGGTATATATAATACAGTCCGGCTTGTGTCACTAAAATTTATGTAGCTGAAAAGTGATGCTGCCATCTAGTGGCTGGTATAGTTGATAAAAGATAACCTCCCTAATATTTAAGACGGCTGCGTAATTTCTTCTGCTGAGACTATCTGATCTGTACTTCTTTCGATTAAATAATATTATCCAAGTTTATGAAAAATTAACTGAAATAAAACAAATACCATAGTAATTTTTCAGTAAAAATAAAGACAATCTCTACCCATATATTTACTTTCACAATTATATTTAAATAAAAAGTTCATTAATCAAAGTTGCAATCAAATTTCAATTTATCCAATTGGATATTCAATTTATCCAATACAATTTCAATTACATTTTCAATCAATCCAATTTCAAAATTTTCAATTGAAACTTTTCAAATCATTAAGGAAATTATATTTTCGCACAAAAAGCAGCAAAATTTTCCTTGACTATTTTTTAACGAGTCCAATACAAAATTTTAAACTAAAATGGCATTCAAAGAATATGCTATTTTGATATTTAATACAAAATATATAAATTAAATCATATTTCCCAAAAAAAGTTTCTGGATATTAAAAAATTACTTGACATACCATGATGAAGTTTTTCCTATACCACTGCCCTTCAATTTTACTAATAAGAACAATTTAAAGGCATTCTTTATGAATATTTTTATTATCGAACTTTGTTTCAAAAATGAATGAGAAAATATTGAAACTAACTAAATTTTCAGAAATTGTCAAAATTATAAATCTCTTTCAGAAACATATAGAAAATATATTTAAAGGCTAATTCTATTAAGAAAATTAAAATGTATTTATCTGAAAGATAAACTACTGAATACTAACTGAAATAATTTGTATCTTTTTGGACAAGAGAAAAAAAATCTATTAAAAAAAAAAAAAAAAACAGTGATTATCAATACAAGAAAATAATTTGACTCTTACATTAGTGTGTCGAATATTATAAACTTTCAGCGATAGATGGCAGCACCAGAGTTATACTTAGAATATCCATAGATATATGGAAGTTTATAGCTCAGTAATTTCAGTAATTTTTGTCACGCTAATGGAAATATTTTTACCTAATGTATAATTATGCATCAAAATATAAAGATATGAATTGCTGAGTATCTTTAATAAGTTCACTAAATATCTAGTGATTATTAAGATTTGGTAATTTTGAAAAATATATTCTTCTTACAAATAAAATAAAGTATTTCAAAAAATTACCGTCAAAAATAATTTATTATGAGTGAACAGTTACAGATAGACATTTTTGTTTAGCTATCTAATGTTTTATATATTCTTAAAATATATTATTCGTTCTATAGTTATACTAGGGGGAAATAAAGGAGAATACAAACTTTTATATATTTCAACGCCTCTCTTGCCTTTGTTAGTGAAAAAATTAAAAGTTATATTAAGAAAATATATATAATATCGTATAGTAATTTTTCACGTGAAAAAGCTTTAAGAACATCTATCAAGAATTAACACTATTATTAGCTTATGTACATCACTTCATTCTAGATGCGCCGAACGATGGTCGAATGGTTAGGGTGCTGGCCTTCGGAACCGGAGTTCGTGGGTTCGAATCCCACATTGCATGGATGTTCGTAGCCGTTCGGAGTCGGCTTTAAGCAGTAGGTCCCGGTCTCATTAGCCCTCGTGTACAAAAAGTAGACCGTAGCGCTCCAAAACAAACCAAACCAAACCAAATCATTCTAGATGCTGTCGCCATCTATTATAAGATTTCATAGTTAAGTTTAAATACACATTATTCAATTCGCATTGAAACATAAATATAGAATCACATATAAGTTAAAAATCTTAACAAATAAAAAATTAATAATTTATTGTTTAATTAAGAATCAAAATTTAGCGAGAAATATTAAATCTATCTGTAGACATAAATTCAATATAAAATATAAGCTCACAGAACTATTCTTAAACGGTAACAGTGTGAATGTTAACTTAGATCTCATACATAAGAAAAGTGGTGAAAAGTTTTTTCTACAGTACATTAAATATATTAATTATCTACAACTTTCATCTTTTTTAATTATATTTTCAAATCTAATGAGCAGTATTATTATGCAAACCACCCTGATTTAAAATTTATTAAAAACTAGCTGAAATACCAGGGCCGAATGGTAGAGCGCTGGTCTTAGGTACCGTAGTTCATAGGTTCGAATCCCGCAGCAGCCATAGATGGTTGTAGCCGTTCGGAATCGGTTTTAAGCTGAAGGCCCCGATGTTATTAGCCCTCGTGAGAAAAACAGTACACCGTAGCGCTCTAAACCAACAGACCCAGAGTACTGAGCACATATGCATACATATGAGTGAGCTATAAACTAAAATTTATTTCGTATAATTCTAATAATAAAAAATATTGCCCCTGTAAACTTTTTCATGCATCCGATCAGGGATGCTGTTGCAGTACAAACGAAACGAAATGTGAGTTCTCTAAAGTCTATGGGATGGGTTCAAAGAGCATTTTAACTTGTTGTACTTATTGTTGTAACTCATACCCAGATATTAAAATAGCCATATCAGGTCTATGGTATTGTACACCCTAATGAAACCCAAAATATGCAAAGAATTGACATTAACACATTCCTGGTGAGCTTCAAGCAGTTAAGAATATGTTCTGGTAGAGTAAACTCAGTGGAACTCCTGATCCTGATCGTAAAACCCTTGGAGCCATCAGATCAAAATGCAAGAGATTTAAAGACACAACCAGTACCAATACTGGACCTTTCACCATCCACGTGAATGTATATATATATATATATATATATATATATATATATATATATATATATATATATATATATAGATATATACACTCAAGAGCCAAAACATTATGACCACCTGTCAATAATGAGTTGGACCACATTTGACGCTCAACACAGCTTCAACCCGCCTTGGCATGGATTCCACAAGTCCTTGGTAGATGGCCGGAGACAGATTGTACCAGATGTTTAAGCAACGGTTACTCAAATCCGAGATATTGCGAATTGGTGGTCTTTGAACTCTGAGCTGCCGTCCCATGACATCCCAAATGTGTTCTATCGGATTGAGATCCGGTGAGTTAGACGGCCAGTACATTAACTGGAATTCGGCATCATGTTCCTGGAACCACTCCAACAGAATTTTAGCCTTGTGACACGGACGTTGTCCTGTTGGAACATTCCATTTCCAGCTGGAAAAACAGAGGCCATGTAAGGATGCAATTGGTCCGCAATGATGTTCAGATACCCTGTAGCATTCATGGTCTGCTCTACCACAACCAGGGGTCTCAGAGAGACCCAAGAGAACGTCATCCAAAGCTTAATACCGCCACCACCGGGCTGTATATGACCAACTGTACATTGAGGGAGCAACTGTTCGCCTGGAAGACGGCGTATCCTGACACGGCCATCGGCGTGATGAATGACAAACCGTGATTCATCTGACCAGGCAACTCTCTCCCACTGATCCATGGACCAGTCGCGATGTTCCCTGGCTCAGCGTAAGCGCAGTTGGCGATGACGCTTGGTCAGCAAAGGCACACGAGTGGGACGTTTGCTGAGTAGCCCCATATCCAACAGTGTCCGCTGAACAGTGTGCTCCGATACTATTCTACTTGGCCCTGCATTGTATTGGGTTGTCAGCTGAGCCACTGTCTGGCTCCGGTTTTGCTTCACCTTATGACAACCTTTTTCTTTGATAGCATGTGGACGTGCAACATCATGTCGTCTACTGCTGGTTTCATCGTCATTCATCCACTTTGAATAAGTACTAACAACTGTAGATCGAGAACAACCCACGAGTCTTGCAGTTTCGGAAATACTTGTTCCGAGCCTTCGAGCCATTACAATCTGCCCTTTATCAAAATCGGTTAAATCCGCAGTCTTTCCCATAACACACAGAAGTAAGGGAAAAAATTATTCTTCATAATCTCCAGGAGCAGTTAAATACCACTTCCACCTGATCACGTCATCGAAGTGAGTTCATTGCAAAATGTAGGGGTGGTCATAATGTTTTGGCTCTTGAGTGTGTATATATATATATATGAATATATATACATATACATATATATGTGTATATTATATGTATATGTGTGTATATATATATATATATATATATATATGTCAGGTCTAAAAAAAGGGGTAGTTAGAATTACGTGAGTAAAAACGATTTTAAAAAGGGAACTCTTTTATAATAATAAAATAAATGAAAAAGACCCACGCTCGCGTAAGCTTTTAGGATAATCTGGTCAGGCGGAAGCATTTTTGATCAATTTGATGAGTTAAATACACATTATTCAATTCCCATTGAAACATAAATATAGAATCACGTATAAGCTAAAAATCTTAACAGATAAAAATTAATAATTTATTTTTTAATTAAGAACCAAAATTTAGCGATAAATGTTAAATCTATCTGTAGATATAAATTCAATATAAAATATAAGCTCACAGAACTATTCTTAAACGACAACAGTGTGAATATTATCTTAGATCTCATGCAAAAGAAAAGTGGTGAAAAGTTTTTTCTACATATACACTACATTAAACATATTAATTATCTACAATTTTTATCTTTGTTAATTATATTTTCAAATCTAATGAGCAGTATTATTATGCAAACCACCCCTGATTTAAAATTTACTAAAAACTAGCTGAAACACCAAGGACAAACGGTGGCCGAATGGTAGAGTTAATTAAATATATTAATATATACAGCATTTAAACTGTATATGTTAATATATTTAATGTACTCTACCATTATGTATGTAGAATATGTACTGGCATATACAGTACATATTCTACATATACAGTACATTAAATATATTAATTATCTACAATTTTCATCTTTTTTAATTATATTTTCAAATCTAATGAGCAGTATTATTATGCAAACCGCCCCTGATTTAAAATTTACTAAAAACTAGCTGAAACACCAGTGCCAAACTGTAGCCGAATGGTAAAGCGCTGGTCTTAGGACCGGAATTCATAGGTTCGAATCCCGCAGATGACATAGATGGTCATAGCCGTTCGGAATCGACTTTAAGCTGAAGGCCCCGATCTCACTAGCCCTCGTGAAAAAAACAGTAGACCGTAACTCTCCAAACCAAAACACCAAGAATACGACAAGGACGAGGGCAATATTAAAATTCAGCAAATTAGTGAGAAAAAAATTCTACAAAAACTTACTGCTTGACCTTTGTATTTTCGGTGCATGAAGGTAAAATTAAATTTTTTTAACAGAGCGATTTCAGTATAAAAATTATAATAAGATTTTTTATATACGAAACTTTTTTCAAATTAATGTGTATTTGTATTTCTAGAATTTATAGTTTGAAATTTCTGTTCTTGTAAACATATCTAAATTTGTTTAAGTTAATAACATTTCTAGGCATGTGATAATTCTTAAAAAATATGATTATGGTTCTTTTCCTTTTTGATTTTTAAAATTGAAGAAGTGGTTATTTATTTTACTTATTTGATCTTTTTTTGAAAGTGATGTTTGGTTAAATATTGATTAATGAAATGAAAGGATTGAAATATTGGGTACTGTAAAACTTAAGCATTTAAGAATAATTTTGGTTTTCATATATTCTTCTTTTTCTTCAGCAGCAGTGTTGCCAACCATACGATAATTATCGTATATGTACGATAACTTAGGACTCTGTACGATGAAAAATAATCTCAAAATTATGTGACATAATTCTGAAAAACTGAACGATAATTTCCTGATTTGTACTATAAACCAACAGTAAACTAATGGAGAATTAAAAGAACAGGTAATTTAACTGTAACTCTATAAAGAGCAACAACAAAAAATTGATATATATATATATATATATATATATATATATATATATATATATATATATATATATATATATATATATATATATATATATATTATATATATATATATATATATATATATATATATATATATATATATATATATATATATATATATATATATATAGTGAATTTAAATGTAGAGTCATCTTAAATATTCAATTATTAATTTATACAGGATCTTTACTGATAAAACTTGTAAAAGTAGTTTTTATCTACAACAGTTATAATGGTAGAGGGGTATTTTTTAATTACAAAGTTACATAATGGTAAATAATAAAAATTCTGCCATTTCTATGTTTTTCCACAATTTTAAAATCTATCTAATACTAAGATTAATTTGATTAAAAATATATCTTATAAGCGCCCTCTATTAACACTATTTTGAACTAATTATAAAAATGTACGATAATTTATAAGCCAATGCCATAATTTTAGGACCTAGAATCCATAATTTTGCCTGTGAAGGTTGGCAACACTGTTCACCAGCGCTACAGCCTGGTACAGGCCAAGGCTTTCTATGTCTTCTTTCTCCACAAGGCACGACTTTTTGCAAGATTCCTCCATCTATTAATACCCAAGATCTCCAAATCTTTCTCCACACAATCCAACCACCTTGTTGCTGGTCTACTTCTTCTTGTACCCTCAATCTTTGAAAAAGTCAATTTTTTAACTGGGTCCGAATCTGCTCGTCTGAAAACATGTCCTAGCCATCTAATTATGTTGGACTCTTAAGATGTTAGGTATTTAGTATATAATTCATCGTTATATAAACCTCTCCATGTATTATTTTCCTTCACTGCTCCAAATATTGACCGAAGAATTTTTTTTTTTCAAAAATGAGTAGCCTATTTTCTTCTTCTGTTTTGTTAATTGCCCATGTCTCACTGCCATAATAAAATGATCGGTCTTATAAGGGTTTTGTATAGGTTTATTTTTGTATTGATGCAGAGGAGTTTAGATTTTATTTGGCTCTTTAAACCAAAATAGCACCTATTTGCCATCAAAATTCGGTTTCTAATTTCAGTCTTTATCTCATTTCTACTGGTAATAAGTGTGCCCAAGTATTTAAACTGGGTGACGCCCTCAAAAATATAGTTTCCAATATTAAGCGATTGTACATGATGTATTCTAGGACTCACCACCAAAAACTTAGTTTTTTCCTCTTCTACTGCTAAGACCATATCCCTAACAGCATTCTCAAGGGCAATAAATACCTCAACCACATCCTGTTTTCTTCGCCCAGCAATATCAATATCATCTGCATATGCAAGTACCTGAATAGATTTCTGCAGGATTGTGCCCCTGTTGTTGATACCTGAATCTCGTATAACTTTTTCAAGGGCTATATTAAATAAAATGCAAGACAGAGAGTCTCCCTGCCTAAGACCTCTCTCTGTATAGAAAACTTCAGATACCTCAGACATGAGATTAATTCTACATCTTACACTTCGTAATGTCATTTTGACAAGATTGGTAAGCTTAGGTGGGATTCCAAATTGATACATCGCTTCAACCCCTTTCATATATTAACAGTGTTAAAATTTAATAATTTGCTTAGGAGAAATTTGATTATTCTATGATTTTATCAAGCAGAAAAGGCCCACCTACATGTACAAAACTTTTGACCGAAAAGAAAAAAAATATTTTAATTTGAGAGCGAGTGCTTGAAAAATTTTATTTTCATGGATGAAAATGTGAATCGTTTGTGACCTTGGTTAAAACCTAACGAATTTGTACAAGTTGTAACTTCAAATCCCGGCAATCTGAAAACTGCATTCTTTTTGCGGCTTGAGCGCATAAATTACTGCTCCCGATAACGTTAAAATTTTTATTTTCTTTTAATGAATGCTATGACCATTGCAAGAAATTGTGAATTCTTAATTTTTATGACATGGCAGTTTCAGTCTGAACTGAATTGTAAAACTGTGTAAAAAAATGTTTTGATTTTATCGAGATGAGATGTTCTGTTTTTGCACGCGACGAACTGAAATGATGTTTTGACAACTTTTGCTGAGTGTGGTTTTGGTTTTAAAGAATTGCTCTGCTGATTACGAGCTTTAACAAAAAAATATTCTGATGTAGCCTCCACATTATGGCCAGTTGTTCACCACTTCCTGATGGTGACCTCGAACGATGGTTTACGGGTCGCATCCACACGCTGGGCCACTAAATGAGCTGAGCGCATTGATTTGTCCATAGGGTCTGCTGCACACTGTAGCTACGCATCTGGCTGCCTTTGATCTTTGGAGAAAAACCGCCTCCGAAGCCATCGTCCGCCAAGGCTATTTTATCGTCTGCCGCCATCGGCTACGATAAGCCAAAGCCCCTCCAGACGGTGGTGATGGCTTGCAGTGGACCATAGTGTGGAGGAGCCTTGATATTATGTGCCATTTTATATTCATTTCTTATATTTAACTAGATTTGTATTTAGTCTTTTTTTTTAATTTTGCTTTTTATTGAGTTGCATGTAAAGAAAAGTTTTGAAATTGATGAACCAAATCAATATATTGGAAAATTAACTGATTTTGTACACAGTACCAAATTGAAACATTTTTATCCACAAACTGATTTTCAACTGAGGTAAAGCTATAGTAAAATAAGTCCTCAAATTTATGTGAAAATTTTCTTTTGTTTTTCATTCGGGGGGGGGGCAAGAATATTAAATTATATGAAATTGTATCAAAACAAAAGAAAAATTGTAAAGTGTTATTTGGAAAATTGTTTATGTTTTATGATGAAAAATAAGTGAATTGATAAATTTTGTGATGATTATGAAATATTTGAAACTGGACTGTGATATATTGTGCAGAGTTTTGATATTGAGAGTGATAATATTTTTGTATAATTCATTTTGGTTTTATATTGTGCTTTTTCGGAAACTTTTTTGTCAAAATTAGCCCTGGGCATCCCGTTCAAAATTCAAAATTTCGCGTCGGATCCCTGCCAGCAGTTGAAGGAGAGAGAGAGCTCTACACATTTTTGTACACTGATTTGGACTACACTTCACTGTGAGCCAAGTCAGAACAGATGATTTTTGATTAAACTGAACCTCTTTTTGGGGGGTTTTCATTAAATCTCGACATGAAACCCCACCTCATATGATGTGTTTTGATCTATATCTTTGCTCTTCTTGGGGAAAGGTATGGTTTAATATCACAATTGCCCCTCTTATGTCCCATAATTTTTCTTCACTTCCACACTCAGAAGACTTGCGTCTGAGGATTCAGTCTTGACATGTGTACTTGGGAGTCTAATGTACCTTGTACTCTGTTTTGACTTTAAACCTTCTTCTTGAAGTTACACAAACAAACAACACACACTTGTTGAATCCAAATGTTACACTTTTATACATTTTGTTTTATACATTTTTATACAACACTATAAAATTTATTTGGCCCTAACATGGCAATAAGAAATAGTAAAATTGAGAAAGGGTGCTTGAGTTTGAGCAGAGAGCAATACAGTAAAACAAGTAAGATAAAATAATTAAAATCCAGATGTGGAAGGTTAGCAGTAAAAACTAGTAGTACACTATAGTGCTTGTAAAATCTATTGGCGCTTCAAGGTCACACTTTTTCTTTTCCCCAGTCATCGGTTACTATGGTAGCGACCAAGAAGGAGGTGCATTCACACTTATTTTCAGCACTTAGGTTGAGGATTTGATTCCGTTCATTCGACTTGCTTTTCCCTCTTCTCGTATATAATTATTTTGCTCTTATCTGATATTACCCTGTCATTTTTGATCTTTTTATTCATTATTTTATTTAAATTTTGCTTTATATTTATATATTTTTACTTCGTAAAACATTTCCTGTAATGGCTAGTTTTGATCTTAGAAAACAGTCCAAAATACTGGTATTTAACGTATACAGCTACTTGAAAGGTCTTGTTGAATCCAATCCTGATGCTACAGTTTTGGAATTATTTTCTCAGACTCAACAAGCAACTGCTGATGCCTGTGGTATTTCCAAAAGAACAGTTCAAATTACTCATAAATTTTTATGTGTAAAGTATTAAGTGTTCTTCAAAGAGTATTATAAATAAAAATACTTTCATCATGCACCGAGAACCCTTACGATGCATGACACCCCGTAACATAGTGGGGAAAAAAGAGTAAAGTCATTCCCCAACTGTCGTTACCATAGTTACTCGTGGTCATCGGGGAAAAATCAGTTACCTTGAAGTGCCTATAGAGTTTACACAGTGTATAGTAGCGAATATGATTCAAGGAGTTAAGATATAATAAAAGTTTTTTTCTTCTTCTTCTTCTAGGATCTTGAAGAATTAAGATATGCGAAGAACACATGAGAAAGAGAGCGAGTTAAGTTAGGATTCAGAAGAGAAAATCTCACCGAATCAAAAGTGAGAATGAGGACCAATGGCAACCTTAGTATTTGATACACCAAGATATAGCCGCAAGAAGCGCTGCTGCAGAATTTGGAATAGCGCTAGGGCCTGTATATAAGTATGCTGTCTATAAATGCCTGTATATAAGTATATGTCAGGGGTGGCCAACCTCTTCACTTTCGTAAAGTCTGGACTTAGTTCGCAGCCTCTGCTCCCAAGTAGAATTTAGCCCAATAAAGCATAAATTCTATTGGCTCTCAGAAGCCAATGAAATTTCTCCCCGGAGCAAGCTGAATCCGAACCTTCGGAAAAGTCTTGAAACTTCCCTTAGTATCTTAGAAATCTTCGACTTCCAGAATGAATTCCATTGGTTCTCAGGAACCAATGAAATTTCTCCTTGTGGAATTCTCAATCCGAGTCTGTTATACTGTCGCTGATAGTATTCTGGACCTGCACTCGTACTTTCATAGCTAATCTCTCTTAGCTTTTTTGAAAAAAAAAATTATTGTGTTTTATCATTAGTTCAACCTTTAAGTGTTTTTAACTTGATAATTCTTACTCAAATGTTACTCAGTGTCCCCTTCACCGAACTCATGTATCCTTCCTACTTTCCTACTAAGCATTTGTTAACTTCTAGACTCCCTTAAACATTAAATTTAGCATTTTTCAGTCCTCATTTTCGTAATCAATATCTGTTGTTATTTCATAACCATCCATGCAACTAGAACTTCTGGCCTAGAGGGCTTGGCCCAGGAAGGTCAGACAACGAGCTCCAATGCGACATCCAGTGCGACGGCCAACCTACGGCTGTTTGAAGGATTATTTGTGGCTCTCGATAAATGTACCCGAGTTCTCTTTTCATTTTTGTGTTATTATATTTTTATAAAATTATTACAACTGAGCTCCGGCAATTCTGGGTAAAAAAAATCGGTCTTATTGGGCTTTTAAGAGATGATTCTCAGATTCCACAATTCATACCGATTAACTGCATAATTCACCGAGAACATCTCGTTACAAAATATTTAAAAATTTCCTGACGTTATGAAAACAATGTAACACATTGTAAATTACATTCGCACCAATGCAAAAAATTCGTCTACAATTCAAAAAATTTTTGAAAAATTAAAGGACGAAGAATTTTCAAATGACTTTCAATAAATATAATTTCTGTAAAAAAAAATTAATACCTTTTAAATACGTATTGAATTGCGGCTCTTGAAAATTTCAAATTTTGAAAAATGGCTCAGACTATCAAGGAGCTTGGCCACCCCTGGTATATGTTATACGCACGGTCAAACAAGAATATAAAGAGATAGTCTAGGTGAAGGGTTATAATCATGCTATTTCACGATCGCTTGCCCACGAAACTGAAACTCCCGTTGGCAAAAATCCGACACTGCTCTTCAATTAGAAATCGAAGCAACACGACAATATACTCAGAGCGTGAAGCAATAAAATATTTCCATTGTGTCGCGTAAACAAAGCTGACATCACGCTGCCGATGTGTATAGGAGAGTGGGAGGGACAGCCATTATCAAGGATTTGCAAGATAATGACGAGAAATTTCGACATGATAAGATTGGGGGGAAAATTGATGAATAATGATAGAGTGAAAACACTTCCCATCACAAGGGGAGAAAGACACCGTGTTAGTGATAAACCGACAAGGAAAATTTCCCACCTTACTGGAGAAATACGTTCATTTGTGATGTTACGCAATGCACCTGCTAAAACAGAACTACATCATTATTGCAGCTTTCTAGAAATAACCGATAGAAATAATTTTACAGCGATTATCCGATATCTTAATCTCATTGAAACAAAATATTTACGTATACGTAATATTACTTATTCAACAATCAACTCAAAATGAAGTAAAAGAGAAATACCCGTACTTTTAGTTAGTGTAATACAAGTATGGGAAGTTCACCGTTACTTATTTTATTTTATAGTTTCCTCTATAAAACCTAGTTTCGAAATGCATTTTATTTGTTTATTTCTCTTTCTCTTTGTTAAACGATATTGGGAATTTTATTATCACTGAAGGGCATAGAGGACGAAAAATAGTTTTTATATTTTTATATTTATGTCAAAATATGAAATAACTCAAAAGACTGGGAGAAAGATTTTAGGGAATTAGAATAGGAGAGAGGAGATTTTTAAGGAAATATTAAAGTGAAATAATTTTGATATAATAAGGACTGGGTTAATTCGGGGTCCTAGATATTTTCTTCTTACCGAGATCCCTCATTCTCGCACAATAAGCAGAGCACACAATAAATATTAAACAATAAATAAAATAAAAATAAATAATGTGAAGAACTAAATTAAATCTTAATTTTTTTCATAAAAAATATTTAATATAGAGCAATACATTTTTAATGTTTCTAGAAAAATATGAACATTATTTTTATAAATTTTAAAAAATTGAAATTTATTTTAATCTTTAACAAAAGTAAATATATAAATATTAGTTAGCTTTATTTAAAAATTCTGTTTTTCAGTCTTTATTTCTGCGAAATTATCAATTATGTCATCATAACTAATATTTTTCAAAGTATTTTGTTCCATGTATAAAACAGCTAAAGAATTTAGTTTTTGATATACTCGATGAGTTTCGCAATTTTTTACACGGTTTAAAACTGAGAATGACTTATTCTAAATCTTAAAAATATCCTAAAGTTAAAAATGACAGTTTTCAATAATGCTTCTTGTAAAACAATTATAATTGATTTTATTATTATTTTTATTATAAATTTAGCTACTATAACACTACTATAAAAACGCTAATATAAAAAAATTGATTAAAACAACCAAGTTTTATTCTAAGACCTGAAAAGTTACTTAAAATCAAAAATGACCATTTTCAATAACACTCCTTTTGAAACAATAATTAATTTTATTATTGATTTTATTTGAGTATATTTCCATGGATAGCTTGCGAAAACATTGGTTTAATCCTAAAGCCTTAAAGGTATTATAAAATTAAAAATAACTTTTTCAATAATGCTGTATTTAAAATAATAATTTATTCTCTAACTGATTTTAATCTGACGATTTTTCCACCAAATGCTAACGATATCAATTACGTTTTATTCTATGATCTAAAGGGTTTTCGTTGAATTAAAAATCACCCTTTTTAATAATGCTTCTTTTGAAACAGTAATTAATTTTATTATTGATTTTATCTGATCAAATTTTCAGGGAAGGATTGAGATAAGACTAGTGTAATCCTAAAGCCTTAAAGGTAATATTAAAAATGACCATTTTCAAAAATGCTCTATTTGAGACAATAATTTATTCTCTAATTGTTTTTAATCTGACTATTTTTCCACCAAATACTTACAATATTAACTACGTTTTATTCTATGATCTAAAAGGTTTTCGTTTAATTAAAAGTTATCATTTTCAATAATGCTTCTTTTGAAACAGTAATTAATTTTATTATTGATTTTATCTGATTAAATTTTCAGGGAAGGATTGAGATAACACTAGTGTAATCCTAAAGCCTTAAAGGTAATATTAAAAATGACCATTTTCAATTTGAAACAATAATTTATTCTCTAATTGTATTTAATCTGACTATTTTTCCAGCAAATGCTTACGATATTACAAATGCTACGTTTTATTCTATGATCTAAAAGATTTTCATTGAATTAAAAATTATCATTTTCAATAATGCTCTTTTTGAAACAGTAATTAATTTTATTATTGCTTTTATCTGATTATATTTCCAATGAATACTTACAAAAGCATATACGTTTAATCCTAAAGCCTAAAAGATATCTCAAGGTTTAAAAAATGACCATTTACAATAACTCTAGTGAAGCAATTAATAAGTAATAAATATTAACATTATTAAGATTTAATCTTTAAACTGAGAACACTTTCACTTAAGTTTGTCGATAACATATTGAAACTTACAACCTGGTCAAAAACAAAATTTATTAACTTTGATAGTTCACTGTCTCCTTAAGTAAATAAATTTAATGAGGTTCAGGTGGGTCAAGATTAATAGTATTTTGAAAATGTGGGCTTCCGGTTGATTATTCTTTCTTTTACTATTGCTTAAAAGAAGCCTATAGAAACCAACCATACACCTATACGGTTATTATATACCAATTCCGAATTTTCTGAAAAATATTTGGTTCCAGAAAGCTTCGTACTAGAGAAGGTTGGGCTAGTGTGAAAATGCTTTTGTTCTTTGACAGTCAAGGTCTGGATACAAAGGGAGGCAGAATAGACACTTGATTTTCCGGTCGCTTCAATTTTACAAATAAGAAAAGATGCTTGTATATTTGCTCTATTTTTCACTATATTGATTGATCGCATAAATACACTTGAAGAAAAGAGGATAAATGAACCTACGTGTGTTCAGTTAATATGACAAGTGGATGTTAAAGAAAACACACACACACGAAAAATAACTATTGAAAGCAACTTTTTACTGTTCATCATTTTGGCATTGATATGTAACAATAGCGTCAGCTTGGAAGGCATTTTATTCCCAAAATACAAGTTTTAAAAATCTACGAAAGTTTATTGAGTGTACTCGAAGTATTCAATAATTTTTAATGTATACTTTGTATTTAACCAAAAAAAAATTATATCTTATACATTTTAACATATATTTATGAAAGTTATATATATTTTTTTACTGAAGTGAGCCAATTTGACTCATACAAGAAAATTGAAGTTTTTTGCAAAGAAAATAGTTCCAAATTAACTTAAATGAAATATATATTATCAAAAAATTCATGGAAAACATTTTTTACATATAAAATCTGTTTTTGAAACACATTTTCGGCAAACATTTCTATTACATTTAGCACAATGGTTTCTACATCTGTTTCTTTTGCATGATTGTTGAACTTGACAATTCTTCCGTGCGTCAGTAGCATGAATTTCTGTCATTGGAATGGAAGTGTTCTCGACTTCTTCTCTATATTTACTTCTTAGCTCTTCAGCCAATTGGAAAATAAAATCTTTTCTTGAAATATTTACTTGAGTCGTCTCTTTAAACAGAATCCAAGCATTGATAGCTGCTAAATCTAAAATGTTGTAGAAAACTTGTAGAGGCCATCTGCGTGAATGAGAAGAAAAACAAATCACGTGCGACTTGATTGTTACTTAGGCCTGATAGGACCAATAAATTTCATGTTATGCGATTAACTGTTAAACCCTTCTATCAGTTATATTGGCTCCCAACGGCGAAAATAGGTATACCACATTTGATAATGCGAAATGAAGTGGTCTGCGGGGAAGAGGAATGAAAGTTTACATATATTTTATTACTTAACTAAAAACCAAAGTATTATTTTGAAAAGGGATATTAAAGTTATATATATATATATATATATATATATATATATAGTGATCAAATTTTTAATGAGTCAAATTGGCTCGGTCCTTAAATCTAGTGTTAATGTCTTATACACGTTACCAAACATCTTCATATATGTTGTTTGGTCGTTCCACAAGTGATATGCCATATTGACATTTTAACAAACTTATTTAATTAATTATCCGGTAAATTAAAAAGAAAGTAAAAATACTGCAGTAAAAAGTTATAAAATTAAAATCAAAGGAAAGGAGTTAATTTGTCGTACTGATACAGGAAACTATAGATTACTCCCTGTATCAGTACGACACTTGCCAAATAGCAAAGAGTAAAATGGTATCTTTTATTGCTACCAAATATCTTAGATCAGTGGTTCTCAACGGGGGTGATACCTCCCCCCGAGGGACGTGATACGATGTTGGAGTGGACTTGTTTCGTGCGGTAAGGCTGAGATGTGAGCAGGTTTTGGCTTTAAAAACCTAATTTTATAAACAATAAATAAATTTATTACATTAGTTATCTAATTTACATGATTTTTACCAGTAATAAAACAAACTTATGCGGTGGTACCAGAACCAGTTATTTTCATTCCCTATGTTCTGCGTGAAATTGGGCGGACATTCAGAAAAATATATTTAATCAACAGCATTCGGTTGGTTTGGTTTGGAGCTTTAATGTATACTCTTTTGCAACACGAGGGCGGGCCTACTACTTAAAGCCGATTCCGAACGGCGGCGAACATGTCCCAGTGGGATTCGAACCCACGAACTCCGAAACCGAAGGTTAACACCCTAACCATTCATTTGAGGGTTGCTTCAGCGTGTCAGTAACAAAAACTTGATTTGTAATTATATTGAAGAAAATTACTTAAACATTTTGCCTTTTATAATTTACTTCTCCAACACTACACTTTAAATTACGGGATTTTTACAAAGGGGGTGTTGAACACATTTCGTCTCCATAGGGGGCGTTGAGCACATTTCGGCTCTTTAGAGGAGCGGTAGCTTAAAAAAGGTTGAGAATCACTGCATTTTATGCGTTTTTAAATATAAAAAACCAGCTTTGAAAAAGTGTTGCATTTAATTTTTTATGTGCTTGTGTGTGATAGGTTTGAAACTCAATTCTTTAACACTGTTCACCACTGAACAAAGCTAAACTTTCCATCACGATCTTATTGCTACCGGATACATTATATGCATTTTTAAAGTATAAAAAACTAACTTTGAAAAATTTTTGTATTTTTCTGATGTGTGTTTGTGTGTGATAGACTTGAAACTCAATTCTTTAACACTGTTCTTTGATAAACAGAACTAAACTTTCTATCACATTTATATTAATATTTTCTTTCCTTTTCTTTCCCATTTAAATGCATGAAATAATTATTGGAATCAATAATATTTAAGTGCTTAAGAATAAAGCTCGTTTTAAATATAATTTCTGTAAATAACTTCTTGAATTATAGAAGATCACCTCCCGTTAAAAACATTTTACAACTTTTTAAATCTTCAACTTCAATGGCATGCATTTGTACTTCTCATAATTCATAAAATATTTTTTAATTCCAGAACCGGTTTGGTTAATTATGGAAATCTCGATTGATAAATGCCTGGAAAGTCAGAAATTGGAAATTATCACAGGTTGTCTAGGTCGAAAACTGGATCTCCTGTTTAAAAGGTGATAAATTTCCAACTAAATGTTATTTCTTTAAATTTTGTTACAATTATAACGCAATTGCAGGTCTTTAAAAATGAGGGGCAAGATATTTACAGCCGTATGCATGTGAGCATATTTGTTTTACTCACTCCTGAATGAAGCACTACAACTCCAGAGTAGCAGAGTTCATCACTAAGTCATCAGTTCGACTTCCTGATTTGGCAACAGTTGATCTTTGAAAGAATGTGTATAGAGTTCCGAGTTCTGAGTGACGTGTGTGGGAGAGAGGAATAATATGATTAATCGAGCCATAATTAACTAAATTTATCCCTAGGCCCCTCTGTGTATAATTCCCCTAAATGTTTATTAAAGTACTGTTAGTGTTAGTTAATGTTGTCTAGTTACTCTTCTGTGTTCTGAGTCTCTCTCCTTCACATGCATGAATAAGAATAATTGCAACACAATGTTACAAGTTCTTAAACACGGTGCTTAACACATTCGATGGCTATCACGTACCAGAGCATGATCAGTATACTAGAAAAGGCGTACATGACAATAGGTTTGGCAGCAAAGGTGTTATTAAATTAGAAGATTAAATAGAACTAATGAAGTGTTTACAATTCATACACGGTTCAAGACAAAATTTAAAATTACCAGAAAATCACTAAAAGATAGGAATTTACAGTTTAGAGCACGGTGCAAGCAAAATAAAAAAAAAAATCGGTAACAGCCAGAATAATCGAGGTTTTGCCTTATATAACTAACCCGTATTTGTTACAAATTATAAATGTCAGACACTGGCAAGGTAAATAGACTTCCAGACAGCTTTTGAGATTCGATCAGTTCGAAATATTGAATAGTGCTCTCCAATAACCCGTGGCGCGTGCGATCACTCCCGTTCCCAGTAAGCAGTAAGTAGCCAGGAGGGTGGTCTACCATAAAGCTTCTACGATTGATTTACGACTTGCATGTCTGTAGTAGCAGCCCCTTACCCCTAAGTCGGGAGTGTTTATTGTTACAATTGGAACAGCGGCATGTCTTTGCAGAACGTACCCCCGACAACCCCTGCTGCGCTAAGTGGTGTTGAAGTAAGCAATTGCGACACCTTCAGTGGATTTTGTTTGCGATAAAAAAAAATTGTCTTTCCGGTTGCAAGATAACATTATTGATGATGCCAGATGAGGTCTCCAGAAAGGAAAGGAAAAT
The DNA here is from genome assembly GCA_032207245.1 of Pardosa pseudoannulata. NCBI lineage: Eukaryota > Metazoa > Arthropoda > Arachnida > Araneae > Lycosidae > Pardosa > Pardosa pseudoannulata. The sequence goes on from CM063498.1 coordinate 182,133,699, forward strand.
TGGGGATTTAATTAAAACTCGAATTGCGTTTTACAGCTTGTTCTGATAACTAAGCAAGTGTACCGGTTAGCCCTTTCCTTCTGTAAGTGATACTCATTCCCTCCAAAATGTATTCCACTCTTTGCGCCACAGGGTGACCCTTGCTCCTTTCCGTCTGTTTAAAGGTACTGTCATGGTGTAAGGGACGATGATGGATTAAGTGTTATGGTCACAGCGAAACAACTACTTTCCCTGTTTGCGGGTCGCAAGCCGATTTTGAATGGGTTGAGTTTAATTTTAGAATATAAAAGCATTTAAATGTTCATCCTGAGAGATCCTTTTGAATGATCAACTAACCTGCACAAGGTTAAATGTCTGAAAATGACTTTGCATTTCTTAACGACTGGTTTTTTAGTTTGGAAAATATGATTTGTCATAGTCAAATTAAACTTCTATATGCCGTATCAATTTTTTTTCTACATGATTAGAATAATTTCTAAAATCGTGTTTAAAGCAGAACAACAACGTCATAGTTGTTCAAATCACTTCCCTATCATTTTGTGAGTCATTGTAATAAAATAAACAATATGAGTATTTCTTTTCCAGAGACCAAAGTTAAACAGCTTCTTCCAGCTTTCTAGCCGAACGATGGCCGAATGGTTAGGGCACTGACCTTCGGAACCGGAATTCGTGGGTTCGAATCCCACTGAGGCATGGATGTTCGTAGCCGTTCGGAATCGGCTTTAAACAGTAGGTCCCGGTCTTAGCCCTCGTGTAGCAAAAAGTAGACCGTAGTGTTCCCAACCAACCAACCAACCATCTTCCAGTTTTCTAGAGTTACAACCTAGATCTCCCAGCTCTCCAGGTTTAACCCGGCAATACCGGACTTTTGAACACTTTTGGATTTTCGATGGAGAAATCATTAAACTTTCTATTTGCCTTCCAGTTTTTCAATAGAAAAGTTAAATTTTCTACGACTTTGCCAAATAGGGATTAATAGCGCTGATCAGATTGAGATCAGACTGTAATCAGAATGTTGCAATCTGCAACTCAAAATATCTAGTGTATTCTGGATAAAGATCATGTTGATACCTAATGGCATTTGATTGGACAAATAAAGAACAGTAATGGATATTTTAAATAAGAAACTCTCGGATTTCATGTTATTAATTTTAACGATAGTGATGCAGAATCTGAAAGGGTTTTTAGCTGCTTCACAAAAAGGATCACATTTCCATTCTTTCGTAACAAATGAAACAATTCAAAGCTTGTTAATTTGCAAATCAAGGCAACATGGGTCACGTTTTGAACAAACATTTGATCTTAATGTTTTAAATAAGACAAAATTTTCAACCGTAAATGATTACAAAAGAAATAACTGTAAATATTTCAATAGGTAATTCAAATGTCATTTTCATTGTTTAATAACTTTTCAGTCAGTCTATAAAAATTGTTTTAGCATTGTGACTTCTCGGATATGGTACAAAATTAACCACATATAGAAATTGAATACTTATATAATTTAGTTTTCTTTTATATAATTTTTTACTAAGGTTTAAAGTCGTTACATCGATTGATAACTAATAAATAGATATATTATTTTGGAGTTTGGATTTTTTTGGGTTGACACATCAGCAAACCTACTGCAGATACTGCAACGGTATAACAGTCTAAATATGTGCCATCCTAAATTATTCAAGTAATATTATTAATTCTAACAAATGTAATACCAACTAGTTACCAATTAGTTATCAGCATAAAGTATAACACCTAAAATATCCCTTTCTACTGCAGTAAAGTTGCATATTGGGAAGGGATTAACAAATTCCAAAATATATTTCAGTTGGTGAGAAATCAATACTTAAATAGTACATAATCTGAAAATGACATCAACAGGCATTGTAGTTTAATTTATACTATTAATTTTCAGTCGATTGATGGCCAATTGGTCGGGCTCTGCTTTTCGGTACCAGAGACCATGACTTCGATAAAGACCTGCTCTAGCAGTTTTGCTGCCCTGAATAAAATTTGCCGATTGCTGGGAAAAAAAATCTAGTTGCTACAAATTTGGCAACTAATTACGATCCTGTGAAAATCAGGCAAAAAAATACGATTCATCACATTTTTCTGGTTTTTCATTATAAAATATATATGTATAAGAATAAAAAATTACATTGAATCCGTAAAATCAAAATGAATAAGTATATCTTTGCAAGGTAAAATGATAAATATATTTTTGTAATCGTGTTAAATATTATTTTACCAATTCTTAAAATCTCACCTTGTATCCTCACTAAAAATTCCAGGTAAGGTGGACATTTTTGCATAAAACATTACACGTGACAGATTTGATGTCTCATAATATTGAATTATGATATGCAGTTATTAATTTTTGAGTTTTCCCTCAGTATATTAGAGATTTTTTAAAAATTATTTCCTTATCATAAAAATGTAACTGTTTGAAATAACATTCTAATGCAACTAAAGTAAATCTAAATAAAATACTTCATCCCACTTTATACATATGCAAGACATTGAAAAGACGATGTTTGTGTATCGGGACAGGATCTATCCTTAAATGATAGTAATGAGAATAACTTAGATCTCATACATAAGAAAGGTGGCGGAAATTTTTTCTACATAAAAATATATCAAATATATTAATCATCAACAATTTTCACCTTTTTGAATTATATTTTCAAATCTAATCAGCAGTATTATTATGTAAACAGCCAATGATTTAAAATTTACTTAAAAATAGCTGAAACACCAGGGCCGAACGATGGCCGATTGGTTAGGGTGCTGCCCTTCGGTACCGGAGTTCATGGGTTCGAATCCCATAGTCGCATGGATATTCGTAGCCGTTCGGAATTGGCTTTAAGCTATAAGTCCTGGTCTCATTACCCCTCGTGTTGCAAAAAGTAGACCGTAGCACTCCAAACCAACCCAGAACGCACCTTCCTTGTCTGTTCCAAAGTGTAAAAAGAAATAAATATACGTTGGCTGGTTATAGTAAAAATTTCGTTAAATTAGAATCTACTGTTTGTTAAAGCCAATTCCAAATGGCTACAAATATGCATCCCCATTATAGGACACCCCCCCCCCAAATCGCTGAAAGCTAACTCCATGGGTCTTAATTCATACAGTAAGAGACATCTATAGAGTGCATTGGTATTTATTGATAGACGATGGATTTTAGCAGTAGACGAAGAGAGGAGCTGCTCTCTATTCGAGAATTCCATTCATTATTCCATTTATTTACACCCTGAATGTCTGTTATTTGTGGAAACACCTCCAGTAGCATAAACCAGTTCGGGCTTTTCTTCAGTATTTTTTAGACTTTCATCGAGTGACATGGATATCTAAATGATTATTTACTAGTAGCACAAAACTTAATTCCTGAAATCAAGCTGCTCACCCTGATTTAACTATCAAACTTAAGTCAACGATTCTTAACATTTTCTAAATACTCATCAATTCATCTGCAAATATTGTATTCATTTTCAATGAATAAATATTTAATCTAGATTTTTCTCTAAGGCTAATATTTAAGACCTTGCTTACCATTTAAGCCCCGCTTAGCTGATGACGTTACAGATGTTGCAATCCAAACCAAATCAATCTAATTCTTCTTGTTTTGGATTTCCAACTCAGGATAAAGTTTTCAACTTAAATTTTTTTTTTTTTTTAGGAAAATATGATCTTTGAGAAAGCTATATCGAGCATGCGCTAATGATGTCAGGATACCGGAAAAACAATATTACATTGGACATCCTCAGATAAACTTAAATCGATTTACCTATATCGTCGTTCGTTCCACATTCTAATACATCGATAAACTGAAAATTCGGAAAACGGTGCAACTATGCTACACATAACATCGATATTTCGAGATATATCGACACATTGCTTAATCTTATTACTATTTGTAATAACTTGTTCTTAACAAAAATATCTATTGTATTACTATTAAAATCAAAGTCAAATATGAATTTAATGTGTGCAAATTATAATTTCTAAACGGGCACGTGTAATATCAGAATGACGTATGCTTGTTTGGATAAATGCATACGTCATATTTATTCATCGTCACAAAAAATTATCAAAAGAAAATACAATCAGCAGTTCTCTCTCAAAATATTCCACTAGATTTTTTTTTTTTTTTTTTTTTTTGTCTTTTGGAGAATTAGGTAGGCTTACCATCATGAGTAATCAAAATATTTGGTCCTGACACGAACACTTCTAAATAAACAAATAAATAAAAAGTTTTCGGTTTATCTTTATCCTTCCCTCCTTGAGCTTCCTTTAACATCTCATTTGGGAAATGTCCTATCTATTCAACCCCGCTCTTTGTCCTTCCGTAAAAATATAAGGCTTATTGTCTCCCCTCGTCGGCACCTTTTTTTATTGGAGGTCTTCATTTTCTGCTTAGTGCTGAAATGGCCCAGAAGTCCATGTTTTAGCCCCGGGGTGGACAGAGGAGATTTCGGACCTATTCACATTTTTCCTCCCCCAGCACACCCCTCTCCGAAACGTGAATGCGTGAAATTCGGCGTGGCATTGTAAACGAGAATGGGAATTTTGCGGAAAGCTGAAGAGTCGGATGTACCAAAGAGGATCGCCGAAGCCAACACAAAGTGGGATAAAAAGTTGTCTTGGTTGTTGCCACTTCTGGCTTATTGTTCGACTGCTGCTGCCTTCCTCGTAAAAAGACTTCTTGTTTACGGATCTGTCTGCTGGAATTAAAATCAAAGCCAAGGAGCCCACATAATGATGCAGTCATTTGCACATCTGGAGGGCAACTGGAAATAGAGAAGGACGCATTGAAAAAGTTGATTTTTAAAAGGAAATCGGGGAACACCTCACGTCTGTGAAGTTGCCTAGTTGACGTTAAAAAAATTTCAACGACATTCGTCGTTTGAACATGTACTGAGCGACAAAAATTTCCTTTAAGCACATTTTTTTAAGTTGTAATTATTTTAAATTTTGGAAAAATTGTCAGCCATCCAAAATCTCACTTTACAGTAAGAGGAAATCTGACTTGATAATTCGTTAGATATGTATTTTAAGTTGTACCTATTTTAAATTTTGGAAAAACTGTCAACCATCCAAGATCCTACTTTAAAATAAGAGGAAATCTGTCTTGATGATTCGTTAGATATGCTTAAGTTGTACCTATTTTAAATTTTGGTAAAATTGTCAGCCATCCAAAATCTCACTTTACAGTAAGAGGAAATCTGGCTTGATAATTCGTTAGATATGTATTTTAAGTTGTACCTATTTTAAATTTTGGAAAAACTGCCAGTCATCCAAGATCCTACTTTAAAATAAGAGGAAATCTGTCTTGATGATTCGTTAGATATGTTTTTTTAAGTTGTACCTATTTTAAATTTTGGAAAAATTGTCAGCCATACAAAATCTCACTTTACAGTAAGAGGAAATCTGGCTTGATAATTCGTTAGATATGTATTTTAAGTTGTACCTATTTTAAATTTTGGAAAAACTGCCAGTCATCCAAGATCCTACTTTACAGTAAGAGGAAATCTGGCTTGATAACTCGTTAGATATGTATGTGTGACAAAAATATTTGTCACTCTTACATACATCTTACTCTACAGAGGAGTAAGAGAAGATACTGCTAGGCTGGCTGACAATTTTTCAAAAATTTAAAATGGCAAACTTTCAATAAAATGCGCTCAAACGAAAATATTTCTCATTCATACCTGCTCAAAGGAATAATCAAGTCGCATTTCAACTTACTGTGAGGGGGGGCACAAATTGAAATGGCTATAACCTTTGAAAAAAAATCCCTTAAACGAAAGTTTTTGTCACTCATACACATCTATATACACTCAAACGAATGCAGTTGATAAAATTTATATTTTTGAATATCGGGGGAGGAGGAAAGTAACAATTTATTAATAACTCCTAACCCTTTTTATCCTGACGGTACTTATAAGTACAGCTTCAATCAAACACCTATATATTCCTAATAAACTCGTTTTTCCTGACGGTACTCACAAGGACATGAACGATGCAGTTCCTACAGCAGAAAAGAAATGACAGCACCAATCAGGAATCCTTTTTATTCACATAGTAAGGATTTTATAACTGGCGTGCTGCATTCGAAGGTCATTTTATAGTAGAGTTGATACACGTGTTGTTCAATTGAGTAAATTTAGTGGTTTATTACCAGTTATTTGGTACTATATTTTTAGATACTTCTGTATTTCGCAGGTAAGCATTTATTTGTTTTATTCATAATTTAATGTTTTATATTCTATCATAGAGTCAAAAATATACGTTGGTACTAGAAAGTACCAGCTGCAAAATTAATTATTAATATACAGTACAAATTAATTTTCTTTTTCTATGATTATTCCCCATTAAAACGTATCTAATGATGCAAAAATGCAGTAAGAAAGTTGATGGTAAATTAATTCAGGATGTAAAGAGTTAACCGTTTCTAAGGTCATGGGAAAAATAATTAACATTAATGTCACAATTTTTAAATGCCTGCTGTAAGCCGTTTTACCACCTCAAATTAAATTTGTCATCTGCTAATAAAAAACGTTAGAAATATCAAAATAAAGTTAATAAACACAAATATAAAAAGTAAATAGCAAACAGACATTTAAAAAAATAATAGACACAAATTTAAAATAATAACAATAAATATAAATTTCAAAAAAAATCTTGTAATGCAAGCATTGAAAATATTTCAGGTAGGATTCAGACACACACACTCTCCTCTTATAAAAACGCTATTGGTATTGCCAACTTTTCTTCTTCAATTAAAAGACATTATGGTTTCCGAAAATGTGTACGTGTTTTATATTTTATAATTGGGTTTATGGGGTTTTATTAAAGGACTGAGGAATGAAATTTAAATTTTTTTTCGTACTGTTTATGATATTTATGCTTTGTTGCAATTTTCTTTTAATTCACTGTACGTATTCTAGCTAAAGCCCATAGCTATTGCAAGAAATAAATAAAATAATAATTATTATATTCAATTCATCATTCATTAGTTATACAGCACTAATTACATGCAATTTTAAATAGTAATTAGATAAAATAGTTTGGAAAACAGTTAAAAATCAAAGGCATATTTAAATGCGATATATTTCCTTTTCCTGAAGAAAACTGATAAGCGGAACTCCTGAAATATATAATAGCCATAATAATGATATAACACAGATATTAAATATATGTGCAGTTTTGAAAATTTGCTTGTACACGCTTATCGTGATTGCGAATTCTTATCTGAAATTATGAACTGAACTTATCTAGTATAAGAGACCTATTAAAATAAGCTTCAACAGATTAAAAGGTAAAAATACGTAAGTTTAACAGCTATTTAAGGAGACTGTGCTAAAATAAGTAGATTAATCTTTTAAAACTGAGATACAAGATAAAACCCCAATGAAATGCCACTAAACTGATAACAGATTAATGAATACTAACTAATCTGACAAGGTTATATATTTTATTGACGATTGAAAGTACAATGAATGAATCTAGATGCAGTATATTTGTTATCAATGACGCTAATATTTTCATTGATGAAAAAATTATTTTACTACAATTCTATCTTCTTATCCAAGCACATGTCATTTAACAGTATTAAATATTGACCCGTTACCGCTTTGAATAGTGCAAAAATTCCAAAAAACTTAGCGGGCAAAAGACGTAAAGAATTATATTAAAAAAATATTTTTCTCTCAAATAAAAAAATATTTACAAATCCAGTCAATGTGCTGAGCTTAAAATTTGCTGATTCAGACAGGGGTCCGGTTTATCCGACCCTCAAGATTCTTCTGCCCTGGATAATTCGGAAAAACACAAAAAAATTCAGTAATTACTTGTTACTTTGAGACCTGTACTTCAAATTTCTATTTTTTATACAATTTGTTATTCACTAAAATATGTCAGTGATGACTCGATCAGAGCATTTCTGATACCATAGACGTTGATTAGTTTTGTTTTTTTTTTCTTCAGTTTTATGAGCAAAGTATCGATACAACTAAAGTTCGCTCATTTCTATCCTGTTGCCAGCAAAAGTAATAATTACTTATTTTTAACCCTTTGCACTCCGTTGTCGCCGTATACATGTTTATGACATTAAAATGCTAACATTAAATCCACTGTCACGGCTATGGTGACACAGTGATCCTTCTCAATAATTAGCATATAGCCCGTTATATGACGGAATTAGTAAAATTTTTAATTTTCTAGAATTGTAAAGTAACCTGTGAAGCAGGTAAAAAAATGGTTTGCTTTTTGGCTGAGAATTGTCTTGCAACAAAATAAAATCGCTGATTAAATTTAAAATTATCATATATGTACCTAATTATTATTATTATTATTTAAGAACATAAAAGAAAATTACGAATGTAAAAGAAAATTATTTATGTAATATCTAAGTTCAGGGATGAAACGTATGAAATTAATGCAGACGATATTTAAATAATTTAAAATAAAAAATGATTAAATGATATGGTTAAAGGAATGACGTCATAATGCTAGAAAAAAATGTTATTTTCATCTACTTATAAAGTGATAAATTGATTGATGAATTTAATCTCCTGCTCTTAACCGGGGAAAATAGGGCTTGAAATAATCGCATTAAACTATCAAAAAAGAGGGAAAGGGTGAATTTTGAACGTTTTCGAACTCGCTTTGAATTTTGCTAACCCTAACTCATCAAGAATCTAATATGGATGCCTCTACCGGGGAAAACAGAGATTGAACTAATGGCATTAAATGCATGAAAATGGGAATTTCGAACGTTTTAAAGACGATAGTATTTTTCACTGTGATATGAAGCATATTTACACCAATTTATTTTAGAATCGGATCGATAGTTTAGGTGAAGATAAACTTGACTCGTTTTGAATTTTGCTAATCCTAACTCCTCAAGAATCCAATATGGATGCCTCTATCCATTCCAGGTCCAACCGCTTCATAAATTCGTGGACACACGGACAGATAACTTAGGCTATTATTACATAGGGGATAAGAATGGTAATAAAATAGAAAAATAACAGTGAGGATTACCATGATAAGTTATTTACTTTTTAAATATATTATCAAATTAAAACTGCATGAAGTTTTAAACGTTTTTAAGGTCTTTTATTAAGAACTTACAAACTTGTGCTTTGTAAAAATATTTAAAATGAGCTCCATTATATATATAAAATATAAAATATACTAAATTTTATGAGACTCCGTTTTTCTTTTACACCACAGGTATGTACTTGTAACTAATATATTGCTGGAGTTATTGGTATCCTCTAAGAGTTTCGAGGCTGGAGTGCAAAGGGTTAAAATGTAAGTTAAACATTTAAAACGTCTACTATTATTATTTTTATCATTTTCTATTCTGGAAATTATACTTTCAGGAAGTTTGACAAAAAATTAAATATCTTGACTCCCGCAGCAAAAGGCTTGAACCCCCTTAGCTCCCTGTGGCTGTGCCATGGCTTATTAATGCCATATGGTGTGCTGTGTAATTTTTTTCAATCACCTACTAACGATTCGCTCATTTCTATCCTATTGCCAGCAAAAGTAATAAACTACTTATTTTTAACCCTTTGCACTCCGTTGTCGCTGTATTTGCGACATTAAAATGCTAACATTAAATCCACTGTCGCGGCTATGGCGACACGGTGAGACTACTGAATAACGATCACTATACTCCATTTTATAGGACATTTTTCTTTTACATCACAGGTATGTACTTGTAACTAATATAGTGCTGGAGTTATTGGTATCCTCTAAGAGTTTCTAGGATGGAGTGCAAAGGGTTAACATGCAAGTTAAAAAATTAAAACTACTGTTATTATTTTTATCATTTTCTATTCTGGAAATTATACTTTCAGGAAGTTTGACAAAAAAAATAAATATCTTGACTCCCGCAGTGAATGGCTTGAACCCCCTTAGCTCCCTAGCTCCCTGTGGCTGTGCCACGGCTTATTAATGCCATATGGTGTGCTGTGTAATTGTTTCAATCACCTACTAACGATTCGCTCATTTCTATCCTATTGCCAGCAAAAGTAATAAACTACTTATTTTTAACCCTTTGCACTCCGTTGTCGCTGTATTTGCGACATTAAAATGCTAACATTAAATCCACTGTCGCGGCTATGGCGACACGGTGAGACTATTCAATAATGATCACTATACTCCATTTTATAGGACATTTTTCTTTTACATCACAGGTATGTACTTGTAACTAATATAGTGCTGGAGTTATTGACATCCTCTATGAGTTACTAGGATGGAGTGCAAAGGATTAAAATGTAAGTTAAAAATTTAAAACGTCTACTATTATTATTTTTATCATTTTCTATTCTGGAAATTATACTTTCAGGAAGTTTGACAAAAAATTAAATATCTTGACTCCCGCAGCGAAAGTCTTGAACCCCCTTAGCTCCCTAGCTCCCTGTGGCTGTGCCACGGCTTATTAATGCCATATGGTGTGCTGTGTAATTGTTTCAATCATCTACTAACGATTCGCTCATTTCTATCCTATTGCCAGCAAAAGTAATATACTACTTATTTTTAACCCTTTGCACTCCGTTGTCGCCGTATTTGCGACATTAAAATGCTAACATTAAATCCACTGTCGCAGCTATGGCGACACGGTAAGACTACTCAATAATGATCACTATACTTCATTTTATAGGACATTTTTCTTTTACATCACAGGTATGTACTTGTAACTAATATAGTACTGGAGTTATTGGTATCCTCTATGAGTTACTAGGATGGAGTGCAAAGCAGTGTTGCCAACCTTTACAGGCAAAATTATGGATTCTAGGTCCTAAAATTATGGCATTGGCTTGTAAATTATCGTAAATTTTTGTAATTAGTTCAAAATAGTGTTAATAGAGGGCGCTTGTACGATATATTTTTAATCAATTAAATCTTAATATCAGATAGATTTTAAAATTGTAGAAAAACATAATAATGGCAGAATTTTTATTATTTACCATTATGTAACTTTGTAACAAATTATTATTTAATAATCGGCTTAATTACTAAAAATACCATATTTTAGTGAAAACTGCAATAGAATAAGTAAAATGCAAATTTACTTCTAATTATCCATAATTATGTAATCATTAAAAGAAATATCTCCAGTATAATCGTGAATATTCAGTAATTTTGTGTATTTAAGGATGAGTGATTTAAATAATTTTAAATAACTAACAGATAACAACACTGGTCATAACCATTTTTAAAATTATTTATTTTATATTAGTTTCAAATAATATCAAACATTAGTCCCTAAGTCATATTCAATTTCACAAATATACATTTTTTTTTATAATTGACACTTTCCCTTCTATTATTACACAGTACAGATGGCCTTTCTCAACTTCTGTTACAGGATTATTTACTTTTATTTAATGAAGAAGCACCTCCAAAACATGCTCCTTAAGCTTCTCTAAAATCTACAATAATTATTTGATGGGAAAAAGTGATAAAAAAAATTAGACATTCTCAATTTTTTTATGTTGCTCTTTATACAGTTACAGTTAAATTACATGTTCTTTTAATTCTCCATTAGTCTACTTTTGGTTTATCGTACAAATCCGGAAATTATCGTACAGTTTTTCAGAATTATGTCATATAATTTTGAGATTATTTTTCATCGTACAGAGTCCTAAGTTATCGTACATATACGATAATTATCGTATGGTTGGCAACACTGTCAAAGGGTTAAAATGTAAATTAAACATTTAAAACTACTATTATTATTTTTATCATTTTCTATTCTGGAAATTATACTTTCAGGAAGTTTGACAAAAAAATAAATAGCTTGACTCCCGCAGCGAAAGGCTTGAACCCCTTACGTCCCTAGTCTCCTGTAGCTGTGCCACGGCTTATTAATACCATATGGTGTGCTGTATAATTGTTTCAATCACCTACTGACGACTGCCAGTATAGTAATAGGTCAACAAATCTTTTCCGTTCCTGTCTTTCTAAACCAACCCTCAAGGCAAGTCTTCATATTCTTTGCTCAATGGTTTGGACAAAAAAAAAATGTTACCGTGTGGTAAAAAAAGATTGATTACCAGACCTAAGAATATCACAGGACCTTACCAACTTTCTGACCAAACCGATTTCATTTTCTCCAGCTCTTGGGGAAGTACGGATGATTTATGATTAGAATATCTTTGAAAGATTCTAATTGGGCTTCCTCTTTTTGCTATTAATCAGTAAAGGTGCCAACACTTTTAAACAGTCTATTCACAGACATACTAGTCAGTATCGTTAAAGAGTGAGGATGTTATTTTAGGTGCATAAATAAACATCTGGATCCATATTTTTTTGATTAGCTGTTAGAAACTGCACAAAAAAATATTTTTCTCGTGAGAACTCTGGTTTTATTATTTTTTTACCCTGGTCATTAATTTCTTAATTTTGGCCAATCTAAATTTAACTGGGTTTTGTTTTGGTAATCAGGTTACAGGTGTTCGCAGTAGAGGTGGACTAAAACCGGTGGTTAGATTTCAGGGAATAGATAAATGCATTAAACCCTTAGGGAAAAGAGGCAATGAATGGAATAAATGCATATTCACCACACATATAAATAAATTTTAATAAATATGTACTATAATTTTTTTTTTTTTTTTTTTTTTTTTTTTGAGCAGAGGCTTATTAAGATTTGTGGTTGAAGTTCGGGGTGCAGAAAAATGTATTAGGCCCCTTAGAAAAAAGAGATGATTAAGGGTATAAAAATACATATTGACCACAAAAATAAATAAATAAAGCATATTACGTACTATTTATGTTTTTCGGCTCAGTGGTGGATTAAGACTGATTAAGGCTTATGGCGCAGAAAAATAATATTAGGTCTCTTAGAAAAAGAAACAATCAAGGTTGTAAAGATAGATATTGACACATTTATAAATTAATAACACATGTTAAGTATTATTTAAATTTTTTGAAGCTGAGGTGATTAATGCACCGATTAATGCTCAGAGAGAAGAAAATATATTAGGTACCTTAGAAAAATGAGACAATCAAGAGAAGGAAGATACATATTGACCACGTTTATAAATAAATAAAAAATGTTACATACTATTTATATTTTTTTAGAAAAAGGTGGATTAAGACCGATTGATGCTCAAGGTGTAGAAAAATATATTAGGCCCCTTAGGAAAAAAAGAGACAATTAAGGGAATAAAGATATATATTGAACACGTTTATAAATAAATAAAACATGTTATGTGCTATTTATATTTTATTGCAATAAAATTTTAATTTAAATTTATAGAATTTTATGTGAAACTAAATTAAGGTAATATTTAAAACATTTTTTTATCTTTTAGTTTTAGAACCTTCCACCTTTCCATTGTCCGATAAACTATATATATATATATATATATATATATATATATATATATATATATATATATATATATATATATATATATATATATATATCTATATATTTCTAATTTGTAACATAAAAATTTCGCTTTGGTTTATTACTTTTCGGCATTTATATTATATTGTGACACTTGTATTATATTTGTATCAAATAATGTCATACGTGATTGTTTCAAATTACAATTTAAGAAAATAGAACAGCATTACGTATTTAAGCAATTCCCCCTTCCAACTTTCTAAAAAAAGGCCTCTTCGCCGCTGACTCAGGTTCTGATATTCATGGGTCTAGCCCTCTAGTCCAGAGATTCTGTCAAGCATAACAATATAGACATAACTTTGATTGGAAAATGAATATTAAAAACTTATTTTACATCTTATTTAAAGATTAAAATTAGTGGTTAAATCAAATTTACTTAAAAAATTTAAAGGAATACACGAGTTAAGCATGGCATTCATCAAAAATACACACAGCTCAAAAACCAATTTAAAACATCCCTACACATTACACCGATCACAAGTATATAAAAAGAATATATATCTTTTTTTTTCCATGTTATAATTTAAAATTTTTAGGATATTTTATATATTTTTTCTCAGAATATATGAGTTTGTATCTGGTTTTTCTGATTAATGACTTTAAACTTAATTGTCAGTACTACTATGAGGATCTAGAAGCTCCAAAACCAAGATTATGACTAACCTTGGCTGTGCCAATTGCGTAATTGGGTTAGAAAATTCGAAATTATAGTTTTAAAAGAAGCGCATTTCAAACTGCGACTCAAACCGCACCATTCGACCAGAAAAAACTGGGCTAGATAACACAAATGCAGGAATAAGAAGATCACTATTATCATAGAAAAGTGACAAAAGAAAAAAAAATGGAACTTTAGCGAATAGAACTTTCACGGTCTTCCAACTTTGTTATTAAATAAATAGCTAATTGTAACATAAATATTTACATACGTTGCAAACACTTACTTAAAACCTTTTATATCTCTCGAACTCTGTACTGAAAAATATTTCCTCGAATGTTAAAATATTAAAAAATTTAAAAGAACTTAAGCCTTAAAAATAAAATTTATTGAAAAATAAAAAAAAAAGATAATCGTATTTTATATATAAAAAAAAGTATCTTAAAACTTATTTGTTCTTAAAAATATTGTAAATTACTTAGCCCTCAAACCGTCTTTACATAAAGAATTTGAAAACATTTTTCTAAGCTTAATTTGAAATGTGAAGGGGATTTTTTTCTATACCAGGTATGGGTGTCGCCAGAGTTGAAGGGGAGGAAAAGGGGGTTCTGAATGGTCTCGAACTCCACCCCCTCCTCCCAGTCCGAAATTCTAGAGTTTATTGTATTTTATTTTAACACTGAAATAAAGGTGCACGTTAAGATATAATTTTTAAAACTGCATATTTAATAAAAATTTGATGTTTATATAAAATTTCATATTTTTAAATTTCTATCTACTTTTAGAATTTCAATATTTTTGCTTCATTTTTTTTATTTATTTAGTAAACATATTGGCAGAAGATTCTGCATAAACTTTAAAAATATATATTGTTACATTTTATGTAATTTTAATAAATTTACGAATGCGTAATTTTACGTAACTTTTTTACTAAACTTTATGGGGGGGGTTTAATTAAAAAAGTGATATATCGGGGGGGGGACTCAGTCCACTTTAAGCCCCCTCCCTTGAATCTAAATCTTGGCTATAGCCTTGAAAGAAGTACTCCTGTGACAAATCTTTTTTTGTGGCTAAAGTTTTTTTAAAATCTTTTCTTTAAATTTAGGAAATTCAAAGTTTATTCTAGCATTAATCGTGATCAAGCGATAAATGAAAATTTGATATGAAAAATAAATTTAGTATCGTCATCTGATACAATTGTAAGAGAATTGTGTTAGTTGCAGTGTTGCAAGATAGCAACAATCACCAAAACAGTCTTTTCAAGCTCACAACAAAAATAACATTAAGGGCATACCTCAGATAAGCAACACGATGAAACACTGTTTATATGTATGTGATATTTTAACCCAACTGAAGAACTTAATTAAGATTGTATTCTAATACAAATTTTTGGCGATTCTATCCCTAAAATTAAAACCTTTGGCGAGATGTCTTTGTTTCTCCTTTAGTTATGGTAACCTTTGGCGACTATATGAATACCAAACTAATGTCTGCTTAGCTCAACTAATATTATATAACTCCTTTACGTAGCTTAGTTTCAGTTTTTAAGCGTCATCATGTAATTAATCTTAACACTCTTATTGGTTGGCTCACTTTTGACGTCAGAGCACTTTAAAAGCGACTGTAAAATGTTTTAGTGGGTCAAATATGTATTATCTGAATAAACTCCACAATTTTATTTCCAAATTTTGGTGTTTTCTTTCATAGCCTAACAACAGGACTTTGTTCTGTATGAATATAATTTTCTGTATACAGAGGGTCAAAACTCCGATTGCATGTATATATAAATAGATGCATGTTTGTATACAAATGCAAAGAAGTAAAGAGCATGATTTAAATTATCGCACTTATGGGGAGTAAATCACTTTTAAGCAACCCTTTTATCACTTTTAAGCAACCCTAAAAGCTCGAATTTTTGTTGTATTTCGACTTTCATAACTTTTATTATTACTATTTAAATTGAATAAAATGTTCAGCATTTGTTCTCTATAGCTATATAATTATATATCTAAACTTAATATTCTCACTGTTAAGTAAGAGATATTTTTATGAAATGAAATGAAAGTGCTTGTTTTTAAATTTTCAAAATTTTGCTGACACACTGCTCACGGGCTTAAAACGTCACATTACGAATTTCATTAATAATTTTTGCATTTTTTAAACTCATATCATTAGGCATGAATATCTACCTATTTAATTTGTACTTACTTTGAAAATTTTAAAATAATGTATACAATAGTTTTTTTTTATTTAGAGTGTGTGCAAAAACAAAAAACATCATTTTGGGTTAAAGGCATTGAAAGTTAGAATTTTATATATATTTTTTTTAAATTATTTTAATATACTTTAAAATGCTTTAGTTGCACACATTATACCATCTTCTTGTAATGCGTTTACTGTGCAGCAGTTTTGGCTTTTTTTATTGCTCTTCAATCCTCTAATGTACTCATCTCCGTAACAGAAATACTCTGTTGATCATTGTTATATGCAAATGTTTTTAGATTATGATTATGTTTTTAGATTAAGTTCACTCCTAACTCTTAGTCGATCCACTTGACCCTCATTAAAAATAGAAACAACTTTATTAACCGCTTTCTGGACTATATTTGAGCCACATCTTGGGGCATAATTTCCATATCAGAGTGTTGAAAGTCTGAATGGGATTGGTGTGGATCCTCCTATAATATTTTTTGAGTATTGATGACATGCTGAGATCTTTAAAAATATCTTTTATAGCATTAATTACAGGCGGAGGTATACAATTTTAAAGTTTGTAAGATTGCGGAAGTCCCAATGTTCAAACTATCTAAGTGACCCACGAATATTCCTGCAATCCTAAAGGACAAAATGGGTGAGAAGGTTTTATGTCTGTAGAATGCTTGGGATAAAATACAGCATATACAACTTGCTTCATATCTGTGTGAGAGAATTAGAGTTTCCTTATAGCATTTCCATAATATACTGTCAGTTTATTTATACAGTGGACTCCGCTTAATGTGATCGCTGTTAATGTTATCAATCGCTTATTGTTATCGAAACCACTTGGTTCCGATTATCTCTTTTCATTTATATGTTAAAATTATCGCTTTACGTGATCGTAAAATGGGAAATCATTATCCATCGGTTAATGGGATCAGTTTTCGAACCTAATTTTAACTGTCAAAGGAATATTCACAATATATTCAGAAGGAACCCATTCTTTTCCTTGTTTGAATTTCCTGGAACGTTAGTGGAATTTTTCAAAAATACGCACACCCTGCTGATGGTCAATGGTAGTCAGTTAAGCAGAAGGCAACATATTATTATCGGAACTGAGAAGGAGCGTATTCACATTTTATGTCTTGCTCGCTTACATGCAGATTGTCGATATGGAAGCCAGAAAGCGAAATGATTTAACATTAAAACAAAATATCGAAATTTTAAATCGTTATGACAGGTTGATTATGATTACGAACAATTTATCAATAAGCTTCTTAGAAAAAATTGTAGACAGTCAACAATTGATCAATTTTTAAAAATTATGTATACAATTCTTATGTTTTAAAGGATAATATGCAGTACATAAATATAAGGTGTGTTTTTTCATTTTGTTTTGAAATTTAGTACTTGGGAATTAAAGGGGGGGGGGTAAATTTATCTAATTCTGCATATTGTTTATTGTTATCAATTGGTTATTGTTATCGAAATCACGGTGTCCCAAACTGGTCACATTAAGCGGAGTCCACTGTAATATCATCTGCAAGTCGACAGCATAAAATTTCACCTCACTTAGTTTTCAACTCGAGCAATGCATACACGTAAGTAATGAACAACGTACTTGAAAAAGATAGAAGTTAACAGCATAACTCCTGCTGCTAAAAATAAAGTAACAACCGTAGAGTTTGAAAATGCCATGAGGTTTGCAAAAAAAAGAGAAAAAATAAAAGTTATGGCATAAAAAACAGTGATAATGCAGTTACATTACTGAGTATGTAGTTGTGTCAAAGGTAAACAAACAGCAGTTGGTAGATTTAAATGTCCAAAAAACGTCTATGTTTACATCGTATTTTAAAACATTTTGTGTGTTTTAAATGGAATTTTTAATCGCGGTTTGTTTTAAATGATTCAAAAATGTTAAAATTTTCTAAAAATGTAAAACAATAAAAATCGATTTTTTGAAACTTTAAAGGTAATTGCTTCCTAAAAAGCTTGTACTCTCAAAACTCCGAGGAGTTGTGTTTTTTTTTCTGCTTTAAACTTTTCAATAATATTACAGCCAAAAGTGGAAAAAAATAAACAATCGCGTTGTAGAAGGAGAACAAACAAATCCTTGTATGAGCCAGCAAAACCGAGTTCTATAAATCAGCGTCGCGCGTTCCGACTTTAGTGTCTGAAGCCTGTTTAACTTTCCCGATAACTAAATATTTAACAAATGCGGAGCATCGCACAAGAGAGAGAGATACCACTTTTTACAACTTGCTCAGATAAGATACGAAGCAGTCCGACCTGCTGATTACTGGAAGATTGAAAAAAAAAAAAATTGCTCACGCACGACTATACTGTGACGTGTGTGGAAGTATTTCGGCCTCTTTTCATGGACCTAGACTCCATTTTAGGTACATTACGGCATTTTATATTTGAAAAGAAGAGTGTCCTAATATGAACATCTGGCGAATTCTTGAGAGCATGTGTCTATGTAAAGGAAAGCCCCACCTGTGACCCTTCTATCGAATTTGGAGTACATACATTTAAAGTTCAACAAAAGCAATCTATAATAAAATGAAATTTTATTAGAAAATTTGTGTCCTACACTTTAAATTCACAAAATCGTTACTTATATCTTTAAAATCAAGTGTTAATAATACCTCGTTTTCAATACTCATCAAGCTTAAGTTATTCAAATGTGATTGAATCATGCGATCAACAAGATATGTACACATATGCCAACATTCCGGTACTTGTGTCAGAAGCAACAGCATGGTTTGAAACTTTAGCATGATAATTGCAGATTATACATATGTACATATCTATAATAAAATGAAGTTTTATTAGAAAATTTGTGTCCTACACTTTAAATTCACGAAATCATTACTATATCTTTATTAAAATCAAGTGTTAATAATACCTCGTTTTCAATACTCATCAAGCTTAATTATTCAAATGTGATTGCATCATGCGATCAACAAGATATATAGAGCATGTCAACATTCCAGCACTTGTGTCAGGAACTACAGCGTGGTTTGAAATTTTAATATGCTAAATGCAGTTTATACATAAGTACATATCTATAATAAAATGAAGTTTTGTTAGAAAATGTGTGTCCTACACTTTAAATTCACGAAATCATTACTATATCTTTAAAATCAACTGTTAATAATACCTCGTTTTCAATACTCATCAAGCTTAAATTATTCAAATGTGGTTGAATCATGCGATCAACAAGATATGCACAGATATGCCAACATTCCAGCACTTGTGTCAGAAGCAACAGCGTGGTTTGAAATTTTATCATGAGAATTGCAGATTATACATAAGTACATATCTATAATAAAATGAAGTTTTATTAGAAAATTTGTGTCCTACACTTTAAATTCACGAAATCGTTACTTATATCTTTAAAATCAAGTGTTAATGATACCTCATTTTAAATACTCATCAGCATAAATTATTCAAATGTGATTGAAAAAATGCGATCAACAATATATATACAGCATGTAAACATTCCGGCACTTGTGTCAAGAGCAACAGCGTGGTTTGGAATTTTAACATGATAATTGCAGATTATACATAAGCACATATCTATAATAAAATGAAGTTTTGTTAGAAAATTTGTGTCCTACACTTTAAATTCACGAAATCGTTACTTATATCTTTAAAATCAAGTGTTAATGATACCTCGTTTTCAATACTCATCAAGCTTAAATTATTCAAATGTGATTGCATCATGCGATCAACAAGATATATAGAGCATGTCAACATTCCAGCACTTGTGTCAGGAGCAACAGCATGGTTTGAAACTTTAGCATGATAATTGCAGATTATACATATGTACATATCTATAATAAAATGAAGTTTTATTAGGAAATTTGTGTCCTACACTTTAAATTCACGAAATCCTTACCTATATCTTTAAAATCAAGTGTTAATAATATCGTTTTCAGTACTGTTCAAGCTTAAATTATTCAAATGTGGTTGAATCATGCGATTAACAAGATATGCACAGATATGCCAACATTCCAGCACTTGTGTCGGGAGCAACAGCGTAGTTTGAAATTTTAGCATGTTAATTGCAGATTATACAAAAGTACATATCTATAATAAAATGAAGTTTTGTTAGAAAATTTGTGTTCTACATTTTAAATTCACGAAATCGTTCCTTATAACTTTTAAATCAAGTGTTAATAATACCTCGTTTTCAATACTCATCATAAATTATTCAAATGTGATTGAAAAATGCGATCAACAATATATATACAGCATGTAAACATTCCGGCACTTGTGTCAAGAGCAACAGTGTGGTTTGAAAATTTAGCATGTTAATTGCAGATTATACAAAAGTACATATCTATAATAAAATGAAGTTTTGTTAGAAAATTTGTGTTCTACATTTTAAATTCACGAAATCGTTCCTTATAACTTTTAAATCAAGTGTTAATAATACCTCGTTTTCAATACTCATCAAGCTTAAGTTATTCAAATGTAATTGAATCATGCGATCAACAAGATACATAGAGCATGTCAACAATCCGGCACTTGTGTCAAGAGCAACAGCGTGGTTTGAAACTTTTAGCATGATAGTTGCAGATTATACATAAGTACATATCTATAATAAAATGAAATTTTATTAGAAAATTTGTGTCCTACACTTTAAATTCACGAAATCATTACTATATCTTTAAAATCAAGTGTTAATAATACCTCGTTTTCAATACTCATCAAGCTTAAGTTATTCAAATGTAATTGAATCATGCGATCAACAGGATATGCACAGATATGCCAACATTCCAGCACTTGTGTCAGAAGCAACAGCGTGGTTTGAAATTTTAACATGGTAATTGCAGATTATACTAAAGTACATATCTATAATAAAATGCAGTTTTATTAGAAAATTTGTGTCCTACACTTTAAATTCACGAAATCGTTTACTTATATCTTTAAAATCCAGTTTTAATAATACCTCATTTTAAATACTCATCATAAATTATTCAAATGTGATTGAAAAATGCGATCAACAATATATACAGCATGTAAACATTCCGGCACTTGTGTCAAGAGCAACAGTGTGGTTTGGAATTTTAACATGATAATTGCAGATTATACATAAGTACATATCTATAATAAAATGAAGTTTTGTTAGAAAATTTGTGTCCTACACTTTAAATTCACGAAATCGTTACTTATATCTTTAAAATCAAGTGTTAATAATACCTCGTTTTCAATACTCATCAAGCTTAAATTATTCAAATGTGATTGCATCATGCGATCAACAAGATATATAGAGCATGTCAACATTCCGGTACTTGTGTCAGAAGCAACAGCATGGTTTGAAACTTTAGCATGATAATTGCAGATTATACATATGTACATATCTATAATAAAATGAAGTTTTATTAGGAAATTTGTGTCCTACACTTTAAATTCACGAAATCCTTACCTATATCTTTAAAATCAAGTGTTAATAATATCGTTTTCAGTACTGTTCAAGCTTAAATTATTCAAATGTGGTTGAATCATGCGATTAACAAGATATGCACAGATATGCCAACATTCCAGCACTTGTGTCGGGAGCAACAGCGTAGTTTGAAATTTTAGCATGTTAATTGCAGATTATACAAAAGTACATATCTATAATAAAATGAAGTTTTGTTAGAAAATTTGTGTTCTACATTTTAAATTCACGAAATCGTTCCTTATAACTTTTAAATCAAGTGTTAATAATACCTCATTTTAAATACTCATCATAAATTATTCAAATGTGATTGAAAAATGCGATCAACAATATATATACAGCATGTAAACATTCGGCACTTGTGTCAAGAGCAACAGTGTGGTTTGAAAATTTAACATGATAATTGCAGATTATACATAAGTACATATCTATAATAAAAATGAAGTTTTGTTAGAAAATTTGTGTTCTACATTTTAAATTCACGAAATCGTTCCTTATAACTTTTAAATCAAGTGTTAATAATACCTCGTTTTCAATACTCATCAAGCTTAAGTTATTCAAATGTAATTGAATCATGCGATCAACAAGATACATAGAGCATGTCAACAATCGGCACTTGTGTCAAGAGCAACAGCGTGGTTTGAAACTTTAGCATGATAGTTGCAGATTATACATAAGTACATATCTATAATAAAATGAAGTTTTATTAGAAAATTTGTGTCCTACACTTTAAATTCACGAAATCGTTCCTTATAACTTTTAAATCAAGTGTTAATAATACCTCGTTTTCAATACTCATCAAGCTTAAATTATTCAAATGTGGTTGAATCATGCGATCAACAAGATATGCAGAGATATGCCAACATTCCAGCACTTGTGTCAGAAGCAACAGCGTGGTTTGGAAT
>CM063498.1:182161329-182203829 GCA_032207245.1 Pardosa pseudoannulata
CAAATTGGAGAAAAAAAAATCACTTTATTAAGTACAAAAAGCTGTTTTTTTTATGCTGGCGGTATGAGCCTCTAGGACATGGATGTAACGTAAGCTATTATTGACCTGACAGTGCTAAATCGGCCCCATTCATGTTCTTCATTTCCAATGAGTTTTACCAACCTGCTTTTTATAAAATAGAACTGGAATTTATTCTATGAGATAATATATGTTTTGTCTGAAAATGTTTCTCATATTTATAGTTTTTAATTATGCAAATAAAATATAAAAGTTTTTAAATAAATTGTTTACCTATACCGATTTGTAAAAAAAATAAAAAAATTAAAATTATATAACCATTGTTATCCTACAATGTAAAGCACACACTTAATTAAAAAAATAATTTTCAAAATTTCAAATGTCTGATAATTGATTTAACATAAGTTGAAAAAATTACGGATGAAAATTGATTGCAAAATCTGAGACTAAAAAAGTTGAAAATAAAATCAACATAAAAATTACTGTAAAAATATATCTTTTATTTAACAACAAAAAAAAATTAAAAACGCACTGAAAAGTAAAAAATAATTTTAAAAGCGTAGGATGCTATTGGAATCAGTGTCAAAGTAACATAATTTCAAACAGATATAATTGCCAAAAGGAATATTTATATTAAAATACTGATGTGATATTTAACTAGTATATGTGGAGCATCCCTGCGCTCCACATATGCGATGGGTTATGTGACTAAAAATAAATTTTAGTCACATAACCCATCATAACATCTAGTCCTTAACTTAAAAAGTTCCTCACGCAATTTTTCTTTCATGCTATTTTTTTATTAACTTTTACTTTTACTTTTACTTTTTAATGTATTTTTAATCTTTATTTTATTCTATTTTATTTTATCCTTTGTTAAAATCAATTTTGAAAAATACTTTTAATGCCAATTTCATGCCTAAGTTCATACAGGATTTTCACATCTTTAAAACATAATAGGCATATTTATAAATCCTCTTTTTTTTATCAGTCATGTAAATTTCTACTAAAATGAAATAGATTTTTGAATTTTCAAATATTACTGACGTGAAAAAATCCATCATTCTTTTTTCTAAATTTTCAATTTCATTTGCACACTACCATAACCGTACAAATTCTTAGTCAATCCGAATGTCCGTAAAATTAAACCCAGAACCATAATTTTTACTCAATTAATCCGCAAAAGTTGTCTGGTAATGATACT
This sequence comes from Pardosa pseudoannulata, assembly GCA_032207245.1. Taxonomy (NCBI): domain Eukaryota; kingdom Metazoa; phylum Arthropoda; class Arachnida; order Araneae; family Lycosidae; genus Pardosa; species Pardosa pseudoannulata. The sequence continues at coordinate 182,162,552 of CM063498.1, forward strand.
TCTTTTAATCTCATATGATTCGCATTCGTGAATCGTGACACCTGTATCAAGTGTAGTTTACTTTCCGCACCGAGCGGCAATTTTCATATATTAGTCCAAAAAGAAAATTTTAAATTTTGGTATTTATTGTTGCCTGAAAAGTAAAATAAAATGTTGAAATTAACAATATTAATGCAAAGATAATAGGTTGCCGGAGATAATAATCATTGTTATTTTCAATAACTACTATTTGTGTAAAATTAATAATTACAAATTCTTTTTTAATATTTCAGACTTTTAGTTCTATCAAAATAAAGAATAGTTTCAGTTTCAGCTAATGTTTCGAAAATTAGGCAATATGCAACAATACAATAAAAGGGGTGGACATGAAATTAAAGCATTGAACATTTTTTAAGATAGTTGCTTACAAATACACTCAACAATTCCACAGTGATTTCTAAAATTTAACGATTTTTTATTAAACTTATTTATAAATAATAAATAAAGTATTTTCGTGTTTTTTTATATATTAAATAGATGTATATGGTTTATCTCATAATAAAATTATTCATATAAGTTTATTTAAAAAATACTCTATTTCATTAATTTGGAAAGGGACGCAAATAGGAAACCGCCCCTGTGGGCAAAAGTTATAGGAGCGCTACTGTCTATATCCAGTGAGAAAATCACATAGGTAAGGTTGTTCTGATATGGCTGGGTGTAACCCTCTACATCAGTTACTGTTTTTTGTTATGGAGAAATAACGGATAAATAAGCACGGTAATCGAGAAGAATAAAATGTTTAGTTTATTAAAATTATAAATTTATACTATACTTAAATACAATCCCCTATACAATAATATCTTAAATATTTCAAAAGTTAATTACGTATTTAAGACTTTACTTACAAGGATTTCCTTAATAGACAGAAATTTTAAATCCCTTTTAGCTCATGCTCGTTTTACCTCAAACTTAAGACATTCGAAATGCTAAGGCTTTTCTTTCATTTACGCTAGAGGTATTACATTTTAATGCTAGTTTTCTACAATATATAGAATAAAACTGTTCAGCGATAAGTTACTTATTTTTTAAGTGCAAATCCACTATTTAATAATAACCTAAGTTATCTGGCCGAACGATGGCCGAATGGTTAGGATGCTGGCCTTCGGCACCGGAGTTCGTGGGTTCGAATCCCAAAGTGGCATGAATGCTCGTAGCCGTTCGGAATTGGCTTTAAGCAGTAGGTCCCGGTCTCATTAGCCCTCGTGTTGCAAAAAGTAGACCGTAGCGCTCCAAACCAAACCAAACCAAACCTAAGTTATCTGTCCGTTTGTCCTCGAATTTATGAAGCGGTTAGACTTGGAGTAGATAGAGGAGTCTTCTTCATGTATTCATCTTATTGTATTCTTCATGAGTTAGAGTTAGCAAAATTCAAAACGAGTAAAGTTTATCTTCTCCTAAACTATCGATCCGATATTAAAATAAATTGGTATAAATATGCTTCATATCACAGCGGATAATCCTCTAGTCTTTATAACATTCGAAATCCACCCCTTCCCCCCTTTCCGAGCGTTTGATGTCATTATTTCAAGCCCTATTTTCCTCGGTTACGATCAGGCGATTAAATTTATCAATTTATCCCATAATAAAAAGATGAAAATAACATTTTTTCTAGCATTATGACGTCATTCCTTTAACCATCTCATTTAATCATCAAAATTATTTGAATATCGTCTGCATTATTTTCATACATTTTATCACTTAACTTAGATATTACGTAAATAATTTTCTTTTATATTTGGCTTAAATAATAGATTAGGTACATAAGGAATAATTTTAAATTTAATCATAGATTATTTTTTGTTGCAAGATAATTCTCATCCAAAACCAAACTATTTTTTTTACCTGCCTCATAGGGTACTTTACAGTTCTGGAAATTAAAAATTTTACTAATCCCGTCATATGACGAGCTATGTGCTAGTTACTAATAATTAGTTGGATTCGTGAGTTCAGTGAAGAAAGATTTTACTTATATACAAAAAAAATGTTTAAGTATGAGATGTTAATCACAATACATTAGTTCAAAAATTTGCTCTAGTAATTACAAATAGAACATCTAGCAGGAAAGCGCGCTTACTGTTGTGTTAAAAAATTTGTGGGCATTGTTGCACAGGAGGAATACTTTCTCTGACTGTTATCTAACAGTCCTTTTATCTCAGCGCACCGTTCTGTGGGGGTTCTGTGATGTCTAGCCGATACTAAAGCTTCCTAGAAGGTCCTTTCTAGGAGGTTTTGCCAGTTCACGCCTGGAAAATGTTTTGTGTCTCCGACATTCAACAGTTCTTTCCCTATTGTTCGAGTACGCAGGTGTCAATGCAGCAAATGGTCGCGGTTTGCGCTGGGGTACAAAAGCTAGCCAAACCGGGAGATAAACACTACAATTATTGCATTATTGCATTTATAGCCACCTTTCGAGCAGCCTTCAGTGTGGGAAATTAAGGTGCCCAAATGAAGATGATATTTATTTCAAAATTCAAATTAGTTCTCAGAGTAAAAACCGTAATAAAATCACCATGCAACTTGCACAAGGTGCAAATTGCATGGTGCATAAGCGCCATATAAGCTCTTCTAAAAATAAAATAGCTAATTTCATTATTATAAGAGGAATAACACATTAATTTAATAAATTTTCATTACGAACTTAACAAATATAATCTAAAGAAATAAAATAATTATATTTGACGATTTATCCTTGCACGAGCTAATGAAACATTACCTAAGTTTTTTTTCTTAAATTATTCAAAGAGAATAAATGTATCTGCGAATAAAAATCTTACCAACGTACCTTAATTGCTAAATACTTGTACAAACGATAGCGCTGTTAGCGATGGAATAAGATTTATGATCAAATATTGGATTAAAAGCAGAAAACTGAACTGAAAATGAAAGAAATATATCAAATTAAAATAGATAAAATGCATTAAATCAATTATAAATGGTCAAAAAGAAAAAAATATATATTCTGAAAATGCATTTTAAACGCTATCAGATGAATTAAACTATTTAAAAGATTTTAATTATTTTACACTAATTAAAAGAAAAATGTATCAAATTGAGTCAAACTATAGTCCCCAGTCGCAATTTAGATTAAAAAAAAAAGAATTCTATCTCCCCATGTTCTTGATCTCCGAACACTTTGGCCTGTTTAAAATCTTTGACTTGAGTCACCATGCAAAATTTTGGGAAAATTGATCCAGCCATTTAAGAATGCTTGGCAAGCAGACATACATATACAAATAGTTATATGATAAAGATTCATAGCGCTTTAAAAAAAATTTGATCCCATCCTACAATATATACAACTTATTATTTAATTTTGAAAATAAAGGTACTGGGCATGTCTTTCATTTATCGGCAAATATTTGAGATGGGCTTCAGTTTTGATTTAAATTTGGGAGTCAGTCGGGTGAGTCACCTGAAAAGAAAATGGCATTTGGTAACGATGTATGGACTCTGAAATTTATACAATCTTTATGAAATTTCATACAGTAAAACTGGACTACTTATATCATAAAGATGGACAAAGGAAATCAGGTGAAGAAAGTTTTATTGCCGAGCACTTTAGTCCTGTAAGAGAGGGAAATTTCTAAACTTCGCTGAGCTGATTCAGTTGAATCAGATTTTAAGGCAATAGGAGTAAAGACCTGTGATACAAGGGCAAAGAGTAATATGTCGTGGAAGAGTATCCAGCAGAAGACCTTGGGCAGTCGTATTAATTATGATGATTGGGAAAGTAACCCCCAACTATTTTCCCCTTTTTTAAAATCCTCTAAATCTTTTCTAATAACCCAACTAGTAATAATCGAGGGAATGCATCGAGATGTGAAGAGAGATATTCCGGAATTTCAACGGAGACTTACTATTCGGTTGATTTTTGAGAATCATGTCTGTGAAAAGTGAAGGAGGAGAACAAAAATACCCCCCCCCCCCCCCCCCCCCCCCCCCCCCCCCCCCCCCCCCCCCCCCCCCCCCCCCCCCCCCCCCCCCCCCCCCCCCCCCCCCCCCCCCCCCCCCCCCACCCCCCCCCCTCCCCCCCCCCCCCCCCCCCCCCCCCACCCCCCCCTCATCAAAATATAGATTCGATTCGAAATTGTCTGACATTCATAATAAAAAATTGTTTTGTGGACTTTACAGTCATACTGTGTACTATTAGATTTACCTTTCGTTTTTGTTCAACTTACAGAGTTCATGGGGCAGTGGCGTAAGAAGAATTTTTTCAAGGGGGGCGTTCATAATTCTAAAAAATAATAGCCCGCATAATGTCTACTAAAATTTTTATTTTTTCCATTTTGTCCGAGCTAAGTCAAGGGGGGTGTTTAAACCCCTAACCGCCCCCCTTGCGTACGCCCCTGTCATGAGGTAACCCTATCCACTTTCCGTTTTCCTTTTTAGATCTCTTTAACCCAATAAACTTAAAAATAACAACCCAATCAATAATAATAGGGGCATCAAGCTGCAAAAAGATAGTTTAAAATAGAATAAAAGGGTAAATTTAAAAGAGTTTGTTTTAATTTATCATTGGCGATAATTTGGGGAGAAAATTAGACATCTATTTATTATTAAAACATTACTAACAGTAGTTATAAAAATATGTGGTGTGAAGGGATTAAATATTACACCAGCATTGTCCCTTTCCCCCTTTAAAAGGGTCTTCGCGTTCGATGAGTAACGATCTCCCAGTCAGTGGCAAATGACTGTGTGTTGGCGTTTGGCTGTAAAGTTGGCGAGAAAATCGGGAAGCAAGCAACCCTGTCTCTCCAAACACTCCGTACCGGTCTACAAGTTTCTTCACTCGCGATCTTGTGTCCGGTGGAGGTCAGTAAACACTTCAAGCTTCATCCACTTTTCTACATCTTCCTCTGGAAGGAGAAACTCTCCGGTAAGTAAATTAGCATATGGGTATTATTCTTGTACTTTTTGTTTGGGAGGATTGTCGACTGCAAACCTATTTTCTTTTTTTTCAGTATTCATATTTTATTTGCTTTTTTCACCGTATATTTATATGGAAGCGTATGTATTATTGTATATAGCAAGGTTCCCAGCAACCCGAAAAGTCAAGGAAATGGTAGAATAATTTTCAAAAGTTAGGGAAATTTATAAACATTTCCTAAAGTTCATCGAAAAGCCTTAAGCATATTTAGCTATCTTTTTTCGCCTTTATGAATTCATAATGTATTAACTTTTGTTTATATTTAATCGAAAAGATTTTATGGCAAGCTATTTAATGAAATTTATAATACATAATTCTATTTTTATTTAATTTATTTGTGTAACAATTTATTGGATTTATTTTTTTCTAAGCTGTTTCCTGCAAGCGTATATCATGTTTATAAAATTATATTAATCTATCTAAAAAGATTATACTATACAACTTGCTAATATGATCTAATAATAATGCATTTAAACTCTTGTAATAATGCTTTTAAATGTACATCTTTTGTAATACTTATAAGCTATTACTTTTAAATTTAATTTCATTTGAGCGAATACAGTATGTCTTTTAATCTGGGAATTTTTGGTTTGGGTTTCGGAAATCGAAAAATCAGTGATTTTATATTACAAGGTTTGATGGGAAACTTTTATCCTTTTACCCTAAGCCTTTGTTTCAAAACCAAAAAATCATTACTTTTTTAATTGTAAAAATTAATGTTTATTCCAATTTAGTAAAAAATAGTTAAGATTCTTTAATATGAGATATTTATTACCTGAGTCATCTGAAATTTAATTACATAATGTTTCTTTAAAATAAGAGAAAAGTTAATACATTCGTAAGTTTTGTTTCTTATTTTTGTTTATATTTTATCATACATTGTGCAAATTATTAGTTACAGTTTAGGTATGGTAAACTCACAGGAAGTAATTTCTTTTAAAAATTTAAAGGTGTAAAATTTTCAAATTGAAAATAGGTATTTTGAAATGAAATTGCTACTGTCAATTGACTGCGTTATCACTAGCATTTCGGTAGTTTAACCCCTTAACGCATTTGCCTGTGTCTGACACGGGCGAAATTCAAATTAAGCATGTAATAAAATCGTTTACACTTTGTTTGTATAACAATTTTTTTATATACTTTTTACTCTTTCCAAGCTCCCTAGTCACCCCCAAAACTGAAATTGTAAAAAATAACTTACATTGTACCTATATATCCCTTTTCTGTGAAGAAAATATGTCATATTTTATAATTTTTTCTAAAATAAACTCGTGCTTTAAGGAGTTAATTTAAAAAAAATTAATATCAAGAACTAATTTTTATCAGTTATTAAACAAATTATAAATATTGTTGCACATATTTTTTTTGTCATATTTTATTATTTCTTTATGAATAATTATGAATAATTCTTAATGATCGAGGTATTAAAGTCAACTTTAAGCTAGCTTCGAAGTCTTGACTTTTAGGTACATTAAATAACTCACACAAGATAAAGTACACTTGTAAAACTATCGGCTTTATACAAATAGTAAATGTATCGACTTCTGCAAAACCTAACCTTATGAACACCGCAGAAATCTTTCCTGTGACGCGATTGCAACCCCTGCTTTTTAAAGCTTATCAGCTTACGCCAACCTTTATCTAGAGAAAACCTTAAAACTATAAATCTTTAGAGGATCTGAACATGGTTTTAAAAAAAACTTTTGACAAAAAAGGCTAAAAAATGTGTATTAAGAAAAGTTCCGGAAGAGCCACGGTGAGAAGTTTTAAATTTAAAAAATATTTATATATAAGGTTTTATATTTTATTGGTGCGGCCAAACCGGGAACCACCTGAGAAAATTTTGCTAACCACCATAGAATCTGCGAAATTTATACAATAAATATTGCACCATAGTAAATGTAATATTTGACAGTCTTACTATTATTATTATTTTTTATGTATAGCTACAAATTTTCATTTTTTATTGAGGATTCGCACAGATGTCAATACCTGTAGTCTTTCTTTTTTTAATATTTCAACATTTCCAGACTTGCAAATTTAATTGAAATAACTACTCTTTTAGTTATTTACTTTTCGCTTTTGAAAATAATTTATTTTTATTCTTAACATTAAAAAAATTAATGCATTAAAAACATTTTCACAATTTTTGTTCTGAACATGGTTTCTGCGGCACGCAACTTCTTCTGAATAAAAACAATATTAACTAATAGAGGAATTGTTTTAAATTATCACATAGTGCGGCCCGCCGGCATTTGCATTTCCAACGGAAATCCACTTTGTCTTTTGGGTCCAACTAGGTCAGACCGAACGATGGCCGATTGATTAGAGTGCTGGCCTTCGTTACCGGAGTTCGCGGGTTCGAATCCCTCAGTGACATGGATGTTCGTAGCAGTTCGGAATAGGCTTTAAGCTCTAGGTCCCGGTCTCATTAGCCCTCGTGTTGCAAAAAGTAGACCGTAGCACTCCAAACCAAACCAACTAAGCTAGTCCTATCGTTTTAGCCGGCCATGGAAAACCCCAAAATTTCAGCCCCAAACCAAACTTTTGAAGTAAATAAAGTTTACAGAAAAATACTACTTTACTATTAATTTTTCAGATTCAAGTAATTGAAATATATTTTTGCAAGTTATGTTTATTTAATTTTGCATTTTAGTTCCAGTGGTTTTGCCCCTTCTAAATTTTGCCGCCTTAAGTAGTTGCTTACCTTGCCCACAACCAAGACTGAGGGAACAATTCGTGCTTTGAAATTAAAAAAAATATATAAAATAAAAACGAGGAATGCAAAATTGCCAAAATTAAATTAAGAATAGTAATGTTTCTAAATTTAAAAAAATCTGAAAAATTAAAAAAACATGATAGTCTTTTTTGTGTATAAATAACTAGCAAACTTCTACTGAATGGTTAAAAATGCAAAATATTCACAATAGGTAAAATCTTAAATATATATATATATATATAACTTGAAAGGGGCGTAAGATTGCTAAACATTTTTGGATTATAGACGGGCAATAACTAGAACACAAGAGTCTAAATCAGGAATTCCTTCAACAATAATTTTCATCTTTTTTTAAGAGTTACATTCTTTAATATCCTTTTACCATTTTAACTTTTATTGTAACAGAGTTTACTTACTTTTTAGTTTTATTATCTTCAACAGACTACCAAAATAACGGATTTTACGTTTGTTAGAATAATTTATAATTTTAACTATATTCTGTAGTTCAATTTAAGCATCTGATGACCATAACTTTTTTTAGAATGCTCATATTGTAGTTTTGTTAGGACGTGACTTTTTTACTTTTTCACGGAGCGGTGAAAAAGTAATTTTAAGTAAATTAAAAGTGGTTTTTTATCCGAAACCCTGTTGCTGTCTAGGACTGACCTTGGTTAAAATAAATGTCCTATTTTTATACTTACTGCAGACTGATCTGTGTTGAATAAATTGCTATTCCACAAAGAGCCGTATTTTAACTCTTCATTTTACAAAAGCTCAACTAAAGAAAAAGTCCAAGTCCAAGTAGTACGGTGTTTCGGGGCACCTTGACTGAAAGTCTAGTCCCCAGTGATGAGCAATTGATATAGCATTACAGGTGTGCTTCGTAAGTTGCAAGTACATATTAAGATGAATTTTCATTAAAATTAGGTACATTAATTACAGCTAAGTTAAAATAAGGCCCTGTCCTCAATAATATTAACAGGCTTGCAATACCGTCACTTTTCTCACCATTAGTCACTTTAAGTAAACAGTCACTTTTAGTCAATTTTTCATGGTGCATCACAGCAAAAGTCTGTTGTTGAAAAAAGAAAATCTGAATTAATAACAAAATATTTTGATAAAAGACCAAAAATGGGATGCTCTAATCTTATTTTTCTTATTAAAAAGTAATTAGTCATATGGTTTCCAGAACTGAGTGATTTTAAAAAGTCGTAAAGAAGTTCCCGAAATCTACATTTGTACTGTAATGTGCATTAAATACATTAAAGTAATTTACGTCAAGCACAAATTTATTTTTCTTTTTCTTCACAATTTTTGTTTCGATACTCTAATCTAGCAATGTACATATTTCAAAACATCATTAATATATGTAGAAAATTGTGATTATAAAATTAATGTTTTGTATGTATTCAAATCTAATTTATAGATTTTCTTGAATAAAAAGCAATGTTGAGTTGCGTTAAACAAAATTTTTAACCTTTTTTTTGTATTTGACGCTAAAATCATGTCTTGCATGACTCATTTGATTTAGAGTTAAAATAAATAGAAAAATCTTAATAATATCATCTGTAATCGAGAGGAGAAAAAAATCGCTTTTTTTTTCAATGTTTAGTCACTTTTTAGTCACTTATTCTGTATTACTTGTCACTTTTCTCACCTTTTTGAAAGTACCCTAGCAGTTGCAAGCCTGTATTAATAATAAAAATAAAATAAGAAGAGATAAAATTTAAGAGTTAAATATGAAAAAAGGGGGAGAAAGGATAGTGTTTTTGTAGATGAAGACATCCGTTTTTAAAATTTTAATAATTTTTTTTTTTTTTTTTTTTTTTTGGATTAAAGAAAAAGGTAGATAGATTAAGTTTATATAGGGACAAATTCAGATTAAAATGAAATTCAACAACATCAGTCACACTGAAATAATAAATCGGAGCAAAATTGGCCCGAATTTTTAACAGATGAAAGTGAAGGTTAGATGTCGACCTTGTCAAACAGGTAAAACAATGCTGTTTTCTGCCGACCTCACACAAGTATTGCCGAAAAATTTAACGCAGGAAGTAGTACCATATGATCGGCAAACAGGAAGTCATTTTAATGAAAGAAATTTTTTTAAAAAGTGTATAATAAAAGTAACAATTTTTTTTTCATCAAAAGCGGAGTGATGAACTGTGTATAACGTTATAGGCTATAGGTGGATAACGTCCGTCCACCGTCAGTTTCCCGTTCGGCCTTCTAAAAAGCTAGGTCTTATTTAAATATTTAATTATACAGATTACAAGAATTTGATAATTAATAAAATTGTATTCTGCTTTATTAGATTTTTATTACTATTATTTTTATATTTTACTCCTTATAATGAAATAGAATTATTTTTAAAATATTGCTACTTTATTATTTTTATTCGAAGCAGTAATTAATATGTTGCTTATCGAAAAATAATTAAAACTAATGTTATTACCCTTATGTGATTTGAAAAATATTTTATGCTTCAACCTGGGTTTTTGACCGGTCAAAACTGATTTTGACCGGGACACTGGATAAAAGTGGCTTTAACCGTCCAAAAACAGTCAAGTGGTCTAAAATTGTCAGAAGTGGTCAGAATTGTTAAAAATCGTTTTATATGGTCTTAATTTTAATATAGTACTGACCGAGCTTGCTTGGAGAAAACAGGTATCGAAGCTAACTAGAAGATTTAAATTTTCAAAAGTTGGAAAAGTCATAGAAATAAAATGTAATTGATAACAAAAAATTATACAATTAAAGAAATGGTACAAAGTGAGCAGTGTAAAGATTGAAGTGTGTTGAATGGAGAAGCATTCTGACAATGACGGTATCTTCTAGTTGTCCATTTGCGGGTATAATTGAGTTGATCGCTTGTTGTTCCAAAATTCCGGCTCCTTGAAGCATTTCATGTAGAGGTGCGTTCTGCATGTTGAAAATGTAGCTTGAAATCTGATGAATGTTGAAATGTCGAACTTTGTTGACGGTGATTTGAAATCGAAATCAGTTCCTTAACACGTTCGCTGCCACCGACGCACTGGCGCGTCAGAGCGGCACCTCCTGGTATGCCGACGACGCACTAACGCGGCGACGGACTTTGATAAGTTATATGCTCTGTGTTTAGTGTGGCTTTGGAAATTGAACGGCGAGGTTGTTTCGGCACGTTAGTGAAGCATTATTTTTTAATTTTTTGTGGTTGGTTTTCAAAATTTTTGTTTGCATTATTTTTTTTTACTATATCGTTTATGTGTTATATATACTTTGCTACATTAATTTAATATTTAGAGTTGATAGAAAATAAAAATGGAAACCGATATCAAGGAATAAAGACAAATCAATAAAGACTTTTATTATTATTATTATTAATTCGTCAGAACTACAGCCAATCGATTCCTCGTGGTCGAAAACCCCCGGGTACCAATTTTCACTTGGTTTGGACGCATGAGAAAAAAGTTTGCCCGCACCGGGGTTCGAACCCGGCCCTATCTGTAGCGCCGAACTACGTGACCTTAGCGCGTCAAAACCGATGCCAATCGATTCCTCGTGACCAAAAACCCCAGATCCCCAAGTTTACTACAGTTTATTAATTCTGGGGCGATTTTCGACTTGACAACCATTCCTCGTATTATAGTATAGGATAATATCTTTTTTAATTAAAAGTGACTTTTATTAAGCAATAAAAGTAGTAGTCCAATTAAACAAAATATTACACTAACAAGTTCATGAGATTTAACATGCTTATACAGTATAATAAGAATGTTTGAATTTTAAAAATGAAGAAGACATTAACATAAAATTTGTTGATTTAACAATACATCTAATGATATGTTGAGCCAGCTCTTCATCTACAGAAAGATTATTTTCAAAGTTTCGATTATTACGAAATCGTTTAAATTTAGAAACAACTACAAAACTTGTTACTTTAACCGTTTTTTGAATTCAACATAAATTACATATAAAACAGCTTATATTTAAAAAAATAAGTAAAACAATTTTTTTTGTATCTTGGTGTTATGTTACATTTGTTTTTTGCTGGTGTTATTTACATTATGACATTTTTAACAAATTTAACTTGACTTTATCATATGTTAATAAACTATGTTCGATTAGTCTATATATATAAAAATGAATTTGTGTGTGTCTGTCTGTCTGTCTGTCTGTACTCAATAGACTCAAAAACTATCCATCCAATCGCCGTGAAAATTTGGGAAATGTTTAGGTATATCTCTGGGAAGGTTTTTGTAAATTTTCAACGTTCGAAATTCATTCCTTCCCCCTTTTTCGAGCATTTCATGTCATTATTCCAAGCATTATTTTCCCCGGTTAAACGCAAACGATTAAGTTTTTAATTTATCGCATCATATCTAAGGGAAAGAAGCAATGTTTCTAGCAATGTGACGTCATCCCAAGTAATTGTTTTAAACGCAGTTTTCCACGGTTAAAAGCAGGAGATTAAAATGTTCAATTCATCACATAATAAATAGGCGAAAATGATATTTTTCTATCATTATGACGTCATTCATTTAAATATTTCATTTATTCATTTCTTATTTTATATTATTTAAAATCGTCTGCTTAGTATCTATTCGATTTGAACTGAAATTTGAGATATAAAGTGATTCACTTTCATTTCTATGTGACGCAAATTATAGCATTTTTATATGAGAACTAATTTTAAATTTAATTCTTGGTTCATTTTTATGTTACAATGAAATGCATATCAACAATATTCTAAGTACAAAAAGTACAAATTTCAGTGACTCTCATGGCCAAATAAAACCTATCATTTTATATAGTTATCTTCATATTCATATGGTTGTCGATATGAATGTGTTTCTGTTTCATACAAAACTATGTGGTTTGTCATAAATTTCCTTAATTTTGGAAAACATTTATTACTACCAACAAAATTAGCACTGTTGCTGTCAAAACCTGTGCTTCCTATTCTATCACGTAATATGACAAGATCTGTTAACTTTGCTAATCAACGTACAGTAGTAATACAGTAATGCAATTTAGGGTTAAGCTTATATTTTACAATAAAAAAAGTTTGAGCAAATTTAATATAAGACAAATTCGATTATAAAAACTGAATAATGTTATAATACGCTTATGATAGAAATATATAAACATGCCAATGACTCGAACTGAACTTTGACGAATTTAGAGAGTTATTCACGAAAAATAAATCTTTGTTTAAAAGTAATATATTAAGTTCACCGTAGCGAAGCACGGGCAAACTTGCTAGTATTAAATATATTAAAAAGTGAATTTCAGTGGTCAAATCTGGTCAAAATTGAGATTGACCAGGACGGTTATAACCGGTTAAAATCACTGGTTTAAACCCCCATGGTTAAAACCGATACAACCTTGGTTTCAACACTTTATAATACACTCATGTCCATAAATTAAGGATAATGAAGTTCAGGCAATGAAAGAGACAAAAGCAAAACAAATTTGACTTATTTGTGAAGTCTATTTATTAAACAAAAGGTAAAGAGCAAAAAAGATGCTATATGTTTGACATAATTAATAAAAATTGCGATTTTTACTCCCTGGAGCAAATTTCAAAAAAGAACCTATTTACAGAAAACAGTATAACATGGTTAGTATGATGGTTAATACGGAGTATGTCTCCCGGACGATGCAATACAAGCGTTACAACGCTTTCGCATGCTGATTCCTTTGTGCCATAACTATGCGGTTATTGCACTGAAAGGCTTTTAAAGAGCTTGTGAACAATTTTACTGTTGAAGTTCCGTTCCTGGCCAAGTTATCCTCTGTTATTTGATAAATTATTTACCAGGTGTCTTTCTTTTCCAATATATACAAATCATCTTAATGAAAAAATAAATATTACTAGGTTAACAATTAATTAATTAAATTGTAAATAAAAAAATAAAAAGTAAAGAAGGAAGTTTAAGGATGAAGAACAATTTTATTCATCGCACTGGACATCGCACTGGAGCTCTTCTGATTCCCTGGCATCTAAGTCGTTACTGGTGTAATCTTGGTAATGAGACATATGATAAATTGCAACGATATTGAGGCTTAAAAAAGTCAGAATTAAAAAATGAGAATAAATTAAGAAAAACTGGTTCACGAGTTCGGTAGTAAGAAAAAATATAAGTTAGGTTTATTAAGAACAATTAGGTTGGGCTAAAATACACATTTAGGACATTTTTATAACATTTTATCTGACAAATCTGTGTACAAACTGACAGAAGAGAGTCATCTTTTTTTTTTTTTTTTTTTTTCACACGAAAGGTACAAGTGGAAGAGGAGCGAGAAGCAAAGTATTATAGTCTATGCATGATCCAGCTTCTGAGTTTTGGCTCAAACCATAGAATTTCAGCATGAACTAGAAGGAAGATAGAAAAACTTAAGGGATTACTAATTGAGATTTACCAATAGAATTTATTCTGTCTGTCCAAGACACTAAAAACTTACATCATCCGTATGGTCATATTCTACCAGTAAATGATCAATGTTTGTTAGAGTAAATTAGCAAGAATTTTAAAAATTTGTGAAGAAATTTTACTTCTTTGCTACCATTCCTTATATACCCCTTTCATACACTCTCGTCATTGTGACGTACTATCCGCGCCATCTGGTGGTTTCCTGCAATTTGCATATTCTTCTTCAAGATGTGTGTGATAATTCTACAGGTGAATTTTTTATTTTAGAGCTCAATTTCTGTGTGATTCTGAATTATCCTTAATTTATGGACATGAGTGTAAATAATAGATCAATGACTTTGAAATTTTTATTTTTTTAATTTTGTATAATGCTATACCACATTGATAAAACTCAAAAACCTAATTTTACAAAATTCGCATTTATGAAGGTATAACCACTTATGCTGCCTCCTTTAATTACTACATAATTTAAATTTTAATTGTAAAGTTCCCCAGCCCTGTTATAAATAATAGATTTGAATATATTTTCTTTGGTTTCGCATTTTTTTTTATTTCTGCAATATATACTTTAATTACTCATAGTAAAATCCTATTAAACGTTACTCCCATTACTGTGTATTAATTATAATTATAATTTATTAATATTTGCTAATATATAATGTATAATTAATATTTACTTTTTAAATTATCTATGTAAAATTGGATTTTTTATTACAACTGCACCTATTGCAATGAAAAAACACTGAATGAGCAAATGCTCAAAATATTTAAAACGATAACCTGTGTTTAACAAATATTTTTTCTACTTCTATACAGTATCTATGTATTTCACTGAACAGCAATTTAGATTGCACTAAGACAAGTCGGTTGACGAAATGTCAATGTAGTTTTTTTATTTAGTACCTAGGAAAACACAAGTTACAAAGTACAAGGTAGACGGCGAATTAACTGTCTTGCTCGATATTTTCACCATTACAATAACAGGCATGCTAGTGAGTCACCTTTTCTCCCCCTACCTCTCGCTATCACCGAACTTATTATCAGGTAACTGAATTGTGATGTACCACTTGTTTAGTGTGAGATTAGGTGCCACGAGACTTTCTGTGGTAGACATTTTCGTATTTAAAGGCACATTAATATAAGCATCTACGTACATGGTGACAAGTTTGTACTTCAGGCATGCTAGTAAGTCACTTTTCTTATCTTTAATCTTTTTTTATTTTTATTTTTTTAAGTCACTATTATAATATTATAATAGTGACTTATAGTTTTTAGTATGTAGCCCGTCATATGACAGAGTTAGTAAAATTTTCAATTTTCTAGAATTGAAAAGTACCCTATGAGGCAGATAAAAGTTTTTTTTTTTGGTTGAGAATTATCTGGTACACGCTCAATATGTTGACGTATATTAGTTGCCAACTTTAATTTATCTTGTCATATTACGTGATAGGATGGACAGCAGAGGGTTTAATATCGACAGCGATTATTTGGCGGTATATAGGAATGATATCCAAAATTTAGCGAATCGATTGCAAACCGTGTGGTTAAGTGTAAAACACACACACACACACACAAACAAAGAAACTTCTTAATTTTCAAAGATTTCTTCTTAATTTTCAACTTAAACGCTAAATATTTATTAGTCCTCGAAATAGACTCCTACGCTTTTATGAAAAGAATTTGTTGGTTCATACCGGTGATAAAACTTTCATTGCAACAAAAATAATCGATGATTAAATTTAAAATTATCACATGCACCTAATCTATTATTTAAGCCAAATATAAAAGAAAATTATTTACGTAATATCTAAGTTCGGGGATAAAACGTATGAAAATAATACAGACGATATTTAAATAATTTAAAATAAGAAATGATGAAATGAGATGGTTAAAGGAATGACGCCATAATGCTAGAAAATACGTTATTTTTACCTATTATGAATCACCTATTATAAATAGATTAAGTATTGAATTTTTAAATTTTTTTTTCTGAATTTAGATTTGTAACAAGTAAAACCTCCAATTGTTTTATCGCCTATAACTAATATACCATCGACTTTTTTTTAACAACTATGTTTATCTCTTTTTCTTTTTTTTTCCGACTTCGAGGTAGAAGGCGTCAACTGCATGTTGCAAGAATTATTATGCTATAACGTATTAAATATATGCTTGCATAAGTGTAAAGATCCTTTCATGTCCTTAACATGAGTGATAGTTTGTGACAAGTCAATGTCGTTACTCTAGCACTAGGTCACAGCAATATTAAAAACAAAGCTATTAATGTTTTTTCCTTTATATTTTTGCCTAACGCTATTAGTCGCTTTTGTTTAATTTTGTGCTTCAGTTGGTATTTTGTAATCGAATTTTAACTACCTTTCTGTGTAACTAGAGATCTGAAATTTTGCATATTTCCAGTGACAATACAATACTCAATTATCAGTAGCTCAGTCGGCAAAGGCAGCGATCTCGTAACTGAAAAGTTGAAGGTTTGGGGCTGGAGCAACACCTCCTAAAAGAGATCCTTTAGGAGGTGTTGGCTGGAGCCGGCCTAAGAACCGCAGTGTCTGTTAAAAGTGACTAGAACTCGTAAAATATGTTCGTGGTCACAAAGTCCTCCAGGTACTCAAACGATACCTCTGGGGGTGGCAGGCCAAGCCTAGTGTTTTTCTGCTTGGTCCCTGCTGCTAAATTAAGAGGGCAGAGTGGGGGTATTGTTACTCGCGTCCGTATCATACGTTAAGCTACATGTCCTCGGGTGATGCTAAATGGGTAACATGTTCGCAACCTCGTTAAGGCGTTAGGATAATGTCTGTACCGCCTGCTGCATTAGGTTTGGTTTGGTTTGGAGCGCTAAGGTCTACTTTTTGCAACATGAGGGTTAAAGAGACCGGGACCTACAGCTTAAAGCCGCTCCCGTACGGCCACGAACATCCATAACACATTGGGATTCGAACCCACGAACTCCGATTCCGAAACCAGCACCCTAACCATTCGGCTATCGTTCGGCCCTGCTGCCGAAAAAAGAAAAAGATTGGAATTAAAAAAATCAATGTGGTAAATTCAAAACTGTTCTTTTATACGCCGGCTGTATGTAACTCTGGGGCATGCAGACAAGGTATACGACTATTTACTTGACTGTGTACGTTCGGTTCCACGTGTTCTAAGTAATAGAGTTCACTCTATGTAATAACATTTTTTTTTCCTGAAAATGTGCTTTAATTTATGATTTTTAAATTATGTAAGTAAAAGATAATATTTTTTTTATAATAAACTACTACCATTAACGATTTGTTTAAAAATTTTGAAATCCTTTAACCATTGTTATCTTACAATGTAAAGTGTACACTACATAAAAAATAATTTGTAAAACTTCAAATGTCTGATAATTGATATATTAGAAGTTGAAATAAATTAAGGATTAAGATTGGTTACGAAATTTGAGACGAAAAAGGCGAATATAAAATTAATATTAAACAGTTTTCTTAAAATTGCTTTTATTTAACAAAAAAAGATTAAGGCACAAAAAATAAATAAATTTAAACACTGCATAAAAAAGAAATTGTGTGAAAAACACTTATATGAAAATTGTATTATGCAGATGTAAAGAAATTGCTTGATCTTGTATAGGATAAGGGCTAGATGTTATGATGGGTTATTCGACTAAAAATAAAAGCGTGGAGCGTAATTGGAATCAGTAATGAAATAGCGTATTTTCAGAACAGATGTAATTGTAAAATGAAATTTTTATATTAAAATATTAATGTGATATTTAATTGGCATATGTTGATCGCCATGCTACAGTTAGCGCAATATTCGTTGCAGTAGTAAACTTCTTAAACTTCCGAGGGCCCGAAATTTTGCCACCTGACATCTATAACATTTATACATGGCTAAAAATATAAATAGCTAAAACCTAGAACAGGTTGCGCAAAGTAAAGGCTCCACTAGCCGTATTGTAAATATATATTATCAGAGGCACTTATATATATAATATATAAATATGTAATATATCAAAATTATTATACTATCTTCAGAAAAATCTTCTCTCCCATTCTAATTCCTTAAAATATATTTTCCCAGCCACAAAATAGTGTAATTAAAGGAGCTTCCGCGACTTGAAATTCTTCCAACCCATTTCCCAAAGCTTTCTGTGCAACACATGTAAATGTTATTGGCTATAAATATTGTAAATTTCACTGCGGGCTGCAAGTGTAACGTCGGTCGCCTTTTGCCCGCCCCTTAGAACATATAAAATGAGGAAAATATATCATATTAGTCATATTTAAATTATTTATTTACATTATCGTATAAAAATGTTTGGTAATATATTCTACATGCAACATACTATAAATAATCGACGAGAACTCTAAAACTCAAATTATCAAAAGTATTTACACAACAGATTTCTATTACTGATTAGAACTTTTTCAACAAAAATGTGGCCGTTGAACTTCATCTGTAGTACTAAGAAATTTAGTCTGCTGACAGGTGTCTTTTGAGAGACAAAACCTTCAAATCTGACTCATGAGACGTCTGGTAAAAATACATTGTAAACTTCGTGGGATTATTTAAAAACCAAGAACACATTTAATTATACAGTCTTGTAGAAGTCAATTCCATAATACCTTTATAAAATTATTTAGTTGTATAAAAAAAACATAAAAAATGAAAACTGTTCTTAATATCAATAAATAAAAATAACAAAATCTATGTTTACATGCTAACGATTAAATCTGTATCAAATTTGTGTTATATTACTCAAACTTTATTCTTATGGTAAAATATAAGTTTAACCCTGAATTACATTTCTGTATTACTACTGTACGTTGATTAGAAACGTTAATATACCTTGCCATATTACGTGGTAGAATAGGAAGCAGAAGTTTTGACATCAACAGTGCTAATTTTGTTGGTAGTAATAAATATTTTCCAAAATTAAGGAAATTTATGACAAAACACATAGTTTTGTATGAAACAGAAAAGCACATTCATATGAATATGAAGATAACTATATAAAATGATAGGTTTCTATTTACCCATGAAGGCATTGAAATTTGTACTTTTTGTTGTTAAAATATTGTTGATAAACATTTCATTGTAACGTAAAAATTAACTAAGAATTAAAATAACTTCTCATATAAAAATGCTATAATTTGAGTCCCATAGAAATGAAAGTCAATCACTTTATATCTCAATTTCCAGGCAAATCGAATGGATATTACACAGACGATGCTTAAATAATATAAAATAAGAAATTAATAAATCAGATAGTTAAAGTAATGACGTCATAATGATAGAAAAATATCGATGTTTAAGTAATATAAAATAAGAATGAATAAATCAGATATTTAAAGTAATGACGTCATAATGATAGAAAAATATCATTTTCACCTATTTATTATCTGATAAATTGAAAATTTTAATCTTCTGCTTTTAACCGAGGAAAACTTCGTTTAAAACAATTACTTGGGATGACGTCACATTGCTAGAAATATTGCTTCTTTCACTTAGTTATGATGCGATAAATTAAAAAATTAATCGTTTGCGTTTAACCGGGGAAAATAATGCATGGAATAATGACACAAAATGCTCGAAAAAGGGGGAAGGAATGGATTTCGAACGTTGAAAATTTACAAAAACCTTCCCAGGAATGTACCTAATAATTTCCCAAATTTTCACGGCGATTGGATGCATGGTTTTTGAGTCTATTGAGTACATACATACAGACAGACAGACACACACAAATTCATTTTTATATATATAGATTTAGTGCTTTTGAAACGCCTCTCCGGAGCTCAATATTCCCTAAACGTAAAATGTGCGTCGAGAGAAAAGGAATGATTTTAAAAACGAATTTCTCAAATACATGCAAAAGGAATAGCTCCTTATTAAGGTTTTTTTAACTATAGACTACTCTATGGTCTGGCCTACGAGGCATGCGAGGCAATGGTGCAACTGGATTCTATGGGCCGAGCCCTCTAATCCAGAGATTTTTAGCACTTCGCATAAAAATGATAACGAGCAGTAAGTAAACAGCTAAAAGTGAAATGAGAGAGAGAAATTTTATTTATAGAAAAGCAAGAGAATTGTGGTAGCTAAATTAATAAGTATTTAAATGTGTTAATTCTATTTTATTCTCGCGAAAACCGTATTAGTTATTACTATCATCGTAGTAGAATTATTTATATTGTTAAACGTGTTAATTTCATGTTGGGTAGGGTTGTCTTCCTGAGAAATTAAGGATCTCTAGGTATTTAGCTCTTATCATTTCCGGATTTTGGAGAAATAAAATTTTGAATTTTTTCCTTACACTCGTTGCTATTGCTTCTCGAATGTAGCACGTTCTCTTAAACATTCAAATAACCCCGCAATTGCTGCGATAAAGGTTCGCAAAAACCCGTTTTTTTTTTGTTTTGTTTTTTGTTTTTGTTTTTGTTTTCCTAGAAAACCCCAACCCAGTGGGTTTTTTTTAAGTTTTTTGAGGGTTTTTTCGAGTTTTATCATGGTTTTTTCTATGCTTTAAAACGTTTTAGATGCTTTTTAGGGGATTGGAAAACTTCAGGTTTTTTGTTATGTAAGAGGACAGGATGTATAATTAATTGTATGATTAAAATAAATTTAAAATGTTAATCACTTGTTAAAAATTAAATTATCATAGATCAGTATTTAATCACATTTATTGTACTTGTATCTATATAAGAGGAAAAATTAAAAACAGTTTCATAGAAGTTTAATGTTTTTATTTAGAATTTTACATACTAATTTAATTTTATTACTAAATCCTATTAAAATACCCTTGTTTCAAGATAACAGTTAATTGGTCAATTGTTTGTATGAACAAGTTTTTTCCTTATATCGTAATAGCTGATAAAGAAACTTATATCATTGATTGGATAACATTTAGAATAAGTTGTATATAATATAGAAAGTTCTTGTAATTTTTTAATGTTCTTGTAAATATACTCAAGCCCTCTGGGTTATTCTCTTTTATCCATATTATTTCTTTTTAATATCGGCTGAAAGACGTCAGTTTTCTTCATCTTGGCAGAAATACTGGTTGTTTTGGTTTTTAATTGTTTCTATAATTTTTTCATAGTATTTGTTATACAGATAACTATTTTTCCCTGAAAATTTTTTAAGTTTTTGTTTTTTCTAGTAGTTTAGACCCCCTCAAATTAAAAAAATAATTCTACGCTCATTGTCAAAAATGAAATATTAATATATATTATAGATTTAACTCAATGTTTTTATTAGTTAAATATGTGGAATTTTAAATAAAGATTTTGAAAAAGCCCACTTGGGTTTTTCCAAGTGGGTTAAAAAAAAAAAAAACCGCCCGGGTTTTTTCGGGTTGGGCAAATCAAGCCAACCCTGGCTGCGATGCGGTCTGGTAGACCCTTGTTACTACTTTGAATGAGACTAAATGAAGGTACTGGCTATACGCATGGGGTTTTTACGATTTTGAGGGAATGAAATGCTTAGGTCTGAAGGTCAAGAAGTATGTGAACCAGCGCAACATCAGTTAAAGGCTAAAACTGTGACAGAAATATCGTTTTCGTTGAACTTGGTAGAAATTAAAGGTAATGCTGCCTAGAACATACTCGTCATAAATGGAGAAATGGAGAAATCGTCTCTTATTTTAAAAAGCAATTCTTCTAATTTTGGATAAAAACTTTAATTTAATTTTTTGCAGAGTAAATTTTAATCACTGAAACTTTTTTATTTTAAAAGATGATAATTATATATTTAATTATCATCCCTTCCACTTCCGAAATGTTCCAAAAGTGCTTTTACATACTTCTTAAACTGGGTCTGTACCTATCATATTGATCTCTCGATCAATGTTAACCTACTGGAAAAATAAAAATTCCTCTAACAGACTCTCATATAAGAATTCTTTAAATTATACCTCGTAATAGAAAAGAAAATTCTATAGAAGGATATCTTTTTTTTTTATGTGTTATAAATGTTCTTACATGCGTTTCAAAACTTTAATTGAATTTCTACAAAGTTTCTCACAAATAATTTGAAATTAGGTATATTTTTCTAGGTAATTCTTTTAAAACATAAAGATAGCATCCAAAGGAATTTGCTGTACTATGACGCGGTATAACTTTTTATAAAAATTTTATAAAGCGACCGGCGAAAGAAAATTTTGTTTAACATTGAGGAATCTAGTATGGCAGGTACAGAGTCCTAAACACCTTAACCATAAAAGTTTCAGGGAATCTTGTTTAGTCCTACAAACAACCCTTTATTATGTCATCTGTTAATCACTTTATCTTCAAGAAACTTTGAATAGCGGAAATGTTCTTCCTGAAATGATAAGTTTAAAATCTCCAGCAATAAATGACTAGTTCATAATTTGCAGGTTATTCTAAGAACTTTTGAAAAAATTTAACCAGCTGTTAAAAATGTAAAATTAAATGGCTTTTTTAAAAAATGATTTCAGACAATGCTCTATTTTTTCGTTAATTGAAATCATTTCCCCCTGTAAGTTACTTCTACTTTAACAGACTGAACATTAAAGGCTGAAAAAACTAAGAATTTCCATTTCATTAATCAATGAACCAAAACATTTCCCATTTATTGCTAAAAAGCAGTCAAAGAAAAATGGGATAGAAACACCACAAGTGGGAGCAAGTGTATTGTTTGTTTAGCGGCATCATAACAACCAATGAATAGTAGTAGCCATGGGCGCCGACCACCTCTAGGGCACGGATGAGGAGAGGATCAAAGAAGTACCAGCTTGCATTGTCCGTTTGGCGTCTACATTTGTATAGGCGTATATGACCGGAAGCATAACGTCTGCACATGGATAATAGCTGTGAAT
The DNA here is from genome assembly GCA_032207245.1 of Pardosa pseudoannulata. Taxonomy (NCBI): domain Eukaryota; kingdom Metazoa; phylum Arthropoda; class Arachnida; order Araneae; family Lycosidae; genus Pardosa; species Pardosa pseudoannulata. Next base: position 182,185,489 of record CM063498.1, read on the forward strand.
CAGAGAAAGCACTTCCTATATCGATGTCGCCAGTCCTCTATTAAGCTAACAATCATTTAGATAAATCACAGTATCCTTTGCAGTAACGTTATATTGCTATATAGTTATGCAACGTCGGCATCTCCTCCCGACACACGCACATAATTTCAGATCTGAAGAGCAAGTTAAACGTGATTTCATATCTGTACCAATAAGAATTATTGATAATTAACCCTTTGCACTCTGGTGGATTTAAAGTTTATATTTTAAATGTCGCAATATTTGCGACAACGGAGTGCAAAGGGTTACTTTTCATTTTAGTTCAACTGCTAAAATAAAAGATACGTTTATCTCTCTTTATATATACACAGTCTGTATCGGTTATATGGTCAGCTGAGCGGTCCCGAAAAATCAGACATATAAGCGGGGTGACCATATATGCGGAACAATACAACCCTATTGTGCATATACCGTGCATTTTGAATCCATATCAGAAGAGCCTTATCCACATTCTCTTAAGGTGACAAGTGCTGGCGTTTTTTTTCTTCATCACTGATTTTAACACATGAGGACCAAAGTTTGGCAGCTAAAATGTTGTTTAATGTCATCAGGATAATCGAATTTTGCTTCGGCGAAAGTAGCCTTTAAAAGAATTTTTTAATTTTTTAATAGATTTATTTTTGGCAGCAAATGATAAATTCTTTATTTTCGAATCCATAATTAAAAAATGAACGTTTTTATTCGTGACGTATGATCCAAATGCAACAAAATTTTAATTTACTTGTTTCGTCTCAATTTCAACAAGTAGGGAGAGATAACTTCAACTAATAAACGTACAGATGTCCAACTCTTGTCAGGGGGCAAGAGAATTGAGAGAGGGGAAGTCTGCACAAACAAGAAAAGGGGGAAAGAGAGGGAAATTAAAGCTTGAATTCAGGTCCTCTCCGATTTAACACTGACTTCTTAAAAAACGAAAAGAAAAAAATGGAAACTCGTTGAAAACATGAAACTGACCATATAACCGGTAATAAGAAAAAGAAAATGACTGTATAAGTGGTGCATTTTAACACATTTCCTATTAAGCTAGACGGGACTTTAGAAAACTGACCATATAAGCGGGGTGACCATATAGCCGGTACTGACTGTATATTTATACACACACTCACGTATAATTTAGCTCTGTCATTAAATTGGAAACGCAAGTTGTTTTGAATTGGTATATCTATCATTTACAACTATTGTTAAATAACAAGCGAATGGACAAAAAAAAATTCAATTTAAAAGATTAGTAAAAAGAATAAATATATGTACATCCCTGCCATCAACGCCTAAATTTTTAAAGGTCATTGATTTTCAATCTAATGCTTAATTGGGTTCACAACGAAATTTATGATTTAAAAAAATATCTTACCTTTAGCACCGAATGTTAATCATTTTTCAGTATATTTTGCATACTCCATCTTTTTGCGAAAAATAAACGATTGAAAGTATCAAAAGGGATTTTTCAACTTTTAGTGCAGAATAATGTTATATGTAAAATAAATGTGTATTTTTCAATTTGTGAACTTGGTGCTGCATTTTACCGACTTCAAAGATCGTCAGTCTCTAAGCTACTTGTTAATTCTTATCTGGGTCTTATCTCTTCTAAAGTATGAGAATAAGGTAAAGTAATGTAAAAAGATAAATCCATCTGATGTCCTCCTACCTTAACACTTTAATTACCTAAAGTAGCAAATAGTTCCAATCATTCTTAAGAAAGAATGAAGTGATTTTGATAAGTTGTGAATGAAATCGTCCGGAAAATGTTTAGATTAGATAATGTAATAATAGAAAATGATATGTTTCGAGATAACGTTTCTTTATTCGTAAAGTACCATTGTTGGGACTATTTAGGAACAGTAACGGAAGAATACTGAAGAAACTAACCAACGGTGTTGCAGTTTTAGAAGAATTTATTTGAAAGTCGAGGGGGAAAAATCATTTCTTCCTAATAATAAAACAACGTATCTCGAATCCTTAACGTCACCAAGACTTTTTTATTTACTCCCTGTGTCTCTTTGCGCAATTGTTTCGTCAGACCTCAAGATGGCGGTTGATGTTCCATTGGTCGTAAATCAGAGGCAAAGGTAGAGCACAATGGGGAATTGCGTTCATCTGTAATTGCAAGCATGTATGCTGATAATGCGGATGAGCGGATCATTTGACTTGGTGATGGTATTATGCCGTAGATGTGATACATTAAAACTATCGGGTATGCCAGCTCGCCTGATTGGGAAAGGCACGATTTGCAAATGTTTAAGAAAAAAAGAAAAGGCTATAAACAATATCTCTCAGACGTAGAGGAATAAAAAAAAAATAGAAGGGCCTGCATGCGAGCGACTGAAGAAATAAATTGGAATAAAAATTTTCTACGGCTGATTTAAAAAGTTGTAATATTGTGTACAAGGTTTCATTTACCTGGAAGGACTAGTGCTTCGGATTTAGTACTGGTAAGGCTGTGGCATCGTTTTATAAAGGTACATTCTTTTTATTTACTCCTTTTGTTTTTTGTTTATGTGCGTACATGGAATAAAAAGAAGTTGTTGGACGATTGTTTTCTGCGAGTTTTATGTGCAGGACATATTTCGCTTACTGACAAAAAAATGTAGAGGAAGGTCTATAAAACTTAAGTGGAAAGATAATATGTACATAAATAAAGTACAGGTACATGTACATTATTATTATGACTTTAAAACTGTAAAACTGAGTTAAAAACATGATTTATATTCTTATAGCGGTAAATAATTACAAAAAAAACTATTAAGAAATTTGACTTTATATACTTCATAAAAATTCTATAACATTTTAAATTTTTATAAAAATAGCTTTAGAATACGCATTTTGTGTAAAATGTTCTTGAGCTCACAAAGAAAAAAATAATGATAGTTGTAATATGAGGTTTTCTATTACAACTTATTTTGCGAGGTAGAAAGAAACTGAAATAAATTGATTTCTTTTAGAAATTTTTAGAATATTTTCAGAACTGGTAGAAAAGGATTGAAAATTTCATGCACGCTTTTTACATTTTTATTCCTATTCCAAAAGCATTTACAATTACCAAATTTTTAAAAAAGCGTATTATAAATATGCAATAGATTTAAAACATTAAGCATGTAAAATTCATTTTCAATAATTAAATTTCAAATGCTAGTCAAAGTGATTTAGGTACTGCACAGGGTCTGCGAAATCTTATGATACAGGTGTTTGTGCTCCGGGGAAATTTCGGAATTTCAGTGATTTCGCACTAACCGCAGACATGCCAACTACTCCGGATTCTTCTGACTTGCTCCGGAGAAATGAGAAAATTTTATAACTCCGGCAACTCATCAGACTGCTCCGGAAAATAACTTTTAAACAGCTAAAAGATTACGATTCATTAATTAAAAACAAAGCTTTGGAAAAAATAATACTGAATATTACTCTTTCCACACAGTAATGCTTCATGTTAAAAGTTTTCAGTACTGTGAAGAAAAACCAAACTGAATTTAGGTCAAATTTGAGTAGACAAATTCTAGAATTCCTGGTGATAGAAATATGGATAGAAAATATTTGAATCAGGGTCAATGTTGCTATAAAAAGAACTGTTCTGCAAAGTAAGTTGTTAAGCTAAAAAAACTACTCATACATTTTAAATGCATAAATTTTGGTTTGGTTTGGTTTTGGAGCGCTACGGTCTACTTTTTGCAACACAAGGGCTAATGAGACCGGGACCTACTGCTTAAAGCCGATTCCGAACGGCTACGAACATCCATGCCATAGTGGGATTCGAACCCACGAACTGCGGTTCCGAAGGCCAGCACCCTAACCATTCGACCATCGTTCGGCGCATAAATTTAATTTACCTTTTACAATTTACTACTGTGTAAATATTTTAAATTTAATTTTAATTTAAAAACCAATAAGTTATGTACTTATATATAATCTGTAATTAGCATGTGAAAATTTCAAACCACGCTGTTGCTCCTGACACAAGTGCCTCAATGTTGGCATATCTGTAACTGTCTCTGGATTTCCGGAGAGATAAAATAATGAATTATCTCCCGTTACTCCTCTCTGTTTACCTTAAAAGTTCAGAACGTTCGCTATGACTATAAAATAACCCCCAACTTCTGTGATGCGGTCTACCAGAACGAATCTTAAAAAAATTCTTTGAAATTTAGCAAATTACTCACACACTGCAGGTAAGTGCTCAAAAAGCAAAGGTTATTTACGATTTTAACGAAAAAGAAATGATTAAGGATAAAAAAAATCTTGCGAAAGTAAATAATAGCAATTGTTAAAACCACCGTTTACATTGTAGAGGTCTAAAGCACAGACACTACTCAAGATAGCATATTTGTCTTATAATACTAAAGTAATTGTCTTATAATACTAAAGTATTTATCTTTTAATACTAAAGGATGCTCGTCTTTATTTAATGAAGAAATGCTATTGATTTAGAAAATCTACTTTTATTTAAATTTTTTCAGAGATATATTATAATCATTTAAATGTGTTAGCATACTAGCATATATCATTTCATATCTTCATGGCAACATTTTCTAATAATTTTTATAGAAGGGATTCAATTCCCCTTCGAGTTACAACGTCGTTAGCTAATACTTCTTTATCTTTCTTAACGTATAAGTCTGCAAAAGAGATTTTTTTAGCTCCCGAAACACCCATGTATTAAAATAACACAAAGAAAAATTTTAACTATTTTGAAACCCGAGGAGTTTCTGTGACTGCAAGCAAATATACAGTAGTCACACGTGAAACTACCTCAATTGTGCACGGCAGATCCTGAACAGTCAGTTACTTTTTTGATGGACGCTCCACGACAACACGACGCGTGAATCTGTTTATTCTTCTTCGAAACTGCATGCAAATGAAGAAGTGGGCATATAAACAGCCTAATCACGAAGACAAAAAGATATGGTGTGCGTGCAGTAAACTGTACCTAAAGAAACGTTTTATTAAAAAATCGTGTCTTCCATTTCGTTGAAAGAATGCTGTCACCTAACACTGAGTTTAGCTTTTCTGAAACCAAATCCTGTGACATTGAGCTGAATGTACCCGGTTTGATAAGAAGTTTAGTAAATATATCTCCAGTAATTCCAAAGTAATTCACAAAAGTACTATAATTTTAAGGATTATAGTACTATAAAAGTACTATAATCCTTAAAAGCGCCTACCGGCTTTTAAGGATTATCCATAAAATTTACGGTTTCCTGGTTTAATTTTGGAGACTTGTAGGTAAACGAAAACTTTTTACGGTTTTTAGTACCTGGAATATTCATTAAAAATTTCGAAAAGGTAACAATGGATTTTTTACATTAGTAACTTAAAAATCGAAATTTTTTTTTATTTTTAGCAGAAATTTAAATAACTGATTAAAATAAATGTATAGCTATCTTTCTGTGGCAAAAACAGACATTTGACATGACCCTAGGGTCTATCATACTATACCATCGTACTATAATTAAACGCCTACCCGATTTTAAGGATTATCCGTAAAATTTACGGTTTTCTGGTTTAATTTTGCAGACTTGTAGGTAAACCGAAACTTTTTACGGTTTTTAGTACCTGGAATATTCATTGAAAATTTCGAAAAGGTAACAATGGATTTTTTACATTAGTAACTTAAAAATCGAATTTTTTTTTTATTTTTAGCAAAATTTAAATAATTGATTAAAATAAATGTATAATCTGTGGCAAAAATAGACATTTGACATGGCCCTAGGGTCTATCGACTAGAACATGGATGGACAAACTTTTTAGGTCGAGGGCCAAAAATTGAAAAAAAAAACTGGCGGGCCAAAATAATTTTTCTAAAATTTTAAAAACAATACACTAGTATTATGATTTAAATATGTTAATGAGATGAATAAAATTACGATTTCATTTTTAAAAGTTCCTTATATTGAGGTCCGAAGTGAGATGAACTGATTTTAAGTAACGAGGCTAAATACTCATCTGTCAGTCTACTTCTGAAATTATTCTTTCGAAGGCTTATAGTTGAAAACACTAGTTCACAGACATAAGATGAAGAAAACATAACGTTGGTGTAATAAACGTGAGATATTAAATTTGGGATATAATACTTAAACAAAGTAGAAAAGGAGATGGATATATAATATATAAATATAGCTTTCTTTTAATTTGCCTCTGGCCGGCAACTTAAATTTATATCCGTGGACCGTAGTTGCCCATCCATGGACTACGGCAATGAAAGAATATTGATTTTAAAACGTAAGACCACACAAATAAGAATTACTCTTATCAAAATACCAATAAGTTTAATCAAAATCAGTATTAACAATCAGTAGAATGATCTCTGCTTTTATTTGATGGATATTCAATATGAAATTTGTTAATTTTGTTTGTACTATAATCAAATTTAATTGAAAAAAATAGGTAGTTTTTTATATATGAAAAATTCACAAAGGCTTTAGTTATTACATTTTTCCAGGGATTAGAAAAAATGCATGTAAATACAATTACTTGATCTACTAAACATCAACCAACTAATAAACCGATGTTACATCCCCAGGGATGATTCTGATCCGAAATTTTTCGATATTTTCGAAAATTTATTTTCGTTTTTTTCTGAAAATTATAAAGAACAGACTATTTTTTCTGATAATTCGAAAAGAATTTTAGGAAAAAAAAAACTGCATCCTTTTCATTTAATTTAATTTTTTTTTAATTTTAGAAACTAGATATATTATATGAATGAAATGAAAGAAATTATACATGTATTTTTTGTTTCGTCTGATTAATTTCTTTCAAGTTCTGAAAATTTTTAATATGTATTTTACATCAAATAAGTAGAGAAACTGTTATCATTTTAAAATAAATATGTTGAAATTTAAATTTATGTCTACTAAAATTTTTTACTGTTAAAGATTAAAATATTGAATTTTTGTTTTCTAGAAAATCATCACACACGTTGATGATGTATGTGTGTTTGTATTATGTTATACAGAACATTCTTCTATTTTTACAACTCTATCATAAGGTGATATATATTAGAACATATTGATATATCGATATTTGATAAACTATATATTATAATATTAAAATTCAGATATTATCTAGCTCTATTTCCGACAACTTGAAATTAACCTTTTATATAATTTTTATTTTAAATTAGTACTGTTTACTTTTTCAGAAAATTTTTAGTGATTGAGAGTGAATTTTTTTTTAATTAGAATTACCCATGATTACAACTAAAATTTTTTACTGTTAAATTTTAAAAGTTGCCAGGTATGTTATTAAGGAAATTTTTGAAAAATTAATAACGTGCAAACTAACGTGCTAACTAAGCAAAATCCAGTTCCTTCTTATTTGACTGTACAAAACAGTGGCTTTTCAATGAAACTAATAATTTTCATTAAAATATAAACTTAATTCGTAAATAGGTTTGGCATTCCAATTTCCGCAAAAAGTATTATGCAGTTACAATACTAGCCTATAAAAACATTTATACTTCCAGTGAATTACACACAGAAATAAATATGAAAAGCTGTTCAGACAACTCGTAAAATGTAATTAGTAAAACATCCGGTATATCCAAAATTTATTCTCTTGTAATTATTTATGAACTCTTTCTATCTTTCCTGTTGATAAACAATGAGAAGTTAACTGAAAAAAACTTGAACCACATTTTTATCTCTACAGATTTTATCACGAACAAATGGCATAATCATTGGCGTCATGCTTCTCCATGATACTCGAAATACACGAGGTTACATAATAACAATGTAATTTCACGTAATGTTTGAAATGTTTGCTTTCTTTCTTGTGATATATGTCTCTAATCAGATAATTTACCTTTTCAGCGTTATGGTGTTTAATGCATATATTTTAAGTCTATAAATCAGGGTTTGCCAAAGTTGGGTTTTTTACAATTTACTGTAGTACAAGAATGTCAAACTCTAGAGGAGTCATCTCAAGACTAATACGGTCCAAATAAAGGTTAATATTTAGCTTACGACCAGTCACATAATACGAGTAATTATATTTTACTTTATGATTTTGTTAGCGAGTTTCCAGTCTGAAAACACCAACGAAAGTGTGGTGATATAAACAAACTTAGAATTGGAAAAAATGGAAGATGACAAAGAGCATTGTTGGAAATTTTAAATTCAGCTATGAAATTTAAATTAATACTTTTGCTGCATACCTTTTTTTATGGGCGCCGTAGAAATACACATAGAAAGTCAGCACCCTTGCTGTAGTACGCTAACCACTTTCCCTGCAGAGGGAAAATGATTTTTATAATTATGTCGATAATCATAACGGTGTCTGCAAGAGAGACACCATGGTAAAATGGTTGATGTTATTGGTTCTTATAAAAACTGTGTAGCCTCTCAAGAACTTGTGGTTAAATTTAAGCTAAAAATAATTTACACAGCGTAAACCAAATAATTATTAGTCTTCTACTAACCAAATAAGTACCAATATATTTGATTTCAGGTAAATACCTAAATTTGGAGAGGGCTATACGAGAACTATCTTAACATGTAAAACAGTGATTTCAAACTAGTGTAGGGAGATCACAAGTGTATCGATATATTTTTCTTTGAGAGGGGGGGTGTAATAGTTATTCTAAACTTTAAATCAACAATGAACTTTGAGCTTTAGTAAAATATAATTAAAAATTTAATATTTATAAGTCTTTAAATTGTAAATCTTAATATGCGGAGTTAAAAAAATTTTAAGCTCCATTATTCTGCCACAAATGTACATTGTTAAAAGTAGGTACTTGGGAAAAAAGTGTAATACATTCATTTTGACTGCATTGAGATTTTATAATAGATTCCAGTACTAGATCTCCGAATATGAGAAATTCCTGTACTCATATTTTGGAGACAAATTTAAGAAATGCTTGTATTCATTTTTAATCGTTTTTACTAGACTTCAATTTATATTTAAGGAAATTACCCATAGGTATCATTATAACAAAAAGTCAGATCCTAGAAGCAATTAAGTGGGATTGAATTTTAAGGACATTCTTTATAGAATTTTGTACTTTAAGAAAATTTCATAAAGACATGCTTAGAATAAAAGTTAACACATTTAGTGCCTTTTTTGAAACTGTATATATACTAGGATTAGTAAATAGCAAATTAACAAAACTTGATGTTTAGTATATTAAAGAACTGGCCTTCGCGTTTATACCTTATTTCATAGAGCAACAAAACTTATGCTAGATAAAATTGTCCTCCTTTGCGATTTTCCCAGAAGTTTAGATTTACGAATTTTTTTTAACATTTTTTTGGGGGGGGGAGGGGGAGGTAATGTTATTCCTGTGAAACGGCTGAAATAAGAATGTCTTTCAGTGATATCTGTAAACCTTTCCTATTTCAAATTTTTATAAAACAAATTACATGCAATCATATTTAAGAAATTTTAAATTTATATTAATGATAATACTTGTAATTTAATAGCATAATTATCTTTAATAGCATAGAAGACATCTGCATCTGTATAATCTGATAGTTGTAACAACGTTAGTGATATGTGATCTTATTGAAAATTCGTGTACAACAATATTTACTAACAAATTAAAATTCTGTGTAAATGTTTCGAGAAAATTAAAATGCTTGTTTAAAATTCACTTAAATCCGGCTTGGTAACCTAAAAACTAAATGGTAACACATATATATATATATATATATATATATATATATATATATATATATATATATATATATATATATATATATATATATATATATGATATAATATATATTGAAGAGTTGGCGTTCAGGTTATACCTGGTTTGATAGAGCAACAAAATTAAAGCTAGATAAAATTGTCCTCTTTTGAAATTTTTCCAGAAGTTCAGATTTATGAAATTTTTATAACGTTTGAGGGGGGAAGGTAATGTTATTCCTGTGAAACAGCTGAAATAAGAATGTCTTTCAGTGATATCTGTAATATATATATATATATATATATATATATATATATATATATATATATATATATATATATATATATATATATATAGGGCATTTTAGCCCACCAGAAATAAGAAAACTTCATATGCAACCGATTGGCCGAAGGATAAAAATTTGAAAATAATAATCTGAGTTAATTTTAGCATCTTGTTTCCAGGGCTTCAGGGTTCGATAAACAAGTACATGTCGTTATATAGGGGTGAGAGTCAGCCAATCAGCCATTCTGTTTAATTGTTAGTCATTGGGTGACGCCGGATAAAAAGAATTTTAAGATTGCTGAAGCAAGCAGGAATTTTGTTGTATGCAAAATTGCCAATTTTACCAGAATGAGAGGGGAGAACAAAGGAAATAAAGGTTTCGCCAAAGGTTGAATTTTATGATTAAAATGACAAAAATTTATTTTAAAATATAATTAAGTCAGTTTTAATGTTAGGTTAAGTATAATTATACACACATATATGGAGAAAATTATAAACAATGCATTATTAATAAAGTTTTATGGTTATTAGTCATAAATTGAAAAACAGTAAGAAAGTTGAAATTTATAAATATGCTTGTGTCGTTAAAAGTAATGAAATTTAAAGAATAATATTTGTTAAAACTGGCACAATATTTTTTGGACTACAGTATTTTTTTTTTTTATGAATTTGGTATAGTTTTGTGAATTTGAATGCGCCATATTTTATTGGCGTGTCGCCTTTAGCTCACTCATAACCTAAACGTGAGTTTAAATTTTTAAAGCAATCTTAGTTTAAGCTAGTAATTTTAGTAAAGCAAAAGGGAAACATCGCACTTTAGCTGGAATTCATAAATATTGTTTTCAGATCAAATTAAAACCGATAAACGATAAGCAGAGCGCGTCTCAATTATATGCGAGAAAACGTCCGATGAAATTTCTTCCTTCTAATTTCGCTGACTTATACCGTGAAACAAAAAAAAAAATAATAATAAAAATAAAAAGTAGGTCAAAGCTAAAACATTAGAAAATTTCGAAATGACGCACTTGGTACAGAAAATAAATCTTATCCACTTTTCATAGCCATAAACTTTCACCGGCATATTTATTCGTAGCTTTTTTACTCTCAACACCGTTTTTGTAGTTTAATCTTGAACCGTTCGCCCTTGTTTTCACTTTAATATATGCTTTTGTTTGGCCAAAGAAAAAATTGTTTTAAGGGGATATAGGGCAGGGTTCTCACGGTCCTTAAAAGTCCTTAAGAAATCCCTAATTTTAGCTTTCATTTTTAAAGGCCCTTAAAACTACTTAATTTTCCTCAAAAGTCCTTAAAAACGCGATCTATTTCTCCGTCAACGTAATCCGCCATTGTCACGTGATTAGTACTTGTAGATATTTCACTTTTGAAAATTTAATTTTCCTTGCATTGAATGAGTCATTTTTACACCCTCAAAATTTATTTTTCGTTTGATCACTCAACTTTTCAAAATTGTTAATCAGTTTTGTCAAGTAGATTTATATTATTAATTTTTAGGCATTTTAAAAACTTAATTCTGAAATATTGTAGGCCATTTTTTTAACATGCCTTGCATTATGTCGTTATGCCGTATTTTTCAAGTAGGTCCTTGGTCAAGTAGGTAAAAGCTATTTTGATCCTTAGAAAGTCCTTAATTTTTGTTCAAGGAAAAGAGCGGGAACCCTGTAGGGGATTTTGAACCCTAATCTTAAAATTGCTTTTTGAGATTTATTATAAGAGTACTCTCTTTTTAAAATAAATTTATTAAAACTGTATAAAACTAACTTTTATTCATTCCTCGAATAATCTATATATATATTTTTTATGTTAATATAATTTTTAAGTTTTTTTTTTTTCAAAATTAGTGATTTTTAATGTTTCGTTGACGTTTTTGAACGAGTGTCGAACTGTTGTTAAGGTATGCGATACTCAGATTGCAACCTATATGTAGACAAAATAACTTTTCGTGTCTATCCTTGTATGACGGAAAAGGTTACAGTATGATCTTTGTTTTGAGTGATGTCATAATTTATTTGAAAAAACCACAATGTTTGTAAATTCGTTTCTATAACATTGTAATTTTATTTAATATAAATAAACTATAATAAATAATTACTTGTATGGTATTTTGAGTAGACTGAAATACTGGAACGCTACAAGAATTGTAGAATTTTTTTCCACAATATTACATTTTGCGAAATAGTTTTAAAAATAAAAAATGTACCTACTAAATTCATGGTTTCCGCGCACCTGGAAAATCAGGGAAAGTTCTTGTATGTGAGATCAAATTCTTAAACGATCATTTTAACTAAATGATACCTCCACTTAGAACCACAACATACGCGATTCAATGTCCGATTGGTTGTACAGTATTTTTTAAACAGTGTTGCGTTTGAAATCCATAAATTAGAAAATTATTTTTAGTTCAACATTTAATAAGTCTTGTAAAAGCGAGAGCTATCTGAAATCGCCTATGATCGCCTATGATTTTTTATTGGTAAGAAAACCCGAAAATTCTGACCATTGTAAAGATGAAACAGATAATTTCTCTGTGCAATAAAATTAGGTCTGGTTTCCGTTGCATTTCCAAGGTCTAGTTATCAACTGACTTTTTAATACTCAGTCTCAACAGGAACGCTTGTATTCGAGTAACCAAATACTCATAAAAGTTACGCTTTTAGTCTTCATCTGAAAGGTTCTATCAGCGTTGAGTGTGACACAAATTTATCTACAAATAGAATTTCTAGTAAAACAAGAAGTATAAAAAGATTAGAATATATATTTGTTAATAATATCTAGTTTGAAAGGTCTAGGTGCAGTGATATTAAAAACAGAAAATGTTCTAAAAAATCTTTTTGGATTAAATAATTTTTATTTTGCACGAGAAGAAAAGTCCTGTGCCCTTATTTATAACATGCCAAGCATTGAAAAGATAATCTGAATAGATTTTTAGAATTATGTTTAATTGATTGAAAGTATAATCTAACTTGTCTCACATCTCTAGATTAATTCTGCAGTCTAGAGAACTAGATCCATTAAAAGCACCGAGTTGTTTAAAACACAGGTAGTTCTGTCGTCTCGCACTCAAGGTTTACTATGTCTGGCTTATCATTATGTCAGTGGGTTACAGCTAGCATATTTTTTGTTTCTTATCTTTCAAGGGTGTTCTAAAGTTTGGAATTAAACTTTATACATTTACGTTTGCTACAAATGTTTCAAAAGAGCTGTTTTCTGGGCTACAAATTATTTCCATTCATATTTCTCCTCTGAGAAAGAGAAGAAAATAGTAAAAAATTGATTACTTTAAGATCGTATAATAACTTTACGATCGTTTCCTTAAAACACAAGCCAAATGTTTTGCATATATTTAAATCAGTACTAATTATTAAATTCGAAACTCAGATTTAGATGTTCTGTTAGATATAGGTGAAATAACTTTAATGTATGAGTCTACGTTCCGAGAACTTTTTTCTTTAAACGTAAAAACTAGTTCATGTTTTTACATTTTTAGATTCATTTTTCATATTATCATAGACGATTGCACTTAAAAATTTATTCCTGGAGAAGTTTTTATAAAATTTTTAATAAATGAGGAAAATTTAGTAAAAAAATCGTTTTTTTTTTTCAAAAGGTGTAATTTTTTAATAAATTAAATTATTTCAATATTTTATTATGCAACACATTTCTTATACACTGGACTAGTGAAACACATACAATCTTTGCTTAATTTACATTTGGTAAAAAATTTTGGTCCTTCAAAATCATACACATTGAATTTTTAACGAATTTTCATTACCTTTACATCTAACTATGAGTGTAACATCATTAAAAATTATCCAAATTTAAAGCTTTTAGGTCATTCACTAGTAAATACTATCAAAAGCATTCATAATAATTTATTAAAACATAACAAAATATTTTAAGAACTTTTTGAGAAATCACATTTCAAGTTTCAACATTTTATTAAAAATACCGTTCTGAGAAAAACGTATTTGAAGTTTATGAAAGCAACTTTAACTATTAAAAAATTAAAATACATGTTTAAAATTCCCCAAACTTTCTTGCTTCAAAACTTTCTAATTGCCAAGTTGCTAATTATTAAAAATACTAGAAAAATGTTTAAACTAATTTCCTTGAAAATTTTAAAAAGTTTTGTCGAAAAATTCACAACTTCCGGTTCCAAAGTCTCTATTTCCCTTTTGTTTTCACAGCTGTCCCTGATGTTTAATCAGCTGTAACTTTTCTTTAAAATGCCGTAGAGACAAAACAAAAAGATTTAGAAGCCTAAAAGTTGAAATTTTACAATAGAAAAATAAAAAAATATGATTTGGCAAAAAATGACGTTTACAACGTAGACGGATACCTTCAAATCGTATGTGTAGTGCTAAGCATTGTGGTTTTAGTGAAATGTTTGAAAAGAGTAAATCGTGGTTTAAAATACTTTGTCAAAAGAATGCTATGTAGTAAGTATAAGAGAAGAAACGACGTTTTTATAATACGTAAAAACAGCTGCTGTTGTGAAGGTATATTAACCAAAATATCAGGTGTTATCCTTCAACCTTCGTTTCTACTTGCTCTTCCCGGAGAAAGATAAAAAATTCTTGAACAGTAAATACTGTCAAAATAGGCTTGGATATGATAATATAAGGTACTGTTATAGGTACTGTTACAGAAATTGTTAGTACACTGACTGTAAGGCATATAAAAGCAGAAAGTTAATACAGGTGACAAGAGGCAGTTTAAGTATGGTCAGTAAAAATAGAAAAAGAAAATATGCGATGAATAATTTCTTCCGTAAAACAGAATTTAGTTTGATCATCACAAGTAAGAAAATTGTATTCTAAAAACAATACGTTAATGGAAAGTAGGACAGGCAATGTTGAAAATCTTAATCACAATATATAACCAGCTTTATATTGTTATTTAATGATATATATATATATATATATATATATAATTTCATAACATTAACTTTAGTCTACTAAAAAAAAAAATTCAAAATTTTATTTAAAAGTACTAGTATTTTGATAGAAATTAATATTCTATAAAATAATTTTTAAATATTCACTAAGAAGCAAGAAATAGAAACATGTTAAAATCTTAATTTATGAAAATTAAGTAATTATATGAAAGACAAAGTTTTAGAAAATTAAATGAAAGAAAAATGTGTGTTACGAAAATACAAATATCTCTGCATTTTTGGGGCAGCAAAGAAGCTCTATGTGTAGTAATTAATTTTCAGTTAAAACATTTTCTTTGTCTAACTGGTCAAATATAACGTGTGCACATATCCGCTGTAGGAAAAACAATATAGGTAAATCGTCTATCACTTACATTGCGCATGCGCTGATTCTTCCCTCCCATTGTCGAGAAATCGTTAAACGATGTTTATGTATAGGAACGCTATATTACGCATTCTCTATGGCTCCTTTAAAAATCTGAAAATGGCTTATAAGGATATAAATAAATTGACAATCAGGTTACGTCAGGCGCTGTTTCTCTAATCGAGAAATCGAAAACAGTATATCGATACGTGACCTTCGGGAACTTGTGCATACACTGTACTGTCAGGGGAGTGGAAAGACTCATATTGTAAGTAAGTAGATTCTTAAATCGAAATAAGTAATAACTTTGAGTAACTTCAAAATTTTAATCACTTTTACAAACCGTCATTGCCAGTGATAATCAATTTTCATTCAGATAGATTTTTAAGTCTTCTACATAATTTTTATTAGTATGTCGTTTATTTGAATATTAATACTTTTTTTTCTCTTTGCAGTGATATAGAAAAGGCTTCTGACGAAAGTCATTGGCCAAGATGGTTGTCTGCAGCAATACTCCTATGCCTGTGCAAACATCGGCGTATCCTATCCCTCCACCACCATGCCAGATTACTCCAGCCGGTTTCCCACCGTTCGCACCACCTCCCTACGGAACACTGCCATCCATAATCTCATGCACCACCCAAATACCACAGTCAACAATTCTAACTCTGCCTGCACCCCCGAGCTCAGCATCCACTCCAATGTCTTGTGCTCCCTGTATATCAACACCACCGTTCATCCCAGTGGCTGCAGCTTCAAGTCCACAGACATCTCCAAGTTCTTCAGGGGGTAGCTCCTTCAATGGGTGCTTCGATGTCGCAGTGCCTGCTAACGTACCTGTCACGAACAACGTAGTTCCTACGAATGGTAATGCTGTCATCACATACACTCAAGTGCCTACGAACTTGCCACTTGTGCCTTTTCCCAACAATTTCACATTGGTGCCTTGTAGTCAGACTCTTCAGTGCAAAGTACCTAACAATCCAGCTGTTACCCCTGTAGTTGTTCCTTGCAGTGAAACAATTTGCAACTCGAATATGCCGACGACTTCTATAGTTTCTTATCAACAAAGGATTGACAACGGGAATATATTCTCGAGGTATCAGTGTCCACCGAGTGTTTGCCATGTACCCCCAACCGTGTATTCAGCAGGAACTGTCGAAATGTGCTCTTTACCAAACGGTTCAATAATTCCTAGCAATACAACATTTTATTCGGCTATACCATCTATTGCTCAAACTATATATCCTCCTATTGTATCACGCTCGGAGTGGAAACAGTCATAGTAAGTTCTCTTTTTTTCCTATTGTTAATATTAGCTTCTGCTATTCTAAAGGCACTAATTGTAATTTCAGGGTGTCTACTTATCAAGAAAGTACAAAAAAGTTATGAATATGCAATATAAGCTCGAGCAACGATTATTTTCTATTTTACCTGTAACAGTTCTGTCAACCAATTTTTTTTTATCAATCTAAAAAAAGAAGTTAAATCTATTTAATTATTTAAATGAAATAATAATTGTAAGGAAAAAATACTGAACAGAAAGATACAGTGAAGAAAATGTTATAACAATATAAATGTTAAATATCCATAATTTACTACTACTTTTTTAATGACATCTTATCAATATCTTCAAGTAAAAGTATTATAAGAATACCAATTGAATTATAATTTATTTTTTTAGCTTTGGATAATTTAAATCTTTTCACATCTCCTTAAAATATAAAATAAATGCATTTCTTTGCGTCTATAACACATGTCTATTCATCATCATAGTTGGCCCGACAGCCCGTTGTGGGTCTTCGCCTTTTTAAGAAGTTTTTCCCATCCTGCTCTGTTTTGTGCTTGGGACCAACAGCATCTAATCTTTATGAGACCAAAGTTCGACTTCAGGCAGTCGATCCACCGTCGTTTTGGTCTACCCCTTGGTCGTTGTCCGAAAGGGACTGCATTAAAAACTTTTAAAGCAGCCCGATCTGCGTCCATTCGCAAAAAGATGTCCAGCCCATCTCATTCCATTCAGTTTGATAAATTTGAGGGTGTGTGTGTGTGTATGTAACCTGCAAATTTTATACTCGCCGTTACACAGTGATAATAGTCCCTATAATTTTTAATTGCCCGGGCTTACTTAGCAATAAGACATAAATTGCAGTAGCTTCATTAAAATAACAGTGAAACTTTTAACTTTTTTAAAACTTGAAATGGTCATCTCTACCAGACGAGAGATTAGCACCGAGTAATGACGGAAAAACAAATTTCGCCCCAAAGCGAGTGATCACGTGGGAGTTATTCCTATGAGACCAGCAGCTTAGTCAGCGCAATACAGCAATTTATACATTGGAAGAGAGAACCAAATTTCCTGGGACAACTAGAAATTAGCATTTATTCCAGAGTTGGATTTGGGAGGATGGTAGAAAAAAATACGCGAACAACCTTTTAAATAAGATATTATAGGACAGGGAAAATAGATACGAAAGAATGAGAAGGGGGAAAGGAGAATTTCAGATAAATATTTTAAATGTAATAGTTTATATATATATATATATATATATATATATATATATATATATATAAAGCATATTAAATATGTTTATATGTGTCACTGCGCCATCCATAGGCAGATTTTTGTACTAAAAATTTTTATGTAATAAATGTCAAGGGCATCATTTGAGTTATCTGTAGTACCAATTGTGTCTCATTTGGATCAATAGAACGTATTCTAGAGTTCTCAGAAGTGGGGAATTTATTTCTTGCTAACTTTATATATATATATATATATATATATATATATATATATATATATATATATATATTAGATTTTAAAAAATTAAATATGTTGAGAAATGCTTCAAAATTGTTTCCATAAAGTGTGGAAAAAGTAAAAATAAAATAAAATTCAAGTAGACACTAAATGAAGACATCAATGAAAGCAAATCTAGTCTATGCACCTATATACAATTCAGTAACGTAGCCAATTCCGGTCTTAGGTCGGGGGGGGAGTATCGACTGAACTTGCGACTAAGGTCAATTGATTTAAAGGTATGTATACATACACATAGAAAAAACTTTACTGCTGT
>CM063498.1:182208829-182231329 GCA_032207245.1 Pardosa pseudoannulata
ATGCCAGACTTAATATTTGGTCCCTAATGACAAGATTGGCAAAAGAAATTTTTGATCCGTTATTTAACTAATTAAAACCTATTGAAATCTGAAAGAACTGCTACTATAAAAGAAACGTAAATTATTTTATCATAGTTAAATAAGAAACAGAAAAATGTAGAAGAACGTTGCATTACATGTAGTAGACAAACAAGTAGGGGTATTGCAGAAACAGGAAATGAAATTAAATATAGCTGCGAGTTGAAGTTTGCAATTGTTTTTTAAAAAAACGGTTAATGCCGAGAATTTATTGCAAAGATTGGGGAATAGGGATGAGATAGCAAAATTCTGCAATATAATTTAAATGAATAATTTTAAACGAGTAGAAAAAATGACTGAAAATGTTTCAAGATACTTTACTCATCAAAATACATAATCATTGTACTCATGAATTTTGGATTCCAAGGTTTCCTGGATGTATTAGAATTTCACTTTTATATGTTTAAAGGATTGTAAAATTGCAGGTTGCTTCTATTCTTAACATATTACCTTCTTACCATACAATATTTTAATAGGATTAATTTTTATTAATTTTAATATTTAAAAAATTATCAAAAAATTATTAATATAAATATTAAATGAGAGAAGGTACATAGCAATAAATATCTTTGGAAAATGTCAAAATATAATTTTTAGAAAACCTAGAAAGCTATATGCAAGTAGTTTATGAATAATAGATAATTTTGATAACTACATAAGACGAGATTTGTTTAATTATGGAATAGGGTGAATGCGGTCTTACATATTTGAAAATTGCAAATCCTCCTCAACCAACTACTTTGAGTCATTGATAATACATACATACTACGTCATTATAACAATTCCTGTTCTTTATCTTAGCACTACAGCTTAGAGTATACCAAGGGCCGTCTCAAAGAATTATTTCCATGGTAGTCTTTTAGATGCTAAGTGTTTCCAGTTAGTAATCTTTAAAGACTCTTTTTTCCTTGTGCCTCCAAGTTTGTTCCAATAATTCTCTCATTGCTCCACTTCTGAAGAATACGAATATTCCATGTTTCAATTCTCAAATCCATATTCATGCAATGCTGACTGGATGATTACATCTTGTTTTTACAGTCTGGTTTTGGGATCTATGAACTGTAGGTACTTTTACGGGGAGGAGTAGTCATCACCCCCCCTCCCCAACCTGGAGTGCTGAATAAAACCAGAAGCAAAGGTACCCATTTTAGTCGCTTTTACGACATGCATTGGTACTATTCTTTCAGATTGGTTCACCACACGGATGATAAGGAATTTGTCATTATTGTCAGTTTTTCGCACACTTTGACACCTTTAGCACAGGCGCAAATGCAGACGTCATCATTAACTGTTTTACTGAAGCAGGAGTGAATGTGCATCGAGGGTACCCCGAAATTCCAGGTTTTTTTTAAATTATCCTTCTGGGTTTGGAAATAACATCGTCCGGGGTGGTTGGTTGGTTGGTTGGTTGGGAGCACTACGGTCTACTTTTTGCTACACGAGGGCTAATGAGACCGGGACCTACTGTTTAAAGCCGATTCCGAAAGGCTACGAATATCCATGCCTTTGTGTGGGACTCGAACCCACGAACTCCGGTTCCGAAGGTCAGTGCCCTAACCATTCGGCCATCGTTCGGCTTCGTCCGGGGTGGAAATTTCTACCATTGTAGTTTAAAATCAAAGAGAAAAATTAACATTAATTTAAAAGAATTCTTGTTTTGCTTGTATTTCGTGTTTCAGCTGTAGTGAATATTTTCCTACAGTCAACATTTCCGATCATCATGAAGGGGAAGGGGTAGATGAGAAGAGGTAATTTTCTCACCTATAAGCTTTGATCTTCGAACGTGTGTTGATCTGTATAAACGTAGTAATTCAAAGACGCAATCTTGAGACTCTTGTGGGTGTTCTGGGGAGATTGCAAATAAAATGTATTTGATATTTCAAGATTTAATAATCCAATTCTAAGAAGGCTAATTTGTTTACCATCTAAGAAATCAAAATAAATTTAGGGAGTTTAGGGAGTCATTTTTATTATTAAAATTAAAGCAGTCATTTTAATAAAGCAGTGAAGCTTAAGTTTAAGCCTTACCGTGTATAAGTGAAGGATTAGCCATTAGTCAATCATTGTCTTTTAGAAATTAGAAAAATTAAAAATTTCTCAAGTCTGCTATAATTCAAGGAAACAGCTCAAGACAAAATTCGTATTTACCTACATACCTGTCAAATTTAACGGAGTATCCTTAAAATTTACGGTTTGTGGAATTTTTGGAGTTTTTGGTACCGTGAAAAGAAAATCGAAAATTTCAAGAAGAGAACAATATATTTTTCACTTTAGTAATATATGAAAAATCAATGTATTTCATTTCAGCAGAAATTTACAGAACTTATAAGATAATCGATGAATAATACTAAATTATACTTAATATTTTACTATGATTATGAATAATACTTAATATATTTTAAACATTAAAATCCTTTATGAACTTGCTAAAAATAAATAGTGACATTATTAACTAGAGGTTATATCAGTTTTATTAATGTTTTGGAAATACGAAGTTTTAAAAAAATGTGGAATATTGAGAAGATATCAAGTTATTTTATATAATTAAAGACTAGATAAATCGTAGTTTGAGAATATAAAACACCCTATTTTATTGTTTTTGCTAATAGATATTAAGTTAAATTTAAAATATTTTTCTAGAATCGAATTTAATTGAAAATGTTTTATAATATTTAATTATGTATAACGAACGTGTAAATATTTTATGTATTAAAATTGACTTCTAATTGAAATTTTCCTAGGAAAAAGAAAAATTATTATTTTGGCGAAAAGTTTTGATGATTCCAATGTATTAAAGTTAACTATTATGATATGTACTAATGATGCAAATGATTTGACTTTGTTTACAGTTATCTTTCAGTCTTTTCGTCTGAAAAAAATTACAGCTAACTTTTAATAATTACAATTTCTTATGCCACTAAATTTAACCAATCAAGCAGATATTTCGCGAAGAGTTTTACTGATGCCAATACATAAAAGTTAACAAGTATGTAATTATGATTGGAAAAACTTGAGTTAAAGAAAAAAGGGCAAAAACGTACTTAATGACAACTAAATCTAAAGATAAATATCACTGTTATTTCTGTACTAAACTCACTTTTGAAACTACATGAAAGGATGCAATATATAGAATGCCAAGAACGAAACGTTATTTTCTTTCTTCTCACTTCATCGTATTATGTCATTTCGTATTAAACACAGCATTTGAGTAGAAAATGAGACATTTCAAGGACATGTGTTTATATTGCAAACTAAAGTATTCAGCAATACCGTTCGGTGGAAAAAAAAAAAAAAAAGAGGAAACCGATGTGATTAAAATGTTTAGTGGCGATTCTGATATGATATCCATTGCAAAAACAAATTAACCCGTTGATAGGCTAAGAAAACTAAAGTAGAATATTTAGTTCTTTCAGGGTTCCCACGGTCCTTAAGAACTCCTTAATTTTAGCTTTTATTTTTAAGGGTCCTTAAAACTACTTTATTTTTATAAAAGGTCCTTTAAAACTCCTTAATTTAAAATTGGAACGCGATCAATTTCTCTATGTGATAAGTACTGGTCAAAGAATATATATATATATATTATTAATATATAAAATATTTGTTAATGTTCATAAAATTCTTTTACATTTTCTAGCCAAAAGAGCAGTATTATTGATAAAGAAAATCCTCAAGTACATATATGTTTTCAGTGTATTACTGTAGTAATCCCAAATTCCTTTCCTTGATATCCTTAAAAAATTATGAAAATACTTTTGTTTTATTAGTATATTTTATGGTCCCAAGCTAGAAAACTTATTTGACAAATAAATAATCTTTCGCATACTGAAATTTTTTAAAGTATAAAGGCAGCTGTCTTTTCCTAATAGCTCACAGTCATGTAGATTTTAATTAAACGAAGAATCGAGTGTGGGGGGTATTGCAGATATTGTATTTACTTATGGAAGTTTAATTTTCCTTGCATTGAATGTAATAGAAAAGTCTAAAACTGTCTTCTTTCCCAGGAAACATCGGGTATAATCAGCTAGTACATACACAGACACACACACACACACACACATTTATATATATACTTTTTAAACTCTCAGAAAGTACTGTTTATATTATTGTATTTCATAATTTATTTTTAGTTTGATACTCGAAAAATTTTAGATGTACATTTTTCAAAATTAGTTTTTGTCAAATAGATTTATCTTTTATTAATTTTTAGGCATTTTTAAAAACTTAATTCTAAAATATTGTAAGATATTTATTGACCATGCCTTGTCTGGTTCATAATCATTAAAATAATTTCCTCAGGAAATAGGGTTTATGTTGTTATGCTGTGTATTTTAAGTAGGTCCTTATAAAAAATTACTTTGGTCCTAAAAAAGTCCTTAATTTTTGTTCTGGAAAAAGAGTGGAAACCCTGTCTTTAATCGATTCTTGAATTAAGTTCATCTAAATTAACACTAAAGGTATAGGTTTAAAATATTACAGGGATGATGTTTAGTGAATTTATTTTGTTCTAATGCACACAAAGTTGGGAAATAAATAATGCGATTATATAGTATAGAAAAATAGGATTGACTAATAAAAATATCAAGGCTTAATAAAAGTATCCCCAATAGATCCTAATAGTGAAGAGAATTAGCGCAAACTTTAAATTAAAAAAAAAGTTTATTTCAAATGACATTCAGAAAAAATTGCTACGGAATTACTGACATAAAAAAGTAATTTTTAAAGAAATTTAACTATCATATCCAAAATTTAAAAAATAATCCGTCAAGTAAGTTTAAAATAACGTAAGATAACGTATTGTTACTATGTTAGAATCATTAGTGTGTTTCGCTCAGAAAGTCGAAGAACAGGAAAATCTTCACCACATAATGCGTTGTTTATACCAGTAATAATTATTCTGCAAAATTTGTCTAAATTGATTCCAAAGTATGCAAAAGAGTGCATGTTTTCATCTGAAAATGTTTCTGTTTATTTAATTTCTTTTATTGGTCTAAGTTTCCTGATGTTTACTTTATTTCACATTACAACATTCACAAAAAGTCAATGTTAACTTTTGCATAGTTAAAATTATATAAATCCTCTTTTTTTACGACTTAATACAAAGCAAAGGGAAGTATTTAATTACTAAAATTTCAATGTTCAAATCTCAACGGAAGTACTTATTTAGATTGCCTGAATGGTCTAAAGGGATATTTTCGTTGTGTATTTTATAAATACTCAGCGGAAATAATGTGTATCATATAATTGAATATTTAAAGTTTCAGTTACGTCTGTATGCACAAAATAATGAGTATTATATAAATGGCATGTAACAGCTATATAAATGAGTTTCAGTGGCATTGAATACAAATTTTGACCATTCATGAAATATTTTTTACTGGTTTTCTCTTCATGTCTGTATGTACGTATGTATCTCGCATAACTAAGATAAATATAAAAATATTTTTAAAAATACCTCTTTTATTTGACAAAAAAAAAGAGACAAAAATGCATTGAAAAGTAAAAAACAATTATAAAACAGCTCATGATAGAGAAAATGTGTGAAAAGCTTATATATGAAAATTGTAATTCGCTTATATGGAGAAATTGTGTGAGAATCATCTAAAGAAGGCAGGGGTGATTTTGATCCAGAAATTTCCGAAAATTTGTGTGAGTTTGTTCCGAAAATTATTTAAAAAAAAGAAAAAAGATTTTTCTGGAAAATTTATAAAGAATTTTTGGAAATCTGTTTCTGAAAATTAAAATTTTTTTAAAACCATCTTTCGTTTCAAATAAAAAAATATATAAATCAATTTTGAAGACAGTCAAAAAGTTTTATAGCTATTCTCACTTTTTTTTCTTTGTTTTTGTCGCATACACAAATCTTTTTTCTATCGAAAATCAGTATTAATATGTTATGTAATTTTTTAAAAGCAATATGTTAAAATTTTAATTTATGTATTCAGATTAAGAAATTGAATTTTTGTTTTCTAAATAACCAACACACACATTGATATATGTGTGTTTGTATTATTTTATACAGAACACTTATATTTGTAACTCTATAATAAGGTGATATATATTAGAACATGTTAATATATTGATATTTGGTAAACGATAAATCACAATATTAAAAATCAGATATCACCCAGCTCTAGTTTTGACATCCAGAAATTAACCTTAATATAGTTTTTATTTTAAATTAGTAGCGTATACTTTTTGAGAAAATTTTGTAGGATGTTCAGAATATTGTTTTTAAACTTAGAATCACCAATGGAATAAAGGCTAGATGTTGTGATGGGTTATGCGATTAAAAATAAAAGCGTGGTGAGCAATTAAGTGCCAAAGTGGAATATTTTCAATGCATATATAATTATGTAAGGGAATATTTATATTAAAATACTAATTTAGTATTTAATTGTTATATGTTGCACTCTCCACGCTTTTACTTTTTTTTTCATTGCATCCCTTTTAAATTTTGGCTCGCTTTAGATTATAAAAGCTCAAAGGCTTGAATTTTTATGAAAATTAAAAATGCTTTCTATAAATTATTTCATCTGTTAACAAAACAATATTCAAATATGTTTGAACTTTTATATACTTTTAAGTAATAACACAAAAATTAAAGAAAAAATTAAAATTAGTTCGCGAGAAACATTTTAAAAATCAACAAAATACTACAAAAAAATTTTTATAAAATGTCTGACATTTATAATATTTTAACTACCTTTAATTGTTTAGTTTATTTTATTGTACGTATACAAAATTACATAAATTTACATGGTTTCCGCGCACCTGGAAAGTCAGGGAAAGTCATGGAAAATCATAGATTTAGACAATGGATTAATTTTGTCATGGAAAGTCTTGATTTTTCAAGTAAAATGAGTAAAAGTCATCGAAAGTCATGGATCCGCTAGACTACCGATAAAAAAATGCATTAAATTGTTTAATTCTATATTTACTTGTCATTTGGCTGAAGTTACTGAGTTTGGTATTTATGTATTATCCTATTGACCATATTACCAAGTAAAATTTGTTCACCAAGGAAACTCAAAGAAAGAAATATTAATGAGTGGGTAAATGTATATTCTGGTTTTTTCTTAAATTTTAGATTAAAATTTTATTAATATAATAATAATTATTTTTTAATAAAAATTAGTTAAGATTTTTGCATAAAATATAAGTTTATCTCTAGGGATATTGTATATAAACATTATAGGGTTATATTTGGCTATTATTCGTGGTCACCTGGATAATACCAAAGTACCCTGAATTCAAATTGGAAACATTTTGATTGAAAAATTGCTATATGATTAAACTTAGGTATGTAGATACAACAATTTATTTTTATGTATGTGAGTTTATTAACACTTATAAAGTAAGTTTATAGTTTTTTTATGATAAAATTCCTGTAATTTCTCTAAAAGCATATATTTTATTTGTATGTACATCAGAAGTTTTACTCATATATACTTTAACGAAAGCTTTTTAAAGTCATGGAAAATGATCTGCTAAATCAGGGAAAGTCATGAAAAGTCATGGATTTGAAACATTTTATTTTGGCAGATACCCTGAATTTAAAAAATTAGTTTTCATAAACGCACTGTAACGTCTACTTGTTTGGTATGATTTTTCATCTTGCACTTCGCAAAAGAAATATAAATTATTAAGTCCACAAAAGTGTTTCCTTAAGAAAGATTACGTTAAACTTCTATAAAAAAAATTGATAATTAGGTACATCCCAAACACCTCCTGCCTTCCTAACGACCTAAAATCGGTGATGTCACACGGGGAAGTCCGGGCGTCAATCACCGTTATCCCAGCTTATTAAGAGACAAGACACCGTATGTGGTGTCTGTTCCCCTACGCACACACCTGTTTCTGGTGCAGAAAACTGTCGTGTCACGGTCTTTCCGAAACAATCCACGTACCTGAACTGAATCCATGACAACTTTGCGTATATGTCACGAGTCACACTCAGCAGTTTTCGGAGCGTATAACGAGGAATAAAACAGACTTCCTCATCAAAACAAAGATGATGCTCTTACATATTTCTATTTGCTGCACCAAGATCTGTCAGCCTCATACTTCGTAATGCACTATCACCAGAAAGAAGATTCAGAGCGGATATTTGGAAAATATATTATCATCTATCTAGAAATCTAACATGTCCTAAATAATAAATTTCCTTTACTTCAATTCAAATTTAAAAATACCATCCAATTTAAAAGTACATTTTAAATATCTAAACAGGAAGTTTTATTACCTACTAGTCGTTGCTCACAGAGTCTTTGGACTGTATAATTACGGATACCTAAATTATATTTATTTCAAAATTAAAAATAGATTTTAGATTACATAAACTCCAAATAGCAGTTTCGCAGATAAAATAACTCATAATCCTAAATTAAATGACATTCATTAAGATTTAATTTTCTTTGCGAACTTATTGTAGGTAAATATAATTTAAAGAAATTAAAGAATTATATTTTGTTTATCTTTGTTTACGCGATTTAACGGAAAAGCAATTTTCGCCAAATCATTGAACGAGAACAAATCAAAATAGTACACATGAGCATAAATAAGTATTTTTTTCAAATGATCAAACACGTCTTTAGCAATGATCAGTGTCTAAAAATTGGATTTAAAAAAATGGTGTAACTGAATTCAGAATGAAATTTTCACGGTTTCCGCACACCTGGAAAATCAGGGAAAGTCATGGAAAATCGTGGATTTAGACAATGGATTAATTTTGTCATGGAAAGTCTAGATTTTTCAAATAAAATAAGTAAAAGTCATGGGTCCGCTAAACTACCGATTAAAAAAAAATGAATTGAATTGTTTAATTCTATTTTTACTTGTCATTTGGCTGAAGTTACTGAGTTTGGTATTTATGTATTATCCTATTGACCCTATTGCCAAGTAAAATTTGTTCACCAAGGAAACTCAAAGTAAGAAAGCTTAATGGGTTGGTAAATGTATATTATTCTGGTTTTTCCTTGAATTGTAGATTAAAATTTTATTAATATAATAATAATTTTTTAATAAAAATTATTTAAGATTTTTGTACAAACTATAAGTTATCTCTAGGGATATTATACATAAACATTATAGTGTTATCATGTTTGGCTATTATTCATGGTCACCTGAATAATACCTAAGTACCCTGAAATCAAATTGGAAATATTTTGATTGAACAATTGCTATATGATTAAACTTAGGTATCTAGACACAACAATTTATTTTTATGTGTGTGAGTTTATTAATACTTATAAAAAAAGTTTATAGTTTTTTTATGATAAAATTCCTGTAATTTTTCTAAAAGCATATATTTTATTTATATGTTCATCAGAAGTTTTATTCATATATACGTTAAGAAAAGCTTTTTAAAGTCATGGAAAATGATTTGCTAAAATCAGGGAAAGTCAAGGATTTGAAAAATTTTATTTTGGCAGATACCCTGAATTTTAGAAATTAAAATTGATAAAATGAAGTGAATCAAATAAAAATGGTCAAGAAAAAATTATACCATCTGAAAATATTTTATGAATATATATATATATATATATATATATATATATATATATATATATTAGACTAAATAAATTAATTAAATGTTTTAACTACATTAGCACTTATTAAAAGGAAACTATGAAATCGCACCAAAATTCAGCCACCAAACCAAAATAAAATTTTTAAAAGTGTTCTACTACAAGGAAAAAAAAAGCATACTAAAAGACTCAATTGAACTCCATCACAATACAAAATTTCTTCCCGATCGGTCAGGCCATTTCAAAATGCATGGGAAACATACATTGTAACGAATTCTCTTTACAATAAATTTTGGAGTTATATCAAGTTTGGAGGTATATCAAATTATATTCCTATATCTGTAGATAAAATTAAAATACAACATGCACTCATTACTTTACGGTTCTCTACTGACTGTGGAAAAAAAAAAGATATTTGCTTATATTTAATAAAACCTGTAAGGGATGATTCGTAATTCCGGGTATTTTATATTATACTTCCAGATAGGGAAATAATTTCTACTGGGTTTAAATTTTCCACCATGGTAGTCAAAAAAGAAAAAAAAAAGTTTAACCCCTAACAGGTTCATTTTATTTCGGGATTATGGGTAAAAAATGCCGATTTTTTTAGCCATATGCTTATTTTTATACATACATAGCTTTTTAAACATAATAGCATCATTCGCATACAACATTTCCTAAAACTTATTGTAAAAAAATCAATTTAAACAAATAACTAATTTACATGTATTGTTGGCTTTCTGTACGGAGCAAATCATTAGACTTTAGAGTCAATTCACACTAGCTATAAATATAAAGCTTAGAATACCTAACTTTTATCTTGAATTAAATTTTATTTATATCCTATTCCTTTACATAAATGATGAGACTATTAATCATGGTCGTATGATACAATAGAAAACACGGTACCGCACAGAATCCAACATCGCAATCTGGACAGTAGAACCTTGTTTCTCTCCTTACTTTCTTCCCTGTACTGTCTCTCTTTGAGCAGCAAATAATCTAGTAGCCAGAAAAGTAAACAAAAACATTTGAAACCATAAAAAACACATGTGAAATAATTCTAGAAAGACTGATTGCACAGTGTAAAATTTCACAGTGCCCGAGCTACACTCGGGATGAGCCAGGATGGTACATTTCTCCTGTCCGAGTTCAGATCGGGACAAACCCGGAAGGGGTTAAAAAAATTAAAACGTTTCTTTCGTTATCGCTTGTGTTTTGTATTTTACCTGTAGAAAACAATTTTTAATTAGTTGACTTAAGTACTTGTTCATTTCATATTTAAGTACTTATTTTGGCATAATATAAATCAACATAATAGTTTTTAATAATTCTTTACTTTCCTCTTACCTCCTTCATTTACCGTCTTTCTTTTACTTGTTTTTTCTCTAATTACTTTACTTCTGTGTTTAGCAATAGTTTAATCTAGCACTTATTGCAGCAGAAAACAAATTTATCATAAATAAAATGTATTTGATATTCAAGATTTTAAAATCCAATAATAAGAAGGCTAATTTATAAAACATCTAAAAGTGGGATTCATCAGCAGAAGTAATGTAAGTTTTTCATTTTAATTGTTGAAATTAAAGCAGTCACTGCTTTAATTTATTAACAATGAAAATCATTTCTTGAAATATACTAACAATACATTATATCTAATATTAGTAACATGCAATTATTTGTTATGTAACTGATTTTTTTTAGTTCAAGGTTTTTGATTACGAATAATATAAATTTTAGGGTTTCTTAGTTAGAGGCACAAT
This sequence comes from Pardosa pseudoannulata, assembly GCA_032207245.1. Classification (NCBI taxonomy): domain Eukaryota; kingdom Metazoa; phylum Arthropoda; class Arachnida; order Araneae; family Lycosidae; genus Pardosa; species Pardosa pseudoannulata. The sequence continues at coordinate 182,220,198 of CM063498.1, forward strand.
AACCCCTGGCCAATCTTGTGGTTTTAATTTTTTATTTTATATATTTATATATTTATTTATTTATTTATTTTGAAAGGAATGACTGTTAAATCTTGGTTTGAGACTTTTTTACATAAATAGAAGCACATGTCATATCATTGGTATCGTGGAATTAATATTTCGTTTAGCCTAATTTACAGACTTATCTTCAAGTCATTTTCATTTCTACACTACCATAAAAAATTGATTAGTCGGTATTCACTTTATTTAAGTTTATCCCCACCGTGATTTTCGCATTGAAACTGATTTTTTTTTGAATAGGTAAGTATGCAGTAAGGATTTTAGAGTTTAGCAGCAAACAAGCTCCACCCAGTATAGGCTCTAATATTGATGATTAATGAGAGTTCACTTAAGTGTTACGAATTCCGTATGATATTTTGAACTACTGTTGACATCTTTTCCATAGTTAGTTATTTCACGTTTCAACCAACTTTTCTTTGTTTCTTTTTAGTGGCATGGAGCACCATTGGCAAGACACATTCCGACAATTGTTCACAAAGTACCTTCCACATGCCTGGGACTTAATTCCAGTCGATGCAGCACCAACAGGTAGTTGGCATTCAAGCGTTGACTCAGCTAAAGTGCGCTTTTGCTGTGAGGTGAGTAGCACAATAGCTAGGTTTTTAATTGCTGGAGAAACAGATATTTGAAGAATTTTCATTGGTTTATATCGAATTCACTAGAATTTTCATTGATCTGAGATTATTAGTCTATGCCTAATAAGAAAGTTCGAACGAATACCGTGTGTGCTATTAGGTTAACCAATTCTATGAATCTAATTATTAGTTTGGAAGACCTTCGGTCTACTACACTAGGGCTAGTGAAACTGAGACCTATCGCTTAAAGCCGATTCCGAACGAATATGAACATTCACGCAGTGGGACCAGAACCCCTAAATTCTGATATCGAAAAGCAGCACACCACCCATTCAATTATCGTTCTGCTAATTTAGTTGTTAATTATTAAATATTTAGCATTTTTAAAGCTGATCATTTGACGGCTTTCGTCGTTTAATATTTCGATACAAAACTCATTCTTTTAGCTTACAAATGTATAAAGTATAATGGAAACGCTTAAAGGCTAAACTTTGCCTACAATTTTCTGAGCAGAATTTGCGTTGGGTAAGCTACAGGACACAGTATATTGATGATTAATGAGAGTTCACTTAAGTGTTGCAGCTCAAATTACGAATTCCGTATAATATTTTGAACTATTGTTGACATCTTTTCCATAGTTAGTTATTTCACGTTTCAACCAATGTTTCTTTGTTTCTTTTTAGTGGCATGGAGCACCATTGGCAAGACACATTCCGACAATTGTTCACAAAGTACCTTCCACATGCCTGGGACTTAATTCCAGTCGATGCAGCACCAACAGGTAGTTGGCATTCAAGCGTTGACTCAGCTAAAGTGCGCTTTTGCTGTGAGGTGAGTAGCACAATAGCAAGGTTTTTATTTGCTGGAAAAACAGATTTTTAAAGAAGTTTCATTGGATTATATCGAATTCACTAGAATTTTCATTGATCTGAGATTATTAGTCTATGCCTAATAATACTTTAAGAAAAGTTCGAACGAATACTGTGTATGCTGTTAGGCTAACCAACTCTATGAATTATTGGTTAATATATTGGTTTGGAATCCCTTCGGTCTACTACACGAGGGCTAGTGAAATCGGGACCTACTGCTTAAAGCCCATTCCGAACGACTATGAGCATTCATGTTAACCTTGGGACCCGAAACTCTAAATTCCGATATCGACGAGAAGCAAACTACCCATTCAATTATCGTTCTGCTAATTTAATTTTTTATTATTAAATATTTAGCATTTTTAAAGCTGGTCTTTTGGCGGCTTTCGTTATTTGATATTTCGATACAAAACTCATTCTTATAGCTTACAAATGTATAAGTATAATGAAAATGCTCAGAGCCTAAACTTTGCCTAAAATTTTCTGAGCAGAAATCGCATTGGTAAGCTACAGATCAGTTTTAGTAGATTTATATCAAACCCTTCAAAGCAGTATTGTGAATATATATCATTACAAAGAAAGAGTTATACTGTACATTATATTGGTTTTTTGAATTTTACAAACTTTTCATGGATGTCTTCCACCAGGAGACGTACATGCTAGAAACAAAATATCTATTAGATACTCGAAAACTTTACCAAAATCCATACTATTTGTGTTTTTAGGGTGGAAATTTATGACAGAGTGACCAAATTCAGTCAATATGAGAGTAATCCTTGATATTAAAAAATTTAATTCAATTTTATCTCTTTTTAAAAAAGCATACAATTGTGAAATTTTTAAAGATATTGAAGAAATAATTTAATATAAAAGTTCTAAAAATGCAATGAAGTAAATCATCAGAGTCGTTATGGATAAAAAATAAACTTTTTTTCTTTGTACATTACCCCATATACAGGATTTTTTTTTTAAACCGACTCTACTGAGGCATTTGTTGCTAGATCTGTTAAATAGAACAAAAAATAATGAGGGAAAAATGATTAATGTCATGCATTCTATGAGGAAAAAATATCAAGCAGTCAAAATGTAGCACTGTTGTAGTCTGCATTGATAACGAATGATTAATGAAAAAGAAATTTTAGGACAATAAATAACAATTTGAATGCTTATTGAACTGCGGATGAATATTAGAGATTATATATCAGAGTGGTGACAACATTCAATAGTAAAAATAAACAGCTGAGATATTTTTACTATATCCCCCTAGAGGGAATTACTAGGTCTGTTGTCGGTTACATACTGTACGTATTAAGCAATTTTCAGCAGTGTAGACTGCAGCAGCTCTACAAATTTAATTCCTCCACAATTCATAGTTGACATCTTTAATTTCACAGGATTGTGGTCATGGGTGGACATCAATGAAGGGTCGAGTAGCCTTCTGGTTCTTCTTAAACAGTCTCTGCAGCGTCGGCACAGTCTGTATGAAACTGTATGGACAGCAGTGTGAAGAGTGCAAATCGGGCAAATACGAATCTTCCATGTGGTACCCAGAGGAAGTAGAAAAGGTGAGTGAAATCTTTCTATCTTATAAAATAAGTGTGTGTTCTTTTTTGTGTAGTTCTGTTTTGTGCGTCAGTTCAGTAGTTCATGGAAGAAAGAGTTGCCTCTGGTTTTAAATAGTTAGAAGGTATATTACATATAGCGATATAACATAACTTTTGACATTTCTAGACTTGTATTTTAGAAACTATTAAATCTGTATTTGTGAAAACATAAGAGACACTCTAGTGTGTTTCTGCGTTTGACAGTGAGTATGGCCCACCAGTATCGTTCCACCGCCCCCCATTGAGAACCCCTGGTTTGAACGAACAAAAAAAATCAAGTTTTATATATATATATATTAAAAAATATAAATGTTTAAAGTTAGTTTATTAAAGAGATATATAACAAATCTCTTTAAAAAAAAAAGGACATTTTAGAGTGAATTTAAAAAAAAAGGGTATGGAAACTCGGAAAGTAGTAACAAAATCACAACATCCTTATGTTTAACAGTCCTGAAACCCCTTCAACTATGCATATCTATTAAAATCATTTGCAAGAAACCATAATCACTTCCTTGGCCATTCTGTGTGTTTCAAACTATAACTATAAAAAAATTGGCGAATTTGAAAAAGTATATGACCTTTAGTGTAAACAATTATAAAGAAGATAATACCTTGTTAAAGAAATCGGAAATGGGGAAACACGTTTCCATAAACAACGAAGTTCCGCTGTCTAGTCTAAATGCAATGTGTTTCTATTCTTTTCTTGAAAAATTACTTCCTTTCAAAATGTGTCTTTGGATAATAGAATAAGTGTAACTTTCGTCTTTGATTTGCAAGATAAACAGGGTAATTTGTTTGTACATAAATTGAAAATTTTTCTTGTCTTTGGATGGAGCAATAAATTTGGCATTTGTATCGATGTACATTAACTTTACATTTTTGATGCGATATTTTTAATATTTTCAGTTTATTGTAATTAATAAGTTTGCTGAATACCTGTTTCAGCTGTGTGGCAGTAAATACTCTAGTTTGATATAATACAGCTCGTAGAGTTTCTGGGTCTAGATGGTATAGTATCAATTTACGCGGTAATGGAAAATTGTACCATTTCAGTCGTTGGGAGTTAAAAGGGTTGTTGGACATTCTTGTTTCAAGCGGATGGTTTTGAGATTATTGTAATTGGCCTACAAGCGGGAACACTTGGGTGGGGAGGAGACATGCGGGGTAATAATAGCCTCTCCCACGTCTTCGCACATTCGCTGTTTGAGTTGCACACGCACATGGATCGACATCTTCCATCAATCTTAGTTTCTGAAGTACTTAAAACATTCTTATATCGATTTTCATATATGTAATACTCTCTTGAATTATGAAATATGAAACAATGAAAAATTGAGACAAGCCTTTCAAAAGTTTTGGCGAAAGATTTTTCTGCTTTAAAGAGGAATACAAGAACGGAAACAACATAGTTATCCAGGGGATGCAATGGGATTTCAATAAGATGATGAAAATTTGGAAGATCAAAATTATTCATACATGCACCCGTTAGTTAAAGATTGTGCTGAAAAAGAAAAGATGAAAGAGGAAGGATTGAAAAGATTTGGTTTGGTTTAAAGAGCTACGGTCTACTGTTTTGCTCACGAGAGCTAATGAGACAGAGACCTACTGTTCGATTCCGAAAGGATACGAACACCCAAGCCAAGAGTGGAATTTGAACTCGCAAACTCGTACCGAAGAGCAGTGCTCTACCATTCGGATCTCGTTCAGCCTGGATTAAAAAGACATCGTGAGGAATAAATACCTTTTCTAACAATAAACAAAGAGAATTCAATTTTAAAAAATGGGCAGGGATATTGGGTAAGCGCGGCAAAGAGAAATTTATTTCTTAAGCTGAAACTTATTTGTTCCGCCAGGCATGAAATCGTCGCCTGAAATGGCATATTTTTGTCTACTACCATAGAAATCTCGTCTTAAATCTCTTATTTTTTACACACTCCTAAAGAGAAATTAGACTTCCATGCCTCTCCCAAAGTAAGTTTATTTCTTGTCTATAACGTAGGTCATTTTACTCTTGATACTCTCAGAAGTCACTTGTCAGTCTCGAATGCTAATTTAATCAAAACAGAGTTATCTATTAAGGAACCACCTGAATCAGGATATCACCGTTTGGTCAAGCTTGACAGAAATAAAAAAGTAAAAATCCTTAAGCCATCCTGACGATCCCTCTGTATCTGGAGTTTTAAAATTCTTTGGAAGAAAGGGTTAATTGACACAAACGCTCCCGCAAGATATCTTCTACAAAATCCCGTCTTAGTAATCTATTTGTAGATTTCTAGACTCATAAAGTGAAATTAGACTTCCATGCCTCTCACAAAGTCAGTTTGTTTCGTATCTGTCATGTAGATCACTTCAATTTAAGTTATCTAATACGGAGCCCGGTCCTTCCAGGGTTCAGTCCTACATCAATCTTTTGCCCAACTGCACTCCATCGACAGAAAGTAATACTAGTAGGTCTATATAATAATTTAACAATTCAAACTGGCCTTGCTGCGTTGTAGTGGCTAAAGAACAACTGTAGTACATGATTTTTGACCGTTTTCTGACAATAAGGCTAGACTAGGATGTTATAATGCTCAACAAAAGTTAATTTATAGAGATTTTATTAGAAAATTTGTAACAAAGTTTCATTATACATAGTGATATGCTAGACTTGTGTATTGATTTATTAGACAAAACATCATTGTATTTGCCCTTCAATATGTAATACTCATTACAAGATAGCAACCGAATATAGCGCTCCTAAGCATTGACACCTGCGATTTGTTCATTCGCTGTGTTCCCGCCAAGAACAGCCCTGGTTACTCAGAATGCTTTATAACTCAGTAAGATATTTATGTTGAACAATTTCCGAAATGGTAAAGCGCTTCTCCTCAGTACAGAATATCGTGGGTTCGAATCCCGCTGTTGTCCGCATAGGTGTTCGTTGCCGTTCGAAATCAGCATTAAATAGTAGTCATTAAGTCCTGGTCTCATTAGCCCTCGTGTAGCAAAACATTAGACCGTAGTTCTCTAAACCAAACTGTAGTAAGCTATAATAAATTAGATATAAAAAACACAGTAAGACGTAAGTCAGTTTCAACCAGTTGAATTATTTAAGTTTTAATCAGTAAGTACTAAGAAAAAAATGTTGACTTTTGTATGTTAATACGCCCTGCGAAAGAATCAGTAGTCTTATTTACGATTCGAATGTTGAAAGTTTAATAAAGTTACTTACGGTCTCAATGTCACGTGCTGTTGTTTCGTACCACTTGGTTGCGCTAATGTCGTAAATCATGACACAACACTTTTGACGGGCCAAACGTGATAACATTTTCCGCGTTTGTTATTTCCCTCCATTCTGTTTGGTGAGACAGCAAAATACTCTTGGTTCTATGATGATACATAGCCACAAAAAAAGGAGAATGCTCCAAAAATCCTTTAAAGCAAATCAAAAATTAAAAATGAAAACTGAAAGGGATAAAATGCAGAGCCTTAAAAACATTCTTCTGAATTATAATTGACTTCAACGTAAAGTATGTTAAAATTAATAATAAAGTATGTTAATAAAGTATGTTAAACAACCGTGACGCTTTCTTTGGAGTTTTAGTCAAGTAAGTAAAGTTTTTTAAATCAGCTTTTTCGAGGTGTTCAGTGCATCGGTGATGAGTTCTATCAATATCCTATTATTGCTCCTTCCCCCTGGTGTAGAAAAGCTTTCTCCAGGTCCTATAGACCCCATCGCAATATGCGACTGGATCACAGTTAAATTTAATATGTAAATTCATTTTAACCGATAAACCACAAGAGCTGGCATGAGGGACTTAACCTCAAGAATATGTTTTCGTAATTTAGAAGCAGGAACCAAGCAAAAGACCATCAGGCTTGACCTGTTCCCTCCTGGGGTACATTTGGGAACTTGAGGACATTGCCAACTTTTTTTACGTGCCCCAGCTGCCATTAATGAAAACGGAACTCTGGTCGGCTCGAGCAGCGATCTCGCAATCTTACACTTTCGAGATCGACTGAACTACCATGGTTCATTAGTATACTTTCTTTCTTATTCACTAATCTTCATTCCTTATTTCTAAAATGTTATGAACATTATTTGTGAAAAATTATGTTATACAAAGCTTATAGACAAAGCAGTCGAAATAGTTCCTTCATTAATTGAACCAATAGCGTTAAAAATTCAGATAGTCCAACATCCAAAATATTTGAATCGTAAAGTTATTTCTAAATAAAGGCAAAAACAGAGTTTTCCCGAAATGTGGTATTCTATTAAGACTAAGGGCTGATATTCCACCAACACAGTTTCTTTGTCATATCTGCCAACCTTTACATTTAATTACGCATTTTTTTACGTTTATGTTTTCCTTCCGACTTACCCACGATTTGTTTAAAAAAAAAAAAAAAAACAGAACGAAAGAGCACGGTTTTGGCCAAGATATTTTGGTGGATATTGACTTGATAAAGTTTTTATTGTAAATATTTTTTAAACAACTCGAAATGTTGAAAAAGGATATAGTAAAATTTAAAGCAGTCTCATACTTTTCAGTCTTATCTTTTAGTATAGTTAAGCTAACTCTGAAATCAAAGCCTAATACCAGCTAATTTGGCAGCACAAGAAAATTAGATGACTTGAAAAAATAATTAAGTACACTTATAAAAAATTGATTTTGATTTTCTTTGATTTATCACAACATATTTACAGTTCTTTATGATCTACTTATTTGCTATATGATAGCTAATGAGACCGGATTCTTCTGCTTAAAAAGCCGTGTGGGAAATTCATAGATTTACAGTTCTTTATGATCTACTTATTTGCTATATGATAGCTAATGAGACCGGATTCTTCTGCTTAAAAAGCCGTGTGGGAAATTCATAGCCCACTAGTACTATGCTAGATGGCGCTGCTGAGTATATTTATAACCCCACTTGGACGGTAAGATGTAGGCGTCGAAGCAAAAGGATGGGCGATAGGCTCTCCCTCTGTACCAGAGCATGTTTATAGTTTTCTCTTGTAAATAAAAGCAGCAAAGCGAAGACGTTGGATGTTCATTGTGCAGTTAACCCATATTGTACCTCACCAATTAAATATTTCTGATAAATTTTAAAACTTTATCCATAACATTCCCATGCTGTCCTATATTAGTAACGTTCAATACACTACTAAAATTTAGCAACTATCACTTACATTGCATTAGGCTCATTCATAGGTGAAATTTGAGAAAACATTCAAAGCAAAGTTCAACATTACATTTTAAGCACACTATTGTTGCTTTTTTTTCAGTCCTTGAACTGGCATTTTTGGTAAGGGGTAATAGAAAAAGGATATCCGTTGTAGGATGCTAATACCCAAAATTTATATCCAAATTTTACAGGTTTATTTTTCATGAACATCTTGCAACTGTGCCTTCCAAAATATTTTACCATTCTGTCATCGATGGTGAAATTTTCAGAAAATATACCAAATTGCTTCAAGGTTATGCTGATTTTGTCATAAAAAAGTAAAAAATTTTACAATAACGATCTTGCGGACCAATTGAAGAATCATCGTTAAAATGGATAAAGTGTTTGGTGTCATAATACCGTTTTCTGGACCTAGCTTTACTCACTAATGTAGTGCCAATGTCTGGAGTACAAAAGGAGTAAGAAATTATTTTTAAAAAAAAAATCTTTATTTTAAATGAACTTCTATTGATAAAAAAAATTTAAAAAAATTATTTTGTTATTCATGTTTAAAGAAATGGCAGATAAAAAACACACAAAAAATGTTTATCTACAAAATGATATATTATGAAGTAAATTTGCGTGAACAAGAACCTCCACTATGTAAAAAAAAAAATAACAATAAATATAAAATTAAAGATTAAAAGAACATTGTTAAGGATTTTAAAAATAACTTTTACAATAAAAATATTTTATTTTCTAACGATGGCCGAAAATTAATTTCGGAACTTATCGCTTAAATTTAAGCTATTTTATTGTCTGCCGCCATCGGCCATGATAAGCCAAACCCCCTCCAGACGGTGGTAATGGCTTACAGTGGACCATAGTGTGGAGGCGCCTTTAGTATCATCACTCCATTCTTTTGTGTGGGAACAGTACACCATACACCAAACACCACACCCGGAATCAAAGCAAAGAAAGACCTTTTACTCGGTTACAAATCTATCGCAACTGCAACAACTACTATCCCTGTCACCGCCAGAGCTAAATTTTGCAACTTTCCTCATTCATGCTGTAGCGTTATCTCTTTTATTTCAGGTGTTGTATAACATATGCCAGCGTGTAGGAGAGGTTTACTATGGATACCCACCGGTGCCTTATCACAAAGAAAGGCGGGCTGGAAAGCCCCGAACTCCCCACAACAGCGACTTATGCCAAGCCTGTAAAGATGGTGTGTGCGCAGAGAGAAGATAGAAAGTTTCATTTTAAATTACTGTTCATAAATTCCTACCATGGAATTTTTTTTTTTCTTTGTATGTATGTATGTTTTGATTTTTATTATAATGGATTGCCTTCATACACATTCCAAAAGAAGATAGGGTGGGATCTGTGCAATCTTGAAAGTTAGTGAGATAGATGCATATTAACATAGACCGTTACAGTAACTAAAAAAAATCCAAAATTTTAATAAGGCTCTCATTTTAAAAGAACTTTTTAAGCCTGCTTTTATAATAACTTGTTAGATATAAGAAAATATTTATTTATCCTGTTCTTAATATAAATTACTCGCGAAATATGTTAATTCTTTCGCACTTATCTACATATACATTAATTTTAATAATTTTATAGCATTTTATGCTATAATATAATATTTTCTATATTCCTAATTAAAATTTTAATTCCTTTTTAAATTTCTATATTCCTTTTTAAAATTTTTAATTAATTCCTTACATTAGAGGACGATGCATTAGGTTTTATATCACCATAATGCTGTTTAATTTACTAAAACAAATTTTAAGTACCTAATTTTTTTTATAATTCACTTATAACAGCGTTTTTGATATGCCATTTTAGGTATTTAAAATCTCATTTTTTAGTTGATTCTTATATTAAAAAATACATTACCGTTGTAATTTCCAAACCATAATGAATTTAATTAGTTATAAAACATTAATTTTATCTGTATAAATCACCCCATATATATTGAGAAATAAAGTTTTATAATACATACATATAAAGTACAGTTTTATAATACATACATATAAAATACATATACAGTTTTATAAATGCATATTTTAATGTTCTGAGCAAACTTTTTAAAATTTTGTTTAAAATATTAAATTATATTTTCATAGAATTGCATTATAATGTCCCATTATCATCATATTTCGAATAGTTTAAATGTTTATATCGCACTCAAATATTTTTGTATAGTAAAATGCATTAAAGCTTTCACGTCATAGTAAAATATTTTGCATATTATATCATTAGTATTTAAAAGAATTGTCTAGTTGTACCAAACATACCAAATCGTATTAAATTTTTGTTGTAGAACATTCATAAGTAGATAAATCATCTCGAAAGTATATTGTAGAATTCAATTCGTATTTCTTGATTTTCAAAATCCAATAAACAATTTTAAAATTTGTTAAATCATTAAATTGTATTTTCATGAAATTTTATTAAAATGTCTCATATTCATCATATTTAGAATAATTGTTACATGTTTATATTCCACTAAAATGTCTTTGTATAGTAAAATATATATAATGCAAATAAATGCTTTCATGTCATTATAGAATATTTTGCATATTGTATCATCAGTATTAAGAAAATGTTATGACGTTTAATAATGATGGCAGAAAAAATTATAATGCGAATGATTTTATACGACTGTACTGTCATCAATACTTAAGTATTTTTTTTAAACTTCATTCTGATGTTGAAAGCTATTTTTGGAAGTTATAAATCATAATAAAGTTTATTTTACTTATTAAAAATTTTGTCATAATCTTTTATTGTGTGATTTTTTTTTCCACCAGAATAAGTGCAAGGGAACAATATATAAGGGTGATCGTGATTCTGATTTCTGAATA
>CM063498.1:182233829-182341008 GCA_032207245.1 Pardosa pseudoannulata
AATTTTCCTTACATTGGATGTAATAGAAAAGTCTAAAACTTTTCTTACTTCCCAGGCAACGTCGGGTATAATCAGCTACTACATGCATACATACACACACACACACACACACACACACACATATATATATATATATATATATATTCATATATATATCACAGTCATTTTTAAACTCTCAGAAAGTTCTATTTATAATATTGCATTTTAATCACAATTTATTTTTAGTGTGAACACTCAAAAAGCATTAGATGTACATTTTTCAAAATTCGATTTTGTCAAATACATTTATCTCACTAATTTTTAGCCATTTTTAAACTTAATTCTGAAATATTGTAGAGCATTTATTAAACTTGCCTTCTCTGGCTCATAATCATTTAAATATGTTCTTCAGCAAATAGGGTTTATGTCGTTATGCCGTGTAGATCCTCATAAAAAGTTACTGTGGTCCTCAGAAAGACTTTAATTTTTGTTCTGGAAAAAGAGTGGGAACCCTGAATATGTACAATTACTTGGGACGAAAATCCTGGAGTCTGTAGACCGTAGCGCTCAAAACCAAACCAAAAAAACTGGAATCTGTGAGGTTGTATAACAACCGCCAGAAGTTATTTCATGTTTTTCATTGGCTTTCGATGTTTTTATTAAACGTGAACTAAATTACAGGTTTTTAAATGCCAAGGATACTTGCTATATTAGTTAAAAATAAAAAAATTAATGCTTGTTTTTACTTAAAGAAGTAAATGTAGCAATCTTTAAAAAACTACTTTTAACTTTTTCAAAGGAAAATTTAATCGTTTAAGGAGTGTTATTATATAAGGTATATATATTACAAAGATTTTTTTCAATTTATTTTTAATGATAGTGGTTTAATTCTCCCGGTCCAAAATGACTTTTGCTAACATTTTTTTGCCTTCCTCTTAATGTATAAGTCCTTGAAAATTTTCCGGGCATTTCATTTGGCCCTCCAAACACCTCTGCAAAATTACTTCAGTTTAAATTTGTTTGGAAAATACATGAGCGTGAATTAAACATGCTGCAGTATTTGCCAGGCAAATTTAAATTGGGTAAAAACTTAAAGCATAAAGTAAAAGACACAATGTGGTTCCAATTATAGCTTTCCAGATTGAAAGTTCACTGCACTTTTGATTAAAACTATAGAACCTTTCCGAAAATAATTCTAGCTACGTCACTGGTCCATGGGTTTGAATTCCGCTGCTGGCATAGTTGTTTACAGACCTACGCAATATCTTTAAGAATTAGATGCTGGTCTCATTCGTTTTGTGTTGAAAACGACTGTTAATATCTTGCAAAAAACAAATTCCAGTGCTCTAAACCAAATGACGCCAAATTAAGTCTAATTTCATTTAACTTTTGAATAATTTTTTCTGTCCTATAACCTTCCCCGGGTTTACCTAAATCGCATTTCAAAATTTTATCACGAACGATCCAATGATTTCGTAATGTATAGCAAACATCATGCAAAGGATTTTATAGAGAGATTACACTGGGTTGTTACACAAATTTAGAAAAAAAAAAATGTTTTATGAGAATTACAGACTTTCAGAATTTAAGTTTTGGTTTGGAGCGTTACGGCTTACTGTTTTGCACAAAAGGGCTAGTGAGACCGAGACCTACTGCTTAAAGCCGATTACGAAAGGCTACGAACATCCATGATCGCAGCAGGATTCGAACCAGCAAATTCCGGTTCCGAAGGGCAGCGATCTACCATTCGACCATCGCTCGGCTTAGAATTTAAGTAGTTAGCAGTGTTGGGATCCTATTTTTTCTTGGGTAGAAACTTTAGAGCGGTTTTAAAAGTATCATCTGGAATTATGCATAGCAATATAAAATGTAAAAACTGTCGAATTTTGAATTTGTTTTTCGTAAAATATAAACACTTTATGCTCTAAATTTTGTGACTGAAATGATGACACTTCTTTAATGAGTATAATAAATAATTTTTAAGTATTTATAACAAATTTATAAGTATTTATAAATTTGCTAACATAGTTGGCAATAATAGTGATTTTTTTCTAATTTTTTAACTTTGTTATTTTTTCTTCGGTTTTTCCGATATTTTAATGTTTTTTTTTTTTTTTTTTTTTTAATTCAGGTCTACAAGACCTGAATTAAAAAGTCGGTTTTAACGAGCAAGACCTGGTTTTAGCGAGCAATGTTTTTCTGTCTTGCATTCTTTTTTTTAGGTCTTGTAGATTAATTTTCAATTTCAGGTCTTGCAAGTTTTTCAGGTCTTGTAGAGAAACCGTAACCATAACTGAAGCGATTAAATGGCCATAATTTCTAAGAAGGAATGTAATTTGTAGAATATTTTAAAAGGAGTAGTAACAGAATTCTCACATAAAAATGTTTTAAAATATTAATAAGAACAAAAATGGGTATATTTAATAACTTTTATTAATTTTATGACTTAAATGATGATATTTCTTTAATGAGTATAAGAAATATTTAAGTATTTATAACAAATTTATAAGTAATTATAAATTTGCTAAATTAGTTGCCAATAATAGTGATTTTTTTATTTTTTCTTCAGTTTTCCCAATATTTTAATGATTTTTAAAAATTCCTTGAGTTTTCCAGGTTCTTGTAGAGAAACCCTGTTACAATAACTGAAGAGATTAAATGGCCATAATTTGTAAGGAGTGTAATTTGTAGAATACAATCGAACTCGTTTATAACGAGCTGGGATTTAACGAGAACTCGGGTTTATCGAGGGAAGCGAGAATATTTGGTTGGATCAGTGTTAAGTCTATGGAACAGAAGTCGCTTTTAACGAGCAAGACCTGGTTTTAGCGAGCAATGTTTTTCTGTCTTGCATTCTTTTTTCTCATCTATCTGTCTTATCTTTTTTTTCTTCTCCGCGGTTTAATACTTTTGTAGGAAAAATTCCTCCAGCATTCCAATGTCAATAGGGAGGGTTCACAAATCCGGTGCAGTTGAATTTTTGCGACCAAATATATCTGCTATCCAGCCTATGGACCAAGAAGTCATAAGAAGTTTCAAGTGCCACTTCCGTAAACAATTGATTTTGATGATTCTGGACCGAAGAGATAGTAGTGGAACAGCATCAAATACCAATGTCAACGTACAGGAAGCGATACGTTTGACGAATGATGATAGGAAAATGTCACATCAACATGCATCATCAAGTGTTTCCATAAGGCTGGATTGGAGAGTTGTCAAGACGGTCAATCCACTGAGGAAGAAGAGGTTGATAATTTCATACAAACTGCAAATTTGGATATGACCAAAGAAGAATTGCAAAACTATTAATCCATCGACGACGAACTGAAGACCTCAGATGCACCGACCACCGAAGATTTTTCTTTCCTTTAAGACTCTAGCGCAACTAGCAATTTTTCGCTGATGGGGGGGGGGTAATTGTCATTAAATTAAGAAAAGTATTTCATTAAATTAATTAATGTAATTAAAATAAGTATTAATTAAACTGTAAGTAAACTCTATCATTTGACCTCCCAACTTCTGGTTGCACGCCTGCCTTAATCACCCGTTTATTACGAACACTCGGATTTAACGAGTAAATGTTAAGGTCCCTTTGTGCTTGTTATAAACGAGTTCGACTGTATTTTAAAAGAGGTAGTAACAGAATTATCACATAAAAATGTTTTAAAATATTAATAAGAACAAAAATGGGTAAATTTATTAACTTTTATTAAAATTACACCTTAGATACAATATTCTCTCTTTCATCTCATCAACACAGTCATAAATGTAGAAACAATGCAGCAATAATCTATAATTCTTCAGTAATTTTGTTCATTTTCACATACAAAATGAGTCATGTCTTGTATCATTAAGTAAAATTATTCAAACAATAAAATATTTTTGACCTAGAAAGTTTATACAAAATATATATTTTATAACAAACAAGTCAATATCTCAATATCATATGCATTGTATAATATTTATTCTTTACGTAAAGCAAAGTCACATTTTACCAACTTCACTGAAAATACAAAATGACATAAAATATGGTACACAGAACAAATCAATTTACACTGATTTAATAAAATTAATTGAAATTAAACCCAAAACAAAGAAAATAAAACTGATAAGGGATTTGTCATATATGTATATACACACACTGTTAACAGTCGAGTAAATAGTAAATAAAGATGGTTGAAAATATTTTATACACATGTTACCAATAGATTATTTCTGTATTACATAAATAAATACATCAGGCTTCATATATAAAATATAATGAAGGCAGAAGACACTTTCAGTAAAACTGAACAGTATGTAATATAGTTCTCTGTGATTTGCTTTCAAATTCATGTAAAAGTTCGTCAATATCGTTGTCGAGGTCATCTGAATCTGCCATCTATTAAAAAAAAAATCATTTTAGCAAATACATACTTTAAGAGAAAATATTTTAAAGTGAAAATAATGTATGTTACACTGAGATTTACATAGCTCTACATCTCTTGTTATTCATGGCATAGAGGATTAACACATATTTAAATTACTCTGAAGGTATAAATGGGTAAACCCAATTATGATAACCCATTTATACTAGTGTTCCATTACTAGTACAGTAGTCTTTTGGATATTATTAATATTTAAAGCGGTCACAGTACATCAGTATGGTGTGATCTTTCAATGAAGTACATAATTTCATATAGAGCAATTTGTCGCAACGTCACGAACTACTATAATGCCCTTCCCATTCATTTTCACGTGTTCAACAGCCAATAGACAAACAATAAACTTCCGTTCAGTTTGAAACCAAAGCCTGAATTGTCACAAATTGAGATTTCCCCTGCTGCGCGAAATCGGCTTATTGCTTTATGAAGTGTTTGTTCATTTGACTTTTTTGTTTTCAATGCAACAGACAATATAGACAGGTATGCCAAACACAGAAGCAAAATTGTTACTCATTTAGCAACACCCGAGGATCATGTGTACATTAAAGAAATGCTACAAACGCGAGTAAAATTGCCCCCACTGGGTCCTCATAATTTAGAAGCAAAGACTAAGCAGATGACCCCCAAGTTTGGCCTGCCACCTCCAGAAATATTGTTTGAACTTTGAGAATACTGTACCCACAAACCTATTTTACATGCCCTAATTGCTGTTTATGAACATGATAAATCTTAGGCCGGCTTGATCCTCGAAGTGACAATTTTCCAGTTAATATATAGACACGCCTTTGCCGACTGAGCTATTGCGGATTGTTTCATTTGAGTATCCATTAAAAGACAGAAATAACCGCACCCAGACACAAAAACCAGGATTTCATAATTTATATAGTACGTAAATTATGTAATCCTGGTTTATGAAATTATGGATGTTATTTGTTCTTAAGGCTAATACAGTACATCAATCTGGTGTGATATGTCAATGTTGAGGATAATTTTGTGTTACTTTATGCATGAAGTGTTTATTTGATGATTATCCCATTAAGGAACAGTGTAGTCTCTCCTTGACTTTCTCATATACTCTGAGGTGCTTTCCCTTACAGACGACAGATGGCGTGTGAGTGTAGAACAAGAACGGCTGGTGTTTTCGACTGCATGATCGTCGCTCGATCAAAGATATATTTCACGGATTTTTTTTTTTTTTTTTTTTTTTTTTTTTTTTTTTTTTTTTTTTTTTGTATTTAAGAGTTTTTGTTATATGTCAATATCGTTGAATCAATTTAGTCAGCTAGTAAGATGAAATTTCTTAGACATTTAAAGTAAACGCTCAAGTTTGAATTACTTCTGATTTTGGATTTAAGATCGCGACGGACTTTCGATTTTGTAGCAATGTTATAGCCACGGCCCATAACATTTGGTAACCCTCGTTTTATGAACATTTTATTTAGTGAGCTGTAAACGATTATTCTAGATTACTCAAGTTGACAAATTCAAGCCTTTGCAGTAAATATGGAGGTATGTGCTGATTTTTTTTATCCCTTTCACGGTATACGTTCTGGCCAAACGAGTGTTAGGAGTGTATGAATTTCATTAGTGTACATACATTGTTCATATTGTGTTTGTTTAACTGATTGCATCCCTTTTTAAGTAACTGTAAAATGGTGAATACTGATAAAACGCTGAGCAGATTTGTGTTTAAAGACTCACGAGTTTCGGTTAAGATTCCATCCATGTAGAAAAATAATATAACTGTGTGGTTTATCCAAGTTGAAGCCAAATTTGCAGTCGCACAAATTACTACTGACATAACGAAATATAATCACTTG
This sequence comes from Pardosa pseudoannulata, assembly GCA_032207245.1. Lineage (NCBI taxonomy): Eukaryota > Metazoa > Arthropoda > Arachnida > Araneae > Lycosidae > Pardosa > Pardosa pseudoannulata. Next base: position 182,240,053 of record CM063498.1, read on the forward strand.
ATAGCTTCCATCGATACCGAAACTCTCAGTGCGGTAATTGATCTCATAGTTAAACCACCGGAAGAGAATAAGAATAAAACTCTTAAAAATCGCATTATTCGAGAATTCTCCGATACTCAGTAGCAGCAAATTCGAAAGCTTCTATCGGAATTAACTCTCGGGCACAAGAAACCATCCGCATTACTAAGGCAAATGAGGGAATTAGCCCATGATTCCGTGACTAAGGAATTTTTGAAAGCTATTTGGTTAGAAAAATTCAATCAGACAATATTGTCGATATCTTCTGCCGAACTACTTGAATTGGCAGTTTTAGAGGATAAAATTAATGAAATCAAAACGGAACAAGCAGCATACGCTATAGCCAAAATTCCTGACTTTCCGCAAAACGAAACAAACAATAGCCGAATTACAAGAACAAGTAAAACGACTCGGCCTTCAAATCGCGGAAATTTCAAGCGCTAGAACTAGCCGTCAATATTTTCGAAAGCGATCAAACTACTGACGTAAATCTTTGACTCGTCGTGCAGAATCCCGTTCTCCCGAAAGAAATAAAACTAACGGAAATTGTTTTTATCATGCAAAATTTGGTAAAAACGCAAGAAAATGCCGCGAATCTTGTACTTACCATCAAAATTAAAAAAAAAAAAAATGATATCCGTTACTTTGTCCACACTTGAAAGACCCAGTGGCGTAGCGGCGTTAGCACAATGCAGATTACATATTTTTGATAAGAATTCGGGTTTGAAATTTTTAATCGACAGCGGTAGTGATTTATCGTGCATCCCGACACTTGCATTTTCCAAAGGAATCCAGCCTATAAATTATCTTTTTGCTGCAATTCTCGTATATCCTTATACGGCTGCAAAATTCTGAATCTTAACATTGGTTTAGGCAGGAATTTTAGCTGGAAATGTGCTAATGTGTCGTGTCTGATCATCGATGCTAGGAATTTTGCCTTGCTTCTTGATCTTAACAAATATAGACTTATTGACTCGATAACCAGCCTAACCACTAAAGGTAAATCGACTGTAACAAATCACACTCTTTTCTTCACAACTTGTCGTGCAAAAATTTATTTGACTCATTTCCTGAGTTGTTGAAGCCGATTCCAAATTTCAAACGCGAAGCACAACACTGTGTACTACATAGAAACTTGGGTCCCTCCTGTTTTTGCTGCTAAACCCTGCAGCTTGCACCCTAAAAACTTAGCTGAAGTTAAAAAAGAATTCCAGTACCTCCAGGATCAGGGGATTTGTGTCCCGCCTAAATCACCTTGGGCATCACCGATCCATGTTGTATCGAAGCCTGATGGTTCGTACCGCATATGTATCAACACCTTTCGGCAGCTTCAAATTTTCATATGTCCATTTTGGTCTCGAATGTGCAGTCTCGTGTGATGTGTGCAGTCGATTGTGTGTGTCTCGAATGAACACATTCCAAAGATTCATTAACGAAGTACTTGTAAATTTATTGCTCTCAATTGCATGCATAGATGACATCCTAATTTATTCCGATAAAGAAACAGAACATCTTGACCATATCAAGTTCTGAAAAGATTAGTCAACTGTGGTGGATTAAATGCCAATGTATCCAAAAGCATATTTTTACAAACGAATATAACATTTTATGAGAAAATTCTTAAGCTTACAAAATTATTTTCGCAGACTTATTAAAAACGCAGCAACGCTTCTTGCTGCAATGACTGATGAATATGCAATGAACTGCAATGACTACGCGGAAAAAAGAAATCCGATATTACTCCAATCTTTAACCGATACTACGTTGATATTCCCTAATCAAAATGGTCAACTAGCACTACATTCTGATGCTAGTGAATTTGCTTTAGGTGCCACTTTAAGCTTAAAAACTAAAACAGGCCTTAAGCCACTTGCATTTTTTTCTCAAAAGATTGAACACAACTCGATCGAGATATTTGAGTTTTGATCGTGAGGAGCTCTTAGCAATTTATGAAGCAGTTAAACACTTTAGGCATTTCTTGGAAGCAACCCGAATGCACTATTTTCACAGATCACTAACCAATTGTTTACGCATTCAAAAAACGAACTGATAGTTACACCAACAAACAGATTCGATGTTATGTTTATATCCGAATTTATCACTGGTATTTTCTTAATGGAATCAAAAACGACACTGAGGCTGCTTTATCCCGAATAAGTGAAATTCTTATGCCTTATGTGATAATTACAAAAATTAAGCAAAAGTCAATTACGCAATCCTGAGTTATAACAAAACTTAATTGAAAGCGAAAAGCTGTTTAGATCTCAAATTAATAACGATAGATGATTCGTCATCTATTGCAAACAAAATTTACTGCGACATTTCCACTGGTGAAGCGCGATCATTTTTAATTCCACACTTTTGCAAACAAGCTGTGCTAAATATACACCAACTTGCTCATCCTGGTATTAAAGGAACCCTGAATCTTGTTTGAAAACGTTCTGTATGGCCGTTAATGGCGAAAGATTGTCAAACATGGATGCGCGAATGCATCGATTGCCAACGTTTGAAAATTCATTAACATATGCGAACTGAGCTAGGAAATTTTCATCTGCCAACTAATTGATTTGCGCAGACTCATTTTGATATAATAGGGCCATTTCCCGAATTTAATGGTAAAAATTACTGCCTAACAGTAATTGACAGAGTAACTCGATGGCCAGAAGCGTATCCGTTGAGCGAGATAACAGCACAAGCCGTCGATCGTAGCCGAGTGGATAGCTCCATTTGGATGTCCTGCAAAAATAAATACGGACCAAAGCACACAGTTCGAAACCGAATTAATACAACTAGTTACACTCTTAGGAGCTGAAAAATTCAGATCATCACCGTATCACCTGCAAAACAATGGCATAATTCAGAACTGACATAGACCTTTAAAAAGCGAACTGAACGTTGGCCCGAGGTTCTTCCTCTAATACTTCTCGGATTCCGATCAGCTTAAAAGACCATTCTCCAGCTGAAATGGATTTTGACACAATTTTAAAACTGCCAGGAGACTTTTTTGATCGTGGAAATTCAATTTAAAAAACCACAAACGTCTACGTTCACCCAACGCCTACGATAAGTTTTCACAGAATTTCAGCCTGAGCCAACTAAGTTGCATCATGCTGTAAAAACGTTCGTTTCGCAAGATTTTAAGAGTTGCACCCACGGACTGCGAAAAGTCTACAGCCACCATACGATGGACCTTTTCCTGTTGTGGAAAGAGCAGACAAGTTACTCAGATACGCGGATACTGCCACAACATCACTGGACCGATTAAAACCAGCATACTTCGTGAATTGAACCATACAAACCTGTGCTTACAACCTACGACGAGCCTTCCAGTGTAATTCACCGCCGTAGCACTCGTGCTGGACGAACTGTTCATTTCCCTGAGCACCTAAAAGACTACGTCCACTGATAATTTTTTTAAAGCTTTCATTCAAGTTTGTTTATTAAAAACTCTCATCATTATCACTGGGAAGAAGGTACTGAAGTGCTTTTCCTTACAGATGACAGATGGCGTGGTGAGCGTAAAACAAGAATGGCTGGTGTTTTCGACTGTGTAATCGTTACTCGATCACGGATATATTTAAATGTTTTTTCCCCGTAAATAAGAGTTTTTGTTATGTGTCAATTCTGAAAAAAGTTTATGATTGTTGAAAGTTTTAAATACATTGAGTAACTGTCCTTTTAAAGTGGGTGTCTGTATACTGTGGCACTGAAACTAATAAAAAGGCACACATCTGGTAAAAAAGGGTATCATTATCCTATAAATCCCAAATAATCTGATGACCTTTGATACCGTAAAACTTATAATCAAAATTGCATTCAGCATCAATTTACTTTTTATTTATCAAATCTAACCATAGGGAATCTATGGGATCTTGTTTATTCAAAACTTATACACACATACTTTCAATTTTATCAGAAATCACTTAATTTAATGTCTGACTAAGCTTGACTGCCTAAACACCCATGTTTAAAAATTTGGTGTCTTGATTTGCTTCTTTGTACCTTTGCAAGAAAACTTGAAGGGCAATACAGCAAATTGACATGCATCTTGTTTTAAATAGTTTTAACTGTGTTGTGTCAAAATATGGAAAAGCAAGACATAGGCTAATAGTTCAAGTACGAATAACTGACATTTGCATAAATAAAGTAATAATGCTTATAAAAGTGAAATAATATCTTTACATGAAGGACCCATAAAATTCATAACTAAATAAGCAACTTGAAAAATAATATTAATGTCAAAATATAAAATAATGAAAATGGTAAAAACCAAAATAAATCAATGCCTAAATAATTTTTAATGTGTCTATTTTGGCCTTTTATAGTAATTAATTTTTGTGCACTCTCTAGATCATATAAACAAAACAAAATGCATTCAACAAAAATTGCAAAATCAAGGAAGCCTTAAAATTACCTTAGATGCCATTTCACATATTAAAAATGCTCCAATTGTAGCTTCTTCATGATTATCTTGAACATCTATATTGATAATATGAACAGGAGAAATTTCTTTGGGAGACCGACTGGCTAATTCTGTTGATAAAATGTTTTAATTATATATTTAAATAAAATAAAAATTTACAACCATAAACAATTTTTTTTAAAAAAGTCAATGCATTTGCATTATTACTACATATACTGGCTACCTTTTATACATTGGCATCAGTAAAACTTTTTTCTAAATATATCGTTGGTTGTTTGATTTTTACAAGCACAAATACAGTAGATGCCACTTAATGTGATCTAGTTTACATTATCCATAATCTCTGGTTCCAAACAGATGTATTCAAATTAACATACAAATTTGCTTAATATAATCACTACATCACTTAATGTTATCAAATTCCAGACCAATTGATTTACGATAAGTAATTATACAAGAAATATGGGAGCATTTTATGGAATAGGGGACATCATAAAGACATTCTCTCCATTATTGTTGAGGAGGAAAATGAGTTCTCCAAATTTCAAATGGACTTTGATGAGAACCTAGAAACTTTGGTTGCATTAACAAATTACTAAATCTGTGAATCTGTATCAAACATGAACATATCTAGAGTTGTTTCTTATGAAGATAAACCTGAAAACATTATTGAGGACGGGTAGTTTCCAACAAGTTCTCAGATGAGGAATGCACTTGATGAGAAGTGCAAACGAGGCTGATCGGTTTCATAATCATTTTGAATATAAATGTTTTGATAATGACTTACTCTGTCTGCAAAGCAGACAATTAAAAACTGATCATTTTTTTCTTTAATAGAGTACTATTATTTTGTTTTTATCAATTTCAATTTTTTATTTCATAAATGTAATATTATGTTAAGCAAATGTTTTCTGTTGCAATGCCTCCTTACCATTACAATGTTGCCCATTTTAATTTACTACATTTTTCATTTATTATAATCAACTAGTAGTAGTTATCAAAATCAAATCAAGTTGGTATACTGTAATTGTAATTATTTTAATAATTACAATTGTAATATAATAATAATTATCAATTGTAATTTTTCTTTCCCCATGAAAATTCTAATTAAAAAATTAATTGCAGTTAATAAAACATTTATGAATTCATTAAACATAAAATATATTAGCTTTATTTGAAAATTAAATTTGATTCTTGAAAAACACAACCGAAATTTCAAACTTACTACATGTAAAAAAATCAATAGGATGATATGCTAAAATTATCAAGTTATGAGTTACTAAGCTTTAATTATTTTAAAATAATTGATATATCTTCGATATTCTAAATTTTTAAAAAGTCATTCACAAAACTGATAAAATTCATAACCTCTAATCCAATGATATTACAATTAATTTCTATCAAGTTCAAACAGAAATTTAAAATCTTGAAATAACTACAGGCATATATTTCCATATATGCTAACTGTAGTCATATATTCCCATATATACCTAGTTTTATTAGTATTATACAACAAGCAATTATTATCTTAGAGATGTATTTTAACAAAATTTGATAAAATAAAAACTGTTTTTGTAATAGGATCATTTCTCGAGTTTTCAGCAAATGGTTTTTTAAAACATTTCCCTTTAAAAGTTAGCAGACACGTGAAGACTGATTTTTAAAGATATGCTTAATACTTTTAAACATTAAAAATAAATGAGAAAATATAGAAAAATAAAATAATAGAATAAAGTTATTAAATATTAAAACACATTACATGCTTGAAGGAACAAGGTTTTTTTAATTGTGCAACATTTGAGAAAATTCCTACATTTTCAGTCAATAAAATATTTTTTTAATTGCAATTTAAGGCAGGTACATTTTTATTTCATTTTAACCCTTTATAAGGTGAATTTTTCTAGAAATGACACATTAAAATAATTTATGAACTGAGATTGGTTTAAGAACACATTCATTTAAATTATTAGATTAATTAATCTGATTCTGATATATGTTTGGTAAGAAAGATGCGTATCACTGCCTAGTGGGTGCTATTAAAAAGTTGGATATTTTATACTGCTTATTTTCTTTTATGTTATACTGCATAATATTTATAAAGCCTAGCTGGTAGAAACTATAACCCAAAAAATAATTTGTATTGAATGAGAAAATTAATGAAATACATGAATGGATTATGAATAAAATATTATGAGTAAGCTCCCTAATGTTGTCTTCATCTAAACCCAACCTTATGTGTGAAAACCATATAAAGATGAGTATGTTTATTAATTTTTTTTGTTGTCATTTCTAAAATTATTACTAAGGTGACCAACATTTTTCCAATAAAAAGGAGAATATAATATTAATAAGGAGGACATAAGTAAATTAAATAATTACTGTTACGTTTCAGAGGAGTTAGATGTCAACAAGGATACTAATTCATCAGGAAACATCATTTGTTGATTTTTTTATCAAATAATACTCCATCAACAACAATCAAAAATAGCAACTGTTGTGTATTTTTATGAAACATTTTACCGTCCCTATTGTAGCCACTACAAAGTCCCTCTTCATAAAATTAAAAAAGTATTTTTTTTTTCATAATTATGAGAAATTTTATTATTAAATGTGCAGATATTTATTAACTAGTTTTTGCATATGGAAAAGAAAGATATCTAGTATTACATAACAAAAAGGAGGACACTAGAACACTTTTTGAGAGGGGACAGAACTTTCAAAAGGAGGGCTGTTTTTCCTAAAGGAGGATAATTGGTCCCCTTATGATTAATAAGTAGCAGATCTAATGAGAGGAGGTAAAATAGCTTACCATAGACATTTCAAAAGAAGGACTGTTTTTCCTAAAGGAGGACAATTGGTCACTTTATGATTAATAAATAGTAGATCAAATGAAAGGGGATAAAATGGCTTACCATACACATTTCAAAAGGAGGGCTGTTTTTTCTAAAGGAGGATGACTGATCACTTTATGATTAATAAATAGCAGATCTCATGAGAGGGGGTAAAATGGCTTACCATAGACATTTTAAAATAAGAGATTGTAGTGGTAAGAGAATATTTAACATTGCCTTAATGATATCGTGGTGATAACATGGCTTAATGATATCAGACAACTTTATTGCTTGATATTTAGTCATAAATAGAAGATTTTGAATAAATAATATTATGAAATTTTAATTTAAATAAATAAATTTCAGCAATACAAGACCTTCAACAACTTGATCATAAACACGCTCTTCAACAGTAAAAATGACATCAAAAGTTTCATAACAAGACTGGAACCTCTCAGGATGAGTCTTTATTCTTCTATTACGATCCAACATATGAAGTAGACCATTTTGAGTATATCTTACAGTGAATTAAGGATTTTTCAACAATAAAACTGGTTATTTTGATAATCAGCATTTGGAAGAAAAGATAAATAATAAAACCTGCATTAAAAATAGTTTTTAAACAATGCATGTTCAGTGCATTATTTACTATTCTGCAGACTTGGCAGTAATGCTTATTTTCACAAACTATAAAAGAAGAGAATGTTATACAGAGTCATAAGGTGTAAAGATACATAATAAAACCTGCATTAAAAATATTTAATAAAGAATATTCAACATTTCACATATTATCTTTGCAACTTTCCTACTGTAACAACTTATTTTCAAGCTCTTTTAGCTATAAAAGAATGAAAAGTAATATATATTTATAGTGTGTTTCTAATAGTGTCACTATTAAGATTAATAAGAATAGCAAATAATTTGAAGAAAATTAAAAGAATAACCTCTTTTCCACAAATGATAAGACTAAAAATATTTTCTTGAAAATATATAACTTATGTTAAACATAATAAACTGCTAGAATAACTAAAACATTTCCATGCATTAAAAATAATTAGAAAACAGGTAAGTTGTTACAGCAAAAGTCAACAGCCAAGCATTATGAAAAATCAATATAGAGACAAAGTATGTAGGTTTACCTACTTGATATGTTTTTTACCATAACATAATAGAGAAAACAGACACATACTTCTTTGCAATATACATCTAGATTGATGTATAATGAGTTTGATGTGGAATTATACATACTTTTTATACAACAAAAGGGTTAATTAGAGAATGGGACCTACTGCTTCAAGTACCAAACGACATTCAACACTCATTTTCGTAAAACAAGACAAATATATTTTAATATAAATGTTTAGTAGAATGCATATGTATAAAAACACATCTTTTGTTGATAAATTTATATATAATTATTTTTGTTTTCTCAATTTAAAAAAAAGTACAATATTTGATAGTTACAACTCTTGTTCTCATAAAAAAATTTTTACTAATTTTTTTCAAGATAGTATAAACATTTTGGACTACTAAGAATGTAATGAACTACAATTTAAGATTTAAAACAGCAGTTCCCAAAATTTATGCTTATGAATCCCTTTTTTTGGAGAACGCTTTCCATGAACTTTCAAGTGAAATAACTCCATACAAGGACATAACAAATTTACAATTTTAACTTTGATGCTCTTCATAGTTAAATCCAGGGGAGTTAGGGTAGCACTTCATACTCCCAGGACACAGGTCCGAGGTTTCGTTCTCTGGCTGGGCAAGGCTGACTCATCCTTTCATCTCTTGTCAAGACTGAGAGACAAACTGAGGACCAAGAATGCTTGGGAACTAAACACTGCAGTTTCCGAATAAGGTTGATTTAATCTAATGCTCAGTTTTATTGTATAGTTGGAGATTATTAAATTTTCAAAACAATAATTTTCGATGTTGACACTGAAACTATCCTTTATTTTGATAGGACAAAAAGTCTGAAACACTTTCAAAAATATGTAAACTATATTATTGATTTTGCACATAATTATTAAAAATTACTAAAATGAGGATTACTAATTCCAATCACTTTTTATCTTTGATTTTTCAGTATTGTTAATTTCAGTAATTTATTTTACTTCTCAGGCTACAATATCAAAATTTTAAATTATCTTTTTCAACTTACATATAAAAATTGCCACCCCAAAACAGACGTATTTCAGAGTAAACCACACCACCCTATGTATGTCACTGATAAAATGTGTGTCTTTTCAAGACAAGATTCTTAATTTACTGGCAGGGCTACAATAAGTTTTAATTCTCGGATAATTTAGTCAGGAATCTGATTTTAGTCGTCTCCAAATGATTTGAAACAAAAATGCTACTATAGGACACAAATCATTGAATTAGATCCAATTGCAACATCCTAGTTATTTTCCATTAATCACAGATTAAAAAAGAATGAGGTGAAAAGCATAAAGTAAACCATTGTAGCAACAATAAATTTATCTCACTAGTAAGCTTATAGAATAAAATTACCTTAAAAAGTAAAATTTTCTACAGAATCTTTTTTGGAGAAAAGAAAAAAATGCAAACATATTGTAAATTTATTTGCTTGCAAAGTGAGTGAAATTATATACGAATAAAAAAAATTGGAATAGTGTATTTGGATTTGACAAGTCACCAATATAAAAGCTAGAATTGAAAGACAAAACTGCAAATTAAATAAACGGCTCAGTACCTGTAAATTCAGCTATGTGATTCTGAATTCACTATCTACACATGCAACAAGACTATCAAAGCCTTGTGAAATATTTAGAGGTATTCTCCTCAACTGAAGGACTGCTACTCATTTACAAGAAGAAATTAATTCATGCTTTATAAATTTTAAAATTTTGTAATCTGAATGGTGTACACATGAAACCGGACGACTTACAATCCCCAAATCTACGAACAAAAAAAGTGCCGCGGATCAATAAAACTTATAATTTTGTAATGATAAATTTTTTAAACTGTTTTCAATTGGTTAGTTGACAGCGATAATGTATTAATTGGTTACTCATGGGTTAATGAGACCGGGACCTACTACTTAAAGCCTATTCCGAGCGGCAACTAACATTCATACTAGGAATGGGGTTCGAACCTACGAACTTTTGAAGAGCAGCGCTCTTCAACTCGGCCTAAAACATTCTTAACATTTTACCTTTACTCATTTTTTAACCAATTAATAAATTAAAAAAATTAATTTTTCATAACTTAAATTTGTTTTCAATACCATTTTACTTCATAGTATTAAGTTATTACATTTAGTACGCACAAAAAATAATTTACTGACTATACAAAAGACAATAATAATATCCGCAAATATAATTTTAATTCGAATATATATATATATATATATGTATATAAAATCGAGGTGAATTAATCAACAGAAGATACGGCCATTCAATATAAAATACCTAGAACTGATATAAAGAAGTCGCAATAATTTTTAATGTAGTTTTTTGTTTGGTTTGAAGCTCTACAATCTACTGTTTTGCTATACTAGGGATAATGAATTCTGAAACTACTGCTTAAAGTCGATTCCGAGCGGCTACGAACATCTATGCCATCAACCTTTATTCGACTCTGAGAACTCCGGAAATGATTCGGTCATCGTTCGTTTTTTTTTTTTTTTTTAATGGATTTAAAAATATTAAATACTACAGCTTTTTTTACTAAATTTTGTTTTTAGGTTGAAAAAAATTAGCGAACTTTCGGAGGGGGGGGGAATTAGTCCAGTTAGAGCCCCCTCCCTCGAAACTAAATTCTGGCTACGCACTGAAAACATTTGTAATATCACCTACCAGATTTCAAATATTACATGCTGCTATTTTTGGAGGAAATAAAATAAATTATGGATTTTTACTTCTACAATGTTAAAAAAAATGCCGATATCAATATGTACATCCCCTTTCTCCATTTAACTCATTTATCCCGCAAATTTAAAGTCTTGTATTAATGCATAAAATTAATATCTGCTACACAGAAAAGCATTCCAAAAATATTTTTTCATTAAAATAATTTTATTTTATTTGCGAGTCACTTAACACGAAATGAAATAACAGATGAATCTATAATTGCACTGTACAAAATTTTATAAAAACCTGGCTGAGTCAGAACGTGGGTATACTTGCTATTGAATGCGATAACACAACGAACACGTCACGTTTTACTGTTTCACTAAATTCTTCATATTAATGTGGAATCACATCACAATGATGCACTTAAACTATAAAGAACTCCCTCAAGATTACTGTTCCATTGATAGAATACACAGCATGAATCAGTTAATGCGCAAACAATCAGCGTTTTGATGCTTAAAGTGTGATAAGAACAATGATGTAGTTAGGAAAACGAAATGCGATATGCAAAACGTTATGATTTTAAAAAGGTTTGGTTTGAAGCGCTATGATCTACTGTTTTGCTATACATTGGGCTAATGAGACCGAGACTTACTGCTTAAAGCCGATTTCGAACGGCTACTAACATCCATGCCATCAGTGGGATTCGAACCCTCGAACTCCGGTACCAAAAAACATCTTTACGAGGAACACATACACTTTGCAAAGGTCAGAATTTAGATATATCCACATCATCATCTTAGATGGTCTTTTGATAACAAACAACAGGCTACTTAACCTGACAAAGTTATACTCCCCATTCTATACTTCTCCCACCTGTCAGCCTCTCGGCGAGAATGCATCAAGACCCACAGATTTATCCTGTACGATTTGGCGTACAAGCTGTTTAGGATGAATGTTAGTGTTTGAACCTGATATTGCACACTAATCAACAGACCCTCAAGTGTGCCCCTAGATTTTTTTTTTTTTTTTTTCGTTGACACTAGTTTATTCAAAGCATCCAAATTCCATCAACTACCAGAACACAAAGTCACAGATATCGTCAACAAAACAGTACCAAGGAAGAATCCCAGTTTTTACAGTTCCATTGGAAGACAATTTATAATTAATTTTAAATACACCTAGGTCTGTTGTTGTTTAGTCAAATGAAAACTATGTTGCTAAATCAACCGCACGAATTAGCGAGCTGCCTCTTGTTACAGGTTAAGACTCGTTATGCCAAAAGATACATTATATTTACCTCTCAGTTCCTTGGTGTCTTCGGAAAAGCAGAATCTTAAGACAAAATTGATATCTGTGATAAATTTCATAAAACTAGAAAAATTTTAATTTTTAGGTCTGTTAGAGAGCTACTGTGTACTGTTAACTACAGGAGGGCTAACACCGGGACCTGCTACCTAAAACCGAATCTGAATGGCTACGAACATCTATGCCAACAGCGAAATTCGAACTCGCAAACTCTGGTACCCAAGAATAGAGCTTTACCATTCTGCCATCGTTTAGCTTAAATTTTAGGAATTAAAATTATAAATCTCTTTGTAAACGCATATTACCTTCGACTCTCTTATTGATAAACTAAGCGTTAACATACTTTTCTCTTATATTGAATGCACTTAGAGTGGATGATGCAATCTAGAAGGTAGGGCGTTGCCTTTCGACACAAAATTCTATGGGGAATAGAATCATAATACTCGTATAAATGATTGCAGCCGTTAGAAAACATCTTTAAAGTGTAGCTTTGGACTAATTCATCCTTAACGGCAGGAGAAAGAAAAAAAAAGGAACAGCGATCCAAAAAACAAACGATTAAATCTGTAATAATATTGCGAGCGAATGTTTCGTGCTACAGATCAAATTTCTAGATATTTTCAGGATATTAAGAACATTTAACTAAATTTCGGATATATTTTTATTCGTTTCCAATAATCGATGGAAAATCAATTTATGTCTTATAATAGCATAGATGTAGTAGTAGAAATATCAAAATTCCCCTCCGTCATAAAAAAGAGAATATACAACATTAAAAAGTTGTTATATCAAAATGCGACTAATCACTCTCGTTGATATTTAAAATTAATAAATAAAATAATAATTCTTAGGTTGATAGAAGCTTAATATTTGAATTTACAAAGTAGACGATCCTTTGGTTTGGTTTGGAACTCAAAGGTTAACTATTTTGTTACAAGAGGGTTGATTAAACCGGGACTTATTACCTAGAAGGACTACGATCATTTATATGAGAAGTATGATTCGAACCTACGAACTCCAGAAATGAACAGCAACGTTAAATCCCTTCGAAATCGTCTTTAAGCAGAAGATCCCATCTAATAAGTATTAGTGTTTCTAAAAGATAACCCTTGAGTTCTAAACTAAACATGCACCATTTGTCAGGCAAAGAAATTGTAAATTTTTTCCCCGCCATAATTAAGCCTCGAGATTTTAACAACAGTTGAACAGTAAATTGTGCATTAGCATAGGCGATTACCATACGTCTAGAGCATCATATAAATTCTGCTAAGTGCAAAACGTTTAAGCTATAGCCTTTTATTGTGCGCATCCAGTTCGTTGCGTCTCCAGACACTGTATTATTAAATCCTACACGGTTTAGTTTGGAGTGTTACGGCCTACTTTTTACAACACGAGGGCTAACGAGACCGGGACCTACTTCTTAAAGCCGATTCCGAACGGTTATGAACATCCATGCCACAGTGGGATTCGAACACCGGTACCGAAGGCCAGCACCCTAACCATTCGACCAGAGCTCGGTTGTCCTACACAAAAAGTTTTTTTTTTTTTAACGCTGTATACCAATCATAAACAAGAATTTTATTAAATAAAAAAGGAATACGGATAGAAAACAAATTCTAACGAACTTATAGGTAAAATTTCATTATATTTCTTCCATTTAATCACCAGCAGAGTGTATTACTTTTTGCCTAATGTTGGGAAAATGTTGAATACCGTTGGAACGGTGTTTGTTGTACCAGCTAAATGGTTAATTCATATGTGAAGCTTAAAAATCTTAAAATGTAGATACAAATAATACTAATAATTTTTAACTGTCTTTAAGAAGGGACAAGTGGAGTATTAAGGTGAATCTATACCTGCCAAAATGGATTTCTCTTTCTTAAAGGTAACACATGGGGATATTAAAATTTCTTCTGGCGGGCTGACATGTTTTAAGAGTTCTTAAAAAAAAATAAATAAATAAATAAATTTAAACTGAACTTTGGATGCACTTTCGGCGTAGGATACCTAAATCTCGAAAAATTTAGCATTTTAAGTAATGTCGAACATAGCGAAACATAGCTGTTAACATACCAACTTTGGTTTGGTTTGGTTCTGGAGCGCTACGATCTACTGTTTTGCACACGAGGGTTAATGAGACCGGGACCTACTGCTTAAAGCCGATTCCGAACGGCTACAAACGTCCATGCCATAGTGGGATTCGAACTCACAAACTCCGGTACCGACGATCAGCGCCCTAACCAATCGGCCATCGTTCATACCAACTTTGAAAATCTCACAATTTAATTAATTCTTTTTAATATCGCAAATTAAACGCGCGAGCTAAAAACACATTTAATTTACAAGTGTGCATATATATATATATATATATATATATATATATATATATATATATATATATTATTTTAACAAATTCTTATTAAAAGAAACTGCTTAAAAAATATTCAAAATAAATATAAATTTTTATGTAATTAGTTATATAATTTTTACCTTTTTTTTCTCTTGAAAAATGAAAGAAATATCAGTGAAAAATCAGTACATAATTAGCATTAGTATTAATTTATAATCGGTATAAATATCACTATATATAATTCTTACCTCTTATTTGATAACGTTGACATGATACGGAATTACACCTAAGCTAATAATTTTTCATAGTCAAAAGTACTCAAATGAAAATCTTAAAATAAAAAAAAATCATTTGACAAAAATCTAAATGTATAAAACAAGATCTAGAAGACCATAGCTCAAAATCGTTTATATATATATATATATATATATATATCCTACTTCGTATCAGATTGTAGAAAATTATGGTTCCTTTTTCGTTCGAGATTTTTTTAAAATTAAATGAAAACCGTACGGTTTGACATGCAAACGTAAAATATTGCAATGTGAACCAAATACATACAATGTACGGCAAAACCATACAAGTTGGCAAAGTTGAAGGATTCTGGAGAGGACCACTCATAAATGATGTCACGCTTGGAAGAGCGGCTTTCTGAAATGGCAGTTTGTGACAAGGGAAAGGGAGATAACAAGAAGTGTGACATCAGATATTTTAGTTAAAATAAAAACGTTTAAAATCAGCAATTAAATTTCCATGTTATTTTAAAATTACCAAAATTTGAAGGTATTTTCTCAATTTGGGCGAAAACAATTTTCATGTGATTTCATGTTTTGAGAATATGGTAGAAGCAGAAATTCTTTACTTAGAAGAAAACCTTCCCCTGTCAAACCCTTGAAATATCCAATAAAAGAAATCTTATTTCTTACAAAATAAATACATTAATCATTGTTTTAGTTATAGATGCCATTAAAACACATAGTCAAAATTTGAGAATAAAATCTGGACTATGATCTATAACGTAGTGTTTTGCTTCTGAACTGCAACAATATATGTAATATTACGTGAAATGTGGAAAGAGGGAAGAGAGGGGGTATGCTGCAGTGTGACACTTTGTACCAAAGAAGTTAGGAGTCCAAAATATTGAAAATGAGTGTGATATCATTTATGGACAGCCTAAGTTTTCTATTTAGCAAAAATTCTAAAATATAGCATATGCTCTTTTAGACAAATTCTCCACAGGATTGTAAATTATGGTTTTCTGAAGCCAAGTGGTTGGTAGAGAGGTGATTCTAAGCTAGAACTATTTTTTATATACTACCTACCTGCATGAAATTGGTGAAATTATAGGTCGATAACAGACTACAGCACTGACAAGTGTTAGCGGCGGTATGTCCGGGATAACTTCAATATATCTTTTACATAGAACGGAAAATGAAATAAGTAATAACGTTTGCATGAAATAACAGTGATGTCGACATCTATTAAACTTGAAGAAATAAATTTTTTGAAGCATTCAACAATAATCACACTAGTAAGCAGTCACCCAGATTCTGCTAATGAAACAGAAAAGCATATTAGCTCAGATACCACATCAAGCCACACTGTCTCAATATATAGCAATGCCCTAGAGATTATAAGCAGAAATTATCAGTAGCAAATACTACAATGTAAAAATGCACGTTTGTGGCGTTTTAACAAAATGCGATTTGTAGTTCGAACTGTTAAATAAAAGACAAATGCAAGTTTAAAAAAAAATGTCACCTTGGATATACACCAAGACAATATTCAACGGTGATGACCTTTTGTCATGCAAAAGTTCCAAGACATCTGGAAGACGTAAAATGGATCTTCACTTCTTTTTTTTTTAAATGCAACTCAAGGAATAAAAGAATTAGATAGTCACTTCTTAGTCGTTTCAATTGTTTAGAGAACTACGCAGCGAGAAAGAAAATATTGTTAAGCAGTTGTATTTTATTCTTTCTGCGCAAAAATTGCCACCAAAGCAAACTGGTTTTTATTGATACTAAAATTACCCGTTTAAAACAACGATATTTTCCCCCTTCCACTACATACCAATTTATAAACATCGAGAAATAAAGTAAGTCAACTCAAAGAAGAAATTACTCTAATTTTATATCTAAGTAGCGGGATAATAAGTCAAGAGATTTAGGAATAAATAAACAGCACTCTTATTTGATAACGTTTACACGATAACAAAACAGAGAAGAGGAGAGTTAATACAACTGAATAAAATAACATTGTTTACATATTTTTAAAGTATAATTTTCGGCTACATAGTTATTTAATTAATTTCTTTACTTTTAAAACTATCAACAAAAAATGAGTTTTCAAAAAACATTACATATCACTCTGATTCTTGCCTTAAGCGTTTGCGGGTATTTAGACTTGTGCTTCTTTGCAATCAAATACACATAAATGGTTGGTTTGGTTTGGAGCGCTACGGTCTACTGTTTTGCACACGAGAGCTAATGAGACCGGGACCTACTGCTTAAAGCCGATTCCGAATGGCTACGAACATCCATGCCTTAATGGGATTCGAACCCACGAACTCCGGTACCGACGATCAGCGCCCTAACCAATCAGCTAGCGTTCGGCTACACATAAATGGCTCTGATTACTTCGTTATCTTGTTTCACTGACGATTTGTTTCTTCTCTCACGAAAAACCCCTGTATGGTGGAAGCCCCCTCCCTCATAGTGGACGAATAAATCTTCCATGGAGGTGGTAGCGAGTTCAGAAAAGGCTATTATATTATTATATGCACGAGCTAAATCTTATAGCCCTGCAATATATTTTTATTTATTACATGCAATTATCCAACAGAAAAGTAAACTATGTTGATTACAAATTATTTCAGAATTGTAGTTTGACCGGGCTCTAGGCAGTTGTCTCATTTGTCAAGTTCACAACGACGGCTATACAGCCCTGCAGTGGGCACTGAAGCCTTCCCGAAGGACGGTAGAAAATTCAGAGGCAAATGGTGAGCGTTAAGGTAGTCAATTGGGGGGGGGGACGACATATTTATATAAAAATATACATATCTATAAAAATAATCAGTCGAATCATATTGTATTTACCGCAATAAATGCGATAATACAACTTTCAAAAGTAAATTTCGTGATTTTTACAACAGACCGCTGTTAGGCCATCCCCGTGATAGACAGTAACTACAATTGTATTTCATTAGTTGTATTTGGCTGAACGTGAGCTCAGTGCTGTAGCTAATTTACTAATCTAAGAAAAGGAACATTAGTGAACGTAGAGATTAACGAATAATGTTCACGAAATCGGGACCCAACATTAACAAATTGTCAAAACGCCACCAGCCTCAACCATCTCTCTCCCTGTTTTAAATTTCTAACTGATTTCAAGCTTGTTGTAAATTTTAAATTTGATGACTATTTTTTACTTAATTTAATGAACAATATAATTAATTTATACTTCGCGTTTCTTATTAGATAGAAAGATAAATACACTTCTTGTATAAGGGGCGGTGGTTGACAAAAGACTGGGAACCTCAGATCTAGGCTAACAGCGGGATTCCAACTCGCAGATTCCGTACCAAGAAGCAGCATCGCCTAGCTCTACACAAATTTTCTCATATATTTTCTTTCAATCCTTTTCTTAGAGAATGTTAGTTAATAACTGCAAATACACGCAGTTATCAATCGTTGATTTAGTAGACATACCTTAAGAAAACTTCACTACACAGACATATCACGTATGATTATTAGCTTGGCAACTGAACAAATAGCCGAAAAATTTTTGCCACTGGTCACAATTGCCATTTTCCGGTTTATATATTGAGTAAGTGGAGCACATTAAAACTCGCACTTTTGAAACATCAATAAAAACATTTTGGGTCGCCCAGGTACAGCCCTTGCACTTTACTCGGACAACACACCCTGTGCAACAAAACTAACTTTGAACCTTGAAGAGAAAGTACAAATGATTAATTCTGATGACGTAAAATCAAAATTTTAAAAAATGTGCATAATTTATAGGCGTACAAGGAAGCCATATGGTATACATTCGATTTTTTTAAAAGAGTAGACTTGCATTGTTTCAACTCCATGTTAATACGTTGATATCTTCATGTGACTGTTGTAGACCTCTGCGAGAATGCAGCGTTAATATCCTGCGATTTTCTGTTATATAAAATGCAAATTGCTATCAAAAACTTTTTAAGTTTTTTTATAAAAGCAGTAAATATAATGAATAACTTACAACATGAAGCGCATTAATATATGTTGATATAAAATAGCAAATAAATGACTGTTCTCCTATCCTTGGCATCATTATTGCCCGATATTTGATGCTAGACGCGGCAAAAAATTTAATAACCTGAACCGTCACGTCATAGGTCACGAGACTGCAACAGTTAAAGTAAGCATATAAGAGAAACATTATTGCCGTTTTACTTAATCAACGTTGAAGATTTAATATAATATGTCATTTGTAATGTAATGTAGTTATATAGGTGGAAGTTTGATTCTTTCGAGAATAAGGGGGAGGAAGAGGTTAAAATAGTTGTTTATAAAATCAAATGTGCTCCATTTCTAAGTTACACACGTATAGATTCAGAAAATGCCGCATCCTCTTATGAGTGATCACTTTTTATTTATATTTAGCAGAAATTTCTGCCAACGAGTATTCTAGTACATAATTAATATATTACTTAAAGAATTACAAAGGTGCTTTATGCATAAAAAAATAAAAAAAAAAAGATTCAGAAAATGCTGTTTTGATATAAATTATTTAAGTGTATTAAGAATTTTTTTTTTTTTAACAAAACTGTTTTATGCTCTAAACAAATCATATTTTTCTTTTAGACACTTCATCAGTAGCGTATTTAAACACATATCACAGACAAGGTGTATGACTAAATTTATTATGTGGATAACTTAAATCAATATTACAAAATCAAACTTTTGGTTTCTTAAAATATTTGATTATCAATAACTTACTTTCTTTAAAAATAAAAATGCTAAATTTTTAAGATCTGACAAACAAAATTTGGACAATCTTTTTGTTAAAAAAAAAAAAAAAAAGGACTGGACTTTAAGGGATTACTTTCACCAAGTGTGATAAAAACGAAATTTTTTTTTAAAAAGTGACTAATTTTTAATAATTCACTAGCATGTTTAAAAAACAAATCTTCTACAATGCAAGTAAATGCTTACATTAATGTGCCTTAAAACACAAAAATGATATCTAATGGAACATTATCTCATACAAAACAGTGGTACATCACATGACACAAGGAAAGAAAAAAATATTTCACAGTTACCTGAAAATATGCTCAGTAAGAAAGATGTAAGTGTGCTCTGCAATTTTCTACATATTTGTAAATTGTAATAAAGGCTAAGGTTCTTCATTCTGATAAGCTCTAGAAAATTCAAAATTTAGGATAAAACAAAAATTAACCATCTTTTTAAATCTCAGCTAATAAAAAACTGCATGATTTTTTCTATGCACAAATCTAGAATGTTAGATCTTTTTGAACTCATCCTAAAAACTAAAAAAATCAAAACTCTTTCATTATATATAAAAAAAATCTATTTTTAAGTTTTAAGTACAGTAAATCATACCAAGCTAACTCTGTATCGCTTGGTTTGAAATACCATGGTCAAATTTTTCGCAATACTAAGACAAACAAGAACCTGCTGCTTAAAGTCAATTAGAAATTACTATGAACACCTACACCTACCATTTCCAATTTAGAAGTCTAATATTTTTGCATTAAATTTCTATCTTCCATATATAGATAAAGATGAGAAATGCCCTAAAAATTTTATTCTCTCGGATATATTGTTTTGCGTTTGATAGAACCTTTCAAATATAAGGGAAGAAATATCACTACAGATAATTTTTCACATTGAATCTGTTCCAAAAAAAACAAAGAACACTGGTCTCAATGAAGCAAATGAAATGGAATATGAAAGAAATAACCTGTATTTGTGAGAAAAAAGTATACATGTTATTATACTATACACTTATTCAAGCAGGATAGTATAACTTTTATCAAGGAAAATACAATAAAATTACTTATTTATCTACCTTCAACCTGCAGTCAATATTGACAACAATCACCCAAGAAAGCTTCATGGAAGGATATTTTATAACTCAAAAAATTTGGTGTTGACGTTGCTGCCAAATGGCTCAGGAATATTCTGTGAATGTAGGTTCAAGGAGGTGACTAGATTACATGTTCTAGAAATACCATGGTCAAATTTTTGGCAATATGAAGACAAACTAGAACCTACTGCTTAAAGTCAATTCCAAATGACTATGAACACCTATACCAGAAGTAGGGTTCAAATCAATGGAGTATCCAAAAGCAGCCTACTCATTTGGCTATTATCCAATAAATGACCCTGTACAGCAATAAATATAAATGACAATCAGTGTCATAATGAGGGATTGCAGGAGGCACCCACCACAGATGCAACTAGGTTTAAGGGGCAAAAAAAGGATGCCAACTATAGTTGCATAGGATTTTTATTTTATCGCACTATTTCCCTACACATGAACCAAAACTGACTATCTTTGGCATTTCTCATCTCCTGACCAATTAGACAGAGGAATTTATTATATCGCATGCATGATACCAGGAAATTGAGAAGCAATGTACGTTAGTGATAATTTCACAGTTGATGTTAAATTAGATAATAGCGGTAATAATGCAAAAATAATAATTTCATTGATCTGCTAGATGGAACATAATTGGTTTGGAGTGCTACAATCTACTTTTTGCAACACGAGGGCTAATGAGATCAAGACCTATAACTTAAAGACTATTCAGAATGGCTACGAATATCCATGCCACTGTGGGATTCAAATCCACGAACTTCAGTACCGAAGGCCAGCCCCCTAACCAATTGGCCATTGTTCAGCAACACATAATTGTAACATATATATTCAACATAGATGCCTTAACAAATTCATTATTACATATACAAGCAACTAATTTTAATATTTAATATTACTATAGCTTAATAGTATTTATAGTACAATTAGTAAAATTTAACTTGTAACATGAAAATTTAAATTGTTTTTGTCATTATTAGGTTACAATGAGGCAGAAGTTACACTTGCCACAGGTGCTTCATGTCATCATTACAGCACTGATGTCAATGACAGTGCTTCCAAAGTTTACATTCTAAAGAACTTCCAGAAGAGGGATTCAAACCGATGGAGTCAGCATTCAAAGGCAGTGCACTATCCACATGACCTTCATCCAACAAGTAACTTTTCATACCAACAAACATAAACGGCACTAACAGTGCTTCCAAAGTTTACATTCTGAAGCATTTCAAAGAGCAGGATTTAAACCAATGGACTCTGTCCAGTATCAACTTGACCAATATACAGCAAATAACACCACATAGCAGAAAATATAAATGGCAATAACAATGCATTGACTAGTTTATATTCTGAAGAAATTTGAAAATATCATTTATTTCAGACTGCCAATTTTAGTAAAATTTATATAAACCTCAACTATTTACTCTTTAATGAATAACACAAGAAATAATTGAATATGTAGAATTAAAATTTGATTCTTTTAAAACTCTGTACTCTGTTGAAATGCTGTATAAAAGACTTATCACATGTCAACATGTATGTGTAGAAAAAGCAACAGATTCAGTTTAGAATTCCATTTCCTGTTGAAGAATATGTGGCTTTCTTGTATGATAACAAAAGATTTGCAACTGATTAAAGGCCTTTTCAAAAGTCAACCTGAGCTAAAAATAAATCAGTTGAAATTTTTTTGCTCTAACACAAGAAACTTACACATTCTTAACCAGTTAAAAAAAACTAAACCTTACATGTTGATGTGTGATAAGGTCTTAAAAAAATAAAATGCTACAATACTTTCGAAGAAAACTAGAGA
Organism: Pardosa pseudoannulata; assembly: GCA_032207245.1. Taxonomy (NCBI): domain Eukaryota; kingdom Metazoa; phylum Arthropoda; class Arachnida; order Araneae; family Lycosidae; genus Pardosa; species Pardosa pseudoannulata. The sequence continues at coordinate 182,262,722 of CM063498.1, forward strand.
ATTCCCATATAAACAGAGTATTAACTAAATTAATACAGTATATAATATGAAAGATATTCATTTTATATTATAATATGATATATAAAATATTTTATATTATAATATGATATTCATTTAATATTAGGGGGAAATTTGTCATCAACAAAAGCCACCCAAAAGAATACTTCTAAGGTTGCATACAAAAGTTAAAGTATTAAAAATATGAACTGGTCAATAAAATTCTTTGCAAAATTTAGTATAATGTTAAATGTTGTACAGAATAATTTTTTAATAAAACAAAATCTTAAGATATAAGGCTATAAAATATAAAAAAAGTTAACCGAAAACTGTTTAGTCATATTTCTTCAACACTTATATTTGGTATGTTAAACAAATATTTATTAATATGAAATGATAAACTAAATTCAATTTTCAATCATATTGCCTCTCTTTAATATATCAAACTAAGAATACATATAACAAATTTAATATCTATGTAATATAATAGTAATATATGTGAATATCAGACATGTGTCATCAATAACTGTTCAAAGTAAGCAGATGTTGACATTTATAAGAGTAAAATATTACTCATAGTAATCAATACTTTGTTAATTTAATAAAATAATTAAATAAAGGCAAAGTTTTACACAACTTTTCAAACCACTATTTCTTTTTTTAACCACACACTCTTACTAACAAATATTGACTATACTTTCCTGTAAAGAGACATCCTTATAAACAGAAACTGTTTTCTATCCATTATCTTTATTATCCTGGAAGCAAAAGACTTTCTGCCTCCCCTCCACATACAAAAAAGGGACTGGAGAAAAATTTTATGACACATACATAGTAGGAATAAAATTTAGGTTAAATATTGTGATTGATAGAAAGAAGAGAATCACATCTGCCTTATCTCTAAAAAGTTGACATCTTTTGGATTTTGTATGTGACAATTAGATAATATCTGTAATTTTGTTAAAAGTTTCCGTAAGTATGGTTCATATATACCTTGGTGACAAGAAGAGTTTATTTGGGGCATGTGTTGCATCAGGCTAATAAACAGCTTACTTTACATACTTATGGCTAATTGTTCTTCTATTACAAACATAGAAAAATCTGATGTGGGCATATGACTTCCTTGTATACCTATTATATTCCACATTTTTCTATGATGTGTCATTGTAATTATCATTTGCACATTCAAAGTTAGTTTTGTTTCTCATTTGTCTGAGTAAAGCTCAGTACTGCAATCTAAGAAAGACCCACAATGATAATATTCTTTATACTGAAATCCTTCTACATATAGATATTTCATTATAACCAAAATATTTTACAATTACAATATTTCCTACACTCCAAACCATGAAGTAATAGAGAAAAAGATTTAAAATTAATCTCTGAAAACAATAACTTTTTACTTTTGTTTTAAAAAATGGAAATTAGAAAAAAAATAGAAGCATTGTTGCAACTTCATATGAATGTCAATATTTTTGAGTAGCATCATTGAAGATCGATAGCATTAATGCGTATTATAATAAGATTTTTAATAATATAAAGTGCAGATTGCAATCAAAAATAAAAACACCCAACTGAATATTATAATAGTTCTATAAATAGAAAATTTCCATACTTTATGGCTAATTGTTTGTAAGTCATGTCTAACAGAGTTAATACTAGAACTGCAGCATGGATCATTTTGACCTAAAATCAATTACGTTTCCAATTTTATTGAAAAGTTACTAATAAAATTCAAAAGAAATCTTGACGTTTCCAAAATTTAGACCAATAATAATCTGTAAAAATACAATATGCTACATACTTATTAGTTTTTTGTTTATAATACTTGTATCTAAAACTGTGAGATGGGTCATTTTGACCCATTATCACATGTTTTGCAATTAACCTTTTCTTGGGATGGGAAATATTTAAATAATTTTCTTTTTATTGCCCATATGGGAGCAGAACAATACCTCAAAGTAAAATGGTCATCTTACAAGAACAGGGGGAGAGATTCAGAGAGGTGTTATTGATAACAGTAGGACAGCTGAGAATTTAATTGTAGTAGCAATAGACAGTATTGCAAAGTAAATTACTCTCTGAAATTTTGTTATAAAATATCTTAAATAATGGTAAATAATTGTTTTCGTCTAAGAGAGTCATCCTCTTATGACTTTGTACAGGAAAATATGTCTCTGGTTAGCTTATTTGAAGCACAGTCTGCTGATGCGGTTTTAGCCTATGGAATGGAATCTAGTCTGCTTGTGGTGCAATACTACCATTTCCAATTTAGAAGTCTAACAAGTTTGCATTAAATTTCTACCTTCCATATCTGGGTAAAGATGAGAAATGCCCTAAAAAATCTTATTCTCTCCGATACATTGTTTTGCGTTTGATAGATCTTTTCGAAAATAAAGTAAGAAATATCACTACAGATAATTTTTTCACAAGATTGAATCAGTTCCAAAAAAACAAAGAACACTGGTGTAAATGAAGCAAATGAAATGGAATATGAAAGAATAACCTGTATTTGTGAGAAAAAGTATACATCTTATACTATACACTTACTCAAGCAGGATAGTATAACTCACAGTTTATCAAGGAAAATACAGTAAAATTGCTTATTTAGCTACCTTCAACCTACAGTCTATATTGAAAATAATCACCCAAAAAAGCTTCATGGAAGGATATTTTACAATTCAAAATATTTGGTGTTGACGTTGCTGCCAAATGGCTCAGGAATATTCTGTGATTGTAGGTTCAAGGAGGTGGCTAGTTCACATGTTCTGGAATATTTTAAATCTTGATGGGATTAATTCACGGATTTTATACAAAGAAGTTATTGGAATAAAATTTAGGTGAAAATACTTTCAACAACCCATTGAAGAGTTGCATACTGCGAATAATAATTGCAAACGAAAATACAAGTCATATACAACGACAAAAGCTGATACTACTGAAAAGCCTATGCAGATGAGAAAAAGAATTTGTTACCAAGCTTCTAAATGTGGAAACAAAATTGTAGAAATTTGTTCCGACAATAAAATACCAGTATGCAAAAAGTATACAAAATATATAAAAAGTTGTGCATGAAATGCGTAAGAAACCTTGACTGGTTAGAAACTAAATATTTCAATTAATGTTGTCTATATATTTTTCTAACTATTTAAAATTTTACATGTTGCAACATTATTTTTTCATATTTATCTATTTATTGGCTAAAATGAATAAATATCATTCCCATTTAAATGCAGAGTACTTTTTGTATAACAACCAACACAGGTTTATATTATTCGGGGTCAATTTGACTCATCCCATGGTTTTAGGTATGCCACATATTTAGTGTTAATAAACATTATATTAAAAGTTTTCACTGTAAAAAGTGTACACAGTTTTGAAATTAAAGTTTCCTTCAAACTTAACACTGGAACTTGTTAAAATTTATTCGTGAATGGTCAACCTGAAATCAGCTACATAAAAGTTTTCTCTTTATATCCCGTAACAAAATTTCTACTTTTGTTGCTATAGAAAATTATTACATAACTTGACCCTACACTAATTGTACACTTAATTACAATTTAAAATTAAAAAATTTTAGATATTTTTGCTGGTTTATTTTTAAAGGCCTTTTATATTTATGTGACATTCTCAAAAGAAGTTTTAAGGATTAATATATAAAACTGCTTTAATTAATTTAACTGTCTACAGTTCTCTTCCTTTGTAGAAGAGAATATTATGTAGGCATTTAAAACAGCTATATTTTAAAAATGAAAAAAAATTTTTTTTTTAGGTCAATTTAAAATTTTAGGAATAACATTTTAAAATACGAATATACAAATGACAGCAAGTACTGAAATTTGACACATGGTGAATATCAAAATGCTTAGATTAGTCAGCCTAAATGTTGTACACCTAAACTATGAGGAAATCCACGATTGTTTTGCTAGTGGTCATTACTCACCTTTAAAGACAGACTTAGAATATTATTCTCCACCCCCCACTGATACGGTAGTCAAAGAAATTTTTACTAGCTCTATCCTAACTAATCTTTTCTTGATTTCTTTGAGAAATCATTGTGATTCCTAGAGTTGATGTAGGGATTGAAAAAATGATAGTGCTGTTTGAAGAACTTGATCGCTGAGGTTCAGGCAGTAGACCCACTGTGCAACCTTCCATCATTGATTGTGCATGGGTGTTGTCCTGCAACAGTCCTGTGACTCTCTCCTCAGTCCTCCATCTGAGGATGCAGGTAGAGAGTCACATCTGGGACACCATTTTACTGCCTCAGTCTTATACTTTTGAACCTCGATTGGCTCAGGTTATTGCACAGATGGCTCTGTAAGCGACATGAATTTTCCTCTCAGAGGTCTGTGACTTTAGGGGTTGCAACCCTAGACGGTTGGCATTGCTAGTAAGCTCTTTGGAGACATAGATGAAGGTTATTTACTGTTACTCCCTCTATACCATTGAAAAGTGTCCGAAGTCCCCCAGAAAAACCAAGACATATGTTGGCCCTCCCCCTCTCAGAAGATTAAAGCTTCTTTGTATGTACATACAGACATAACACTAAAACTTGTCAAAATTTATTCAGCCATGGTTTATATGAGCATGGCTTATATGAAATTTGAACACTGCAAATTTTATGATGACCTATTATTACTTTGTACAGGGAACTGAAAAGGAACAAGCTTTTGTTACCACATCTCAGGAACCAAATAATGACGATTTGTCCCCTTGACATAAACAATTTCATTCTTCTCATTTAATATAACATTTATTTTATTTATATTTTACTATGAATAAATTTTTCATTTATTATTTTGTTTATGTATTATAATAGGAAAAAATAAATACACTTTGATCATAATTAAAGTATATGCAATTTTTTTATGAAAGGTACTCAGTATTATGAAAATTACAGAAAGGGTACAGATGCCAGTAGTTAGCGAAATATTGGATTAGTAATATAGGAAAAGGATAATGTGGTTTCTGAATGATTTTGTTAAATATACGCATGATAGGTAATGCTTATTATAAATATAAAAAACATGCAGCTCTAAGACCTTCGATACAACCCAAACCCTTAAATTTTGGAACAAATTAATAAAACAACTTGTCTGAAAATTAAACTTTCCCTCTTTAAAGCAACCTGATGTTTAAAAATTGTAATATTAATTGAAAAAGTAAATTTAAAGTTTTACAAAGCCTAAAATTTTAGACTAAAATCTCAGTTATATTAGCACAAACTATATATCATCAAAATAAATGTAAATAAAAATGTAAATTTCTTCTTGGTATAATAAATATGAAAAGACAAAATGAAAATATTTTAAAGGTACAAAAAATTAGCATAAATAATTATGAATAACCTTAATTAAAATTTAAGCTTCCTGAAATCTTCCCTATATAATAGCTTTACATAAATGACAAAATAGCAGAATTTAACTAATAAATTTTTATTGAATCTCTCAAATTTTTCAAAAAATGAAATAATTCACATTTCTGTTTTCAAGATGACTGTAATCTAGTTTCCCACTGCATGACACAGGCATGAGGAAATAATCACAGAAATCCCACAGCACATTTGAAATACACACTACATAAAGAAAGACAAATATCAGAAGGAAAACTGGAAAAAAAAATTAAATTACTAACAGCAATATATATGAATATTTGTTAAAGAATGTACAAAACATAATTAAAAACTTACAGAAATAATAAATTCATTTACATTAAAAAATAAAATAAATTTAAAGTAATAATTTAAAATTGTAAAATATTTGTTTATATATATACAAAATACTAAACTAATAAACCTGAATTTAATAAACTGACACCAAAAATAATTAAAATATATAATGTTAAATCTCTCATCCTAACTTTATAATTGGTAGATTTGCCCTAAGCAAAGTTCTTTCAATTAACAAATGGACACAACTGCAAAGTAATAACTTAGGTTCAGATCTTACTTAGGTTAGATCAGATGTTAAAATAGTTGAAAGATATGATCCCTGTGACAAATTAAGTCCTAAGATTAAAATTCGGTCAGAGGGTTGTCCAAACTGTCTTGATTGTTTGAGTTACTGATGTTGCTTGTAGAAGAGTTACATGAATATCTATACTTATGTCCATATCTATATCTATATATATATATATATATATATATATATATATATATATATATATATATATATATATATATATATTTGTGAGTTTAATTATATAGTTGAGTAATGTGTAATAGTAATTTGTTGTATTATTGTGTATTATCTAACAATTGTAAGTATTGTGTCTCACCTGTCAATTAAGTTTCAGATTTGGATTAATTGAAGTGTAATCCCAATCTTGAGGGGAGGGTGTAGGGACAGGCGAGTAATAATGAACGGTCAGAGAGCGCCACCTAGGGAGAAAGTAAGTAGATTGGAAGAGAACGTCGGAGGTGATTGTAGACTCCAGACGTGTAAGCGAGGCTCTAAGGATAGATCCTTGAGTTGATATAATTGGTTACTGTAAATATTGTAATATTTGTATATATAATTGTTCGGTAGTAGTTTGTGCTGTCTTAAAATAAACCTTAATGTTGAAAAAAATAAATCTACTTTGGATGTGAATTTATACAACGGCTCGGCGATCTTCACAGACATCACTTATTCTTCTTCTCCTTTTAACAACCTTCTTTCAACATTGAAATGGGCTAACTCATGAACTTTTTTTAGGATATTATTGTTTGATTGCTATTTATTTAGGTTTATTTACATTTAAACTTAAATTCTTGTCCATCAAAACATGTTTAAATATGTACAGATAGAATAGTACAGATATATGAAAAGAAATTTGTAAAAACAGAGACTATATAACAGACAAATACATTAAATTTAATATTTTTATAACCAGTTTAATGAGTTAAGATGAGATATTTAACACACTTTTCATTAAAACTATGCAATGATTTTTTTTTTTTTTTAGTTTGATTTTAGAGTAAAATGATGTTCAAGAGAAATAATTTAAACAAATTTCAGACAATTCTTAAACTATATTGATTTCATAATAATATTAATTCGAATAACTAATTTTTAGAGTATATATAAGAATATAAGATATTAAAAATACTTACTAAGCTTCAATATTGTTCTTTTCTCGACCAGCTGCAAAATGTGAAATAAAACTATAAACTAACTGGAGAATAAAAGAGTAGGTATTTAACAAATTCATACCGTCTTAAAGACTGGCTGCAAATATTTAACTACATAAAAAATTAGTTTATAGATTTTACTAAGTGAAACTAGTTACTAAATAATCTTTCAGAGAAATAAGAGTTCCTAAAAAAAAAAAAAAAAAACACTTTAATTAGTAAGCCAATTTTACCATACTTATGTTTAGATAAAATTTATTTAATTTTCTTAAATATTTTCTAAACTTATACAATATTGAGGAAAATTATTTTAATTTAAAACTTTTATGCACAGTTACATTAATTTTTAAATCCAATTTTTCCTTTTGAATCTTAACTTTATTTCTTCATACAATTTTGAAAGCTATGTACAACTATACAATAAATAATGAATGAATACATACCAACATTTCCAGTACGTTTACACTTCTCCTCTGCTTATTGCAGAAGTGAAATAGCTGAACATCTACTACACATTGAAATCGCTATAATATATAACTCTTTGAAACAGAAGGTAAATATTTAAATAATTCATCCTTTGTTTATAAACAAATTACAATCCAATAGGTGCATTGTCTGAAGAAGTAGCAATTTACATCTAAATAAATTTTAATTACATCTTCACTGGAACGTTTTAGAATAGGGAAATTGAAAAAAAATCTGTTAAAGTACATAGTTGTTAGCACCAAAATGTAAATATTTTACTTTAAATTTTAATGTAAAATGCCTTTCCTTTCTTCAAAGGACAATGAAACTTGGATGATACAACTCCTCATGATCATTCTTTCTAAATTTGAAAAATTTGTTTGACAAATCATGTAAATCAATTTATATTTTAATGTGTAATTAAGTTTCAAAACTAGATTTAGGACCCTATTTCCTTCTTCAATAACAGATTTACACAACACTGTAAAGTATATCTATTCGATATCAAACGAGTCTATTGTACATAAAAAAAAGGCTTGATATGCTTTATATTCATCTTTATTTAGACTAAGATGACAGATGTGATTTTCATGGGAAAACATTTAAAAAATAAAAGGTTTAAATATAATAATTTAAATAAATTAGGGAAGGAGAAATATATTTATAATACTATATACAGATGGTCACAAAAGTATAATTATCAAATTCTCTGATAAGTTTTCTAATAGAAATTCACGTACTTGTCAACAGCACAGTTGTTTGTTAACACCTACATTTTTTCCACCCACCCTTAAATAAGTCTAAGAAATCTCATAAATTTTACATTAAAAAAAAGTAAGCAGAATATTTTAGGCTAGGATAAAACATAAAATGATAATACATATTAGGCTAAAGAAAATGTCAAATACAAGATTAAATAATTGTACAGTATTACAAACCAGTTTGACTATTCTCTACACAGTGATTTGAAATAAATTAAGAGTAATTACATAGTAGAAATTTATTCACACTTTGAATACAAGACCAAAGAAAAATGATTATGTGCAATACTGATTGTTTACACACACACATACAGGATCTCATAAGAACCTGATTATTCCTGTCATTTTCAAATTATCAGACATTTCCTCATTTTATAGGTTTATAGCTGCTGTGGAAGATCATTTAAAAAGTGGTAGATGTAACAATATATATAAACATAACCCAGGGGGTAATTATGATCCCATTTTAAAAATTATAAGCTATCATACAGCAAAAATCTATTATATTTTTAAATAACTCATAATATAAGTGATGAATATAACTGTTTTAATAAACTAAATTTCGAAAAGAAAAAAAAAAGAACTATACACAAACTAACAGTTTCTTAGAAGTTTAATAATTCTTGACTTGTCACAAGATGATTACAAGTAGTCTAGTAACTGATATGCAAGGCTAGAACCCTAGGGCAAATGACTAAAGTGTCTCAATGTATACTCAGAGAAAGCACAAAATAATCTGAGAGTCTGGGTGGTTCATTTTCTGGAAGGATGGCACCTGGGCTCCCATCCCAGGGCCATACTGTGCTATGATGCAGACAGGTATGACATAACAAGTGATCTAGCATTATTGGTGTAAGGTGTTTTTGATAATATATAAGGTTGGTTTGATTTTGAGTGCTATGGTCTACATTTTTGCTACATGAGGGTTGATGAGACCTTGAACCATGGCTTAAAACTAATTCTGAATGACTATGATCATCCAAACCAACAGTTAGATTTGAACCCACAAACTTCCATACCAAAGAGCAGAGCCATACCCATTCAGCTGTCATTTGGCAATAAAACATAAAAGAAATTTTCAATTTTTATTATTATTTGAGAAAAGCAAGAGTTACTGTTGATTCTGTACTTTTCTCTCGCATAAGCCTTCAAGCAAGAAACTTTATACATTCAAACATATGCTTCCTTTACATTTTACAGTGCCTACGGTGAACAATTTAGTTAACACTTAATTTTAACACAGCTATAAAAAGGCACTATAAACTCATAAGATGACTTTTTAAAATATAAGAACATTAAAATTATTAAACTACTATAATTTCTTTATTCAGCAAGAGCTTCTGATATACATTCAAACTCTGTATCTAATCATTTATTATACTTGTAGGCTAAACATTGTGAATGAAGTAAAACAAATGAAATAAAAATAATGATGTTCTATAATTACTTAAAGTAGCATTGACAAAGTATATATAGTCAGGACTGGTTCTGGGCACATATCTCTATCAATGTATGCATGTAGTCGATATTCTATTAGCTACCCTAGAAATTTAATCGTTTGCATACATGCACATACTGCAAACCTACTAGTCCTGACCCTGTATATATTTGCTTAAAACAATCTATTATAATATTGAATCAGATGCTAAATAAAAAGGAAGATTTAAATTTTAGCATAGTGAGCAAGATAAAAATATTCACAAGTTAAATAAGACAAAGTTTTCAAATTAAATATATAACACTTAAATTATAGACAGCTCAAATAAGGATACAATGCTTTATCTTTAGCTAGTAGATCTTGGTACATTTGTTCATAAGAAACACCAAAGTCATAAATATTAGGCTTGTCAGGGGCAGGTCCAGGTAATTTCACTTGATTTCCTGAACCAAATGAACGTACCTTGAAACCCTTTTTGCTGAAAAGATAAATAGCAATAAAAGCTTGAAATGTGATAAAATAAATATCTCAACTTGAAATAAAATCTTATATCCTCAATATCAAGTTAAGTTTTTTTCAGCAGTTTTAGAAGCTTTATTTAAAATAAAGTAACAACTAACAACATTACGTATATTTTATTAATTAAACAACTGTATAACAAAAAAAATTTCATAAAATTTTTAAAGACTGGTAAGAAAAATGAAATAGGATGACTATAAAACAAAGTTTTTAAATATGCCTGAAGAATCTAAATACTTTAAAATGAAGGAACATTTCCGTGTACTTTTTTTTTTAGTAATATATTTACATATATGCTTAATTCAGAAAATTTAATTTAAAATAAAAAAAAACAAGGAAAACAAATTTAGATTAATAATTTTCCAATGCATTCCATTATCCAATCTAACAGTTTATATATTTTATCAGACCTATATAAATGAAATATCCATTTTAAAAGTAAGACACAGATAATTCATAAATATATTTTTAAAAAAATTATAAGACACATATGGTGAATTCTTAGTCTGGTCATATATAGTTCATACAATAAAAACAAAAAACTATATACAATGTTACTCCACATCTCTTTCATTGTGTGTGTGTGTGTGCTTATACTTCTCTAACCAAATAAATGCAACAATCTAAAGCCCTGTCAAACCAAACTAATTATTTTTAAAACTAACTAAAATCTTATATCCTCAATATCAAGTTAAGTTTTTTTCAGCAGTTTTAGAAGCTTTATTTAAAATAAAGTAACAACTAACAACATTACGTATATTTTATTAATTAAACAACTGTATAACAAAAAAAATTTCATAAAATTTTTAAAGACTGGTAAGAAAAATGAAATAGGATGACTATAAAACAAAGTTTTTAAATATGCCTGAAGAATCTAAATACTTTAAAATGAAGGAACATTTCCGTGTACTTTTTTTTTTTAGTAATATATTTACATATATGCTTAATTCAGAAAATTTAATTTAAAATAAAAAAAAACAAGGAAAACAAATTTAGATTAATAATTTTCCAATGCATTCCATTATCCAATCTAACAGTTTATATATTTTATCAGACCTATATAAATGAAATATCCATTTTAAAAGTAAGACACAGATAATTCATAAATATATTTTTAAAAAAATTATAAGACACATATGGTGAATTCTTAGTCTGGTCATATATAGTTCATACAATAAAAACAAAAAACTATATACAATGTTACTCCACATCTCTTTCATTGTGTGTGTGTGTGTGTGTGTGCTTATACTTCTCTAACCAAATAAATGCAACAATCTAAAGCCCTGTCAAACCAAACTAATTATTTTTAAAACTAACTCAATTTTAAAATGCTGTTTTAGAAGGGATTGACACAAATATAAACAGAAAGAAAAAAATAATACTAAAATGAGATCAAGTTTCTGAGATCCGATTAAAACTCATATTAAATAGATGAATAAAACTGACTGCTAGTGGAAAAGTTCAATAATTTCCTACTGTACATCACAATCAGATATTAATGTTAAAAATAAAATTGGTCAGTGTGAAAAGTAATGGTCTTAAAAGTTATTTAGTGGAAGTTATAATGCAAAAATCTGAAAGAAATAAAAGTATATAGAAAATAAGTTTGTTGACTCTATACCTAAGGAAAGCATGAGCTTCCATACTCCTATTTTGGTTACTTGAGCAAACAACTGCAACTCTTAAATCTAGAGTCATTTTTATAATTTTCTAATGAGTAAATAGTATATATCGAGACCTAGAAACTAACAGTTACTCTAAAAAGCACATCAAGCACAAAAATTCGCATAGATCATTGGCATAGTTGGCAAACAGAAGAAAACACGACTTTTGTATTTTACCTAAAGTGTTGCCAGATAATAAAACAATTCACAGTTAAATTTCCACAGATGTTGGAAAAATTTGTTATTTATTTATTTTTCAAAATTTTTATTACTGTTGAAACCAAATTATTATTGAGAGGAATTTTCAACATCTAAGGGCCGGTCTCACTAAGGTCGTTTAATGACTAACCTCCATTAATCTCTGTTTAAACGGAGAAGTGCGTCCCAGCATTAGTCGGTACCATGAGTTAATCGTAGTTAGCCGTTAAATCACTTTAATGAGACCGGCCCTTTATGTCCCCACTTACATTCATTTACTTACTATGAAAACATTTTAAGGAGTTTACTAAAATAATACAGAATTATATATAAACTAACTTCATGCTTCACTAAAGTAAACCAAATAATATTGATACGTTTATACTGTATTAAGTCAAAGAACTGTCTTTTCAATTTTAGTGGTGCCTAATAACTGTCAAAATTGAAAACTTTCCTTTGTTAACTTGCAAATTATCAACCCCTATTTCCAACCTCAGGTATTGAATTTTGGTAAATCCGATAATCACGGTTATGTAAATCACAGAATTTCAAGGCCATAAAAATATTGCTATTTATTTTGCGTAGATACCTCTCAGACGTTTTTTAAGTTTAATTCTGCTGTTATGGATATAAGATTCACTTGAACATCCAGATCATAGGTTCTGGATAGGTTGGTTGGTTGTTTGAAATTTAGTGGCGCTAATTCCTCAAGGGACAAACTGCGCCAAATAGGATCTGGATAGAATTATCCGGCTGGAAATTGAAATACATTTCAACTTCTTGAGGGACGCTACTCTACTGTTGCCGCACGACAAATTTGAGGCTTATTATTCGCTCGCTGGGGTACTTTAAAAGACATCTGTAACACGGGCTATGATCTACTTCCCACCGCTGGGACTAACTTGGAAGGTCTTAAAGTCACATGGCTCTGATCGGAAATACATATGTAAGGAAAAGTAAACTAGATCGGGAAACTAATGTAGCTGTTTTGGATAAAACCTCATAAACGACCCGAGAAAATCCTAAGGGGCTTTCAAATCTTAAATAAAGGGAAAAAAATCTGCGTTCCTTTGTTTTCCCCTTTTTACCCCTAACTAAACTGACCACTGGGGCTACATTCACGCTCTCATAGAAGGGATCTAACCAATTATAATTGTATACTGCCCTAGCGGCCAATTTGGACAATTCCTAAGAAAAAGGAGATGTATGCTATCGGAGACAGATTTTCCCAGAGATTTTGACTTAGATTTTGACCCAGGTGTTAAGGGCCTTTTACTTAGATCTTCATGCTAGCTGATCCCTCAGTTTATATTGTCTCTATAATGAAGTGGAAACATGTCCTCCAATCTTCTGCTAATAAAGGTGTTTGATTAAAGCGGTATCACTTTTATGGGTCATGACTGCACCCACCCATCGTGAAGTCCATCTTACTACATTATATATATATATATGTCTCTCTCTCTATCTATCTACACACACACACACATATATATATATGTGTGTGTGTGTGTCTCTATATATATATGTCTCTGTCTCTCTCTCTCTCTCTCTATATATATATATAAATATATATATATAGAGAGAGAGTAGAGATGACTAGCCTATTGGCTACCAAGAAACGGCGCTCTTAAGATTGTCCCTCTGGAAATTCGTTCGTAGTTCCGAATGAAATTCAAATACTAAGCAATATACGATCAATGTGTTCTTAAACTCCATTGTCCAGTCTTTTAACAAATTTAAAATATTTTGTGCAACAGCTTACATTTTTTTTTTCAAAAGGCTACAGTATCAGTCTACAGAGTGTCTCAAAAGGTTGTTGTTAAAACTAACATGCTGGTATATCATACCATTATGAACATGATTTGCACAGAAATTTGTGTCCAAAAAAGTGAACGGCGACCTCTAGAGAACAATGTTCGAAGGTGTAGAAAGAAAGGATTTGAAAGAGATGTTAATATTTTTTTTTATTATTATTTAAGAACCATGCTTAAGCTACAGATGTTTAAAATTCCTTTCATTCACCGTTCTTTTGTGATTCTCCCACTATCTAGAAGCCTACAAATATCGTCCTTAAGCGGTCTCCGTTTTCACTTCTGAACATAAGTTCCTACATAAATCTTTTTTGTCATGATAAAATAGCCCTCAATATTAAGGTTTGCAATGACTTTTGAGACTCCCTGTATAATCGAAATATATGAGTTCAGAATATATATAGGCACCTAGTGGTTATACAAGCCTATACAAGACTTTTTATATGGGTATATGAGATACAATTAAGTTAATAGTATTTGATGAAAGACAAAATATTTTGTATTCAATATGCAATTCAGACATATAACAAAATTAAGAATCAGTGCACTTAATCTTGATTAAGTGAAAAAATTGTTTATTTAAAAAAGCTATAGACTTCTTAGTGATATAACTAACTGTAGTACACTGATCTAACCATATTGTCAAATTATGCCAGTTTGCCAAGTGAATTTTTTTTCTAAACAGGGTCATGATAATATATATCCTGCACACACATTTATTTATTCAAAATTATCAAAAATAAAAGTCATAATTAATTTCAATAGAACTGAATGTTGTCTAAAATTTGTTTGGATCACATATGATTATTAAGTTTATTTTTAAATTTTAACTAAATTTTCAAAATAATTTATTTATTCTCCATATTTTTAAAGGAACATTTGTACATTTTTAATTTCTGTGTATTGTTTTTGAATCGTACAGCAATAAATTTTGTACAATAATCATTATGAATTAATTCCCTCAATTTGAAGCAGCTTGAAAAATTTTAAACATTTTGCTCTAATAGCATTGTGTTTCTATTTATCATATTGTATAATGCTTAATGTTTTGTGCTTCAAATCATTGAGTTGGGTTTGATTCTCACATAAGAGTTAGGTTTTGATGAATTTTTATTGTCCCTTTATATAATTGTTAAGCAGTATGACCATTTTAAATACTGATGTATATTTGCAACACATTTACAAACTAAGAACAAGTAACCAGAAGAGTTCATGAAGAGGTCTGATCTATTTCTTTAGACTAGCATTTTACAGTTTAAAAAGCTGAATAGGACTGGTGTAGTAGTATAGAAAAGAGTGATAAACTAGGCAAATTAATTCTTCACTCAGAAAATTTATACCAGTTGAAATGTAATGGGTAAGAGGATCAGATTTCAGAAAAAAAAGAACCCACATATACAACATAAAAAAATTGGTACTTCTCCCACAGTCTCTTTTTTGCAAAGTTAATTTATTTTAAAAATGGAATAGTTAAAAGTTTTCATTAAAATTCAATATTTTATTAAAAATTTAATATTTAAGAACAGTGACTGGACTTCAGTACATTTTGCCAAATTTTCACAGTTTTTTCTTTCAAGGAACAAACATGCTTTATAAAATCAATAAATTTGGTAAAATAAATCAAAATTCAGCTCTTAGCCAGTGTCAGTCTTCAACCAACTCCCTTTTTCAACTCTTATCCCAAGAACTAGATTCCTATCTTTATTGAAAATTAAAAAACTGGATGATCTCCATGTTCCATGCAGCATGCAGATAACTTATTAAAAATTGGTAATTAAAGTAAAAAAAGTAAGATTAAATACACACAAACACATATTCTAAATATGTGTGTTCAAACTGGGTATAAAGATAATAAATAAAAGTTAACAAAATAGTGTTACTAACTAGTTGGGTTTGAAGCACTACTGACAAAATTTTGCTGCACAAGATGATTAGAAAAGTAACTGCTGCTTCAAGCCAATTTAGACTTAGGTTGAGCTTGCTCACAAGAGCACTAGCACTGCAACCCATGGTTTACTTCTATTGTACTGAAAGCCCCGTTTCCCCAGAATAAAAAGAATCCCAGCAGTAAGTTCAAGAGAAACAATTAAATCTCAAAGAGACCAATAAGAGATAAATTCAAGCAGCAGTTTAACCAAGAAGTTAATTAACTCCCACGGTTCAATAATATGATACTTCAGATATTCAAAATGCTTAGCAGAGTAATAGTCCCATTCATATAAAATATGTAGCGAACTCTTTTCTGGTGCTTGGCACTTCTACATGTTGGCTATCAGTGATTCCAATAATGTTTAGATGTCTTTTGACTCAGCAGTGACCAGTTAGTAGACCAATGGCCACCCTTAACTCATTTCTATTGAGCTTAAGTAGCTCTTAGTTCTCAACCATAGAAAATTCTGATTAAGCTTCTTTGCTTGCTTCTGATTGTTAGATTTAAGCCAAGCCTTATAGGTTTTTGCCATTAAGAGATCCTTAACAGTCTTCCTAACTATATTATGAGGAAGACCAAGTGCTAGTTCTGGCCTAATAAAGGGCAACTCAGAACCATACTTCACAAGATTGTCAGAAAAATCATTGCCAAAAACACCAGATACCCAAAATAGGATAACCTTGTTAACTATGGGCAATTGGTTGTTGGTATTATAGCAATCCCACACTAATTTGTATGAGAAGCAGTAATTGTGCAAGGCCAAAAGTATAGCCTGACTATCACAGAAAATCTTTAATGCTTTATTAGCAACCCCTCCAGTTAAGCAGTTAATTGCACAAGCTAGAATAGCAGCAATCTCCACCTGGAAAACAGAAGCTAGTTTACTTAGGGTCAATGACAGCCTGATTTTCCTGGTAATATAGAAGGCAACAGACCCAGTTGCAGATGATGGTTTAGAACCATCTGTAAAACATACCTCATCAGCATGAGTAAGAAGCTCCTTAGGTTTTTCCACTCATGCCTGGAAGTTATTAAAGTTGTCATTCAAATCAAATTGCTTAAACATCCAATCAGAATTCATTGTTAAGGAAGGATATTCAATAATCTCAGTATTAAATTTATACAAGGTGTTTTCAGAAGTACTTTTCTATAACCTTAGAATTTGCAAACTTTGGGAGAAAAAATCCATATTAACAAGATTAAAACCCATTGACTTCAGTATTGAAAGGCAGCCTACTACTTATACAGCCATCATTTAGCATATTTTTACAAGTACTGTTGTATAAAAGAAGTGTAAATGAAGTGAAATATGGATGCAGAAATATTTTTTTTCTCATTTTCTTCCTTTAATATATCTGTTTTGATTCATGCATATAATGTGGGATTATCTAAAGAAATAAAAATATTAATAAATAATATGCATACAGTTTTGAAGGGAAAAAAATGCATTATGCACATACAAATATAGTATTTTAAAACATGTCATTACCAAATTTATTTCAAATCTTGAATCACAATTTAAAATAATTAGAGATGCGCTCTCAAATTTTAATATACTCTTACCAAATAGTTTAGATGATATTAATGAAATTTTCCCAAATTTGAATTAGTTTTGTTTATTTTATGTTTAAGTGATTTTTCATGTGTTTTTCAGACCTTTTTCTCCCTATGTATAGAATGGATAAACATATAACTTTGTTCTCTAATTGTCACTTTAAAACCCAGAAATTTTTTTCTTTCAGATAAACAATTTTGAAAATTAAAAAACCTATTGCTAATGTTATAAGAAATTTCTTAAATAAAGTACTTTTGGTTTGGGAAACAAAATTCCCTTTTAAGGAAGGTCATAAGAAATAGCAACCTTAATTAAGTTTTTTTAAAAAAAATTTATAGCATTTAAAGATTGAAGTATTCTGATTCATTAAAAGAAAAAAAAAACTAACAAAAATTAACCAATACATGATTTTTTAAAAACTTTTAAATTTAAAAAGGAAATGGCAGGTTTGCTTGCAAAATTAAAAGTATTAACATTTTATTTACATGATGTTCTATATATAAATATTTTTCTATATATAGGTATTTCTGTTTTCTTTATATGATCTAGCAAAAAGATTTAGGTACTTTTTCATTATCAAAGGGATAGCAGATATGACAACATTCCAGCACTTGTGTCTGGAGCAACAGCGTAGTTTGAAATCTTAACATGCTAATTACAGATTATACATTAGTACAGATCTTAATGGTTTCTAAATTAAAATTAAATTTAAAATATTTACACAGTAGTAAATTAAAATTGTAAAAAGGTAAATTAAAATTTATGCATTTAAAAATTTGAGTAGCTTTTTTAAGCTTTAACAACTTATTTTTCAGAACAGTGTTTCTTATAGCAACATTATCCTGATTAAAATATCTCAATTTTTTGTATCATCAGGGGTTCTAGAGTTTGTCTACTTAAATTTAATCTAAATTCAGTTTGGTTTCCCTCCCACAGTACTGAAAACTTTTAACATGCTGTGTGAAAAGAGTAATATTCAGAATTATTTTTTGTAAAACTTTGTATTAAATTGCTGAATTGTAATTTTTTAGCTGTTCAAAAGTTTTGTTATTTTCCGGAGTTATCAAAATATCTCATTTCTCCAGAAAATGCTCCGGAGGATCCAGAGTAGTTGGCATGTCTGGGATAGTATAAATCCCCATACATATCACTATTATTTCTTTAATTTATTAAAATATTAAAAGTGTTACGTTATTTGATTACTGAATACGAGTTGCTTTAGTTTTATAATTCTTTATATTGCTGGTATGTAATAATACCTAAATTCCAGTTTGAGTTTTACAATAAATATAACCTTAGTTTGGGAACTTTAATTATCTAGACTCAGAACAGAACAGCTTGTTTATAATAAAAACAATATTTTTCCTATTAAATGAAAATGTAAAGAAATTTTTTATACATTATTTTAAAGAAAAGAAAATGGCTAATAATCATCTGGTTATAAGAACATTTTTATTAAATTTTTAACTGACAATCAAACCATAAATATTATCAGAATAAACTAAACTAAATCAGAACTAAAATTTCAATATTTGTATGATTATAATAAAAGAAAAAAAAATAGTATTTTGGGAAATTAAAATAATGTAAGAATCAATTTAAAAAATATAGTTTTTGGAGCATTTGCATATGAGCAAACCTTCAGGTACCATAGTTCAAATTACCTGAATATGATGATTACATATATATATCCTCCTTCTACAAAATTATTTATTAAGGAACAGCTATTACTTTATTTTATTTTAGAGCTTATAGCGCAAATAAAATTATATTAACAGCAAATACTTAATGTATGTAAAATATATGGGAATTTACAGTCCTATAAATTAGAATTACTGCAAGAATTCTAAGATGGTTTTCTATGTACATCACAAGTCATTAAATTATGTTTCTTAATAATAATGCACTAATCTAGACGATCAACCAAAAACATAGCTGAGTAAATCAACTAGCATTCATCAATGGTAATGTCCATTTTCACATAAAACTCTGACATATTTATTAAACTTAAATATACAAAACATTGTAAAATTACAAAACTATTACTTCATACAGAATGAACAAATCAAAGGCATTTATTTACAGGCATTATTTCAATAATGACCATTTAAGCTGTTCTTTAGCAGACTGCAAGACCTACAAGAGATAAAAGGATTTTTTAAAAATATTAGTAAGTTTCAATAAAAAATATTCTACAATACAACAGTTTCAATAGAAATAATCACATATATTTTGAAGTATCCTACATAAAACCTACTACATATATATACAGTGAAATATGTTTAATGCAAAAACGTGTAAGACAAAATATTGGTTAACACAAATTAATACAATGGTCCAGACAAATTACTATGTATTTTCATGCATTTTTTTCTCTTAACAAAAAAAGATTTTCTTTCTGCGGATGAACAAAATATGGAAAACATGAGCTGTGAAGGCACACCCTCCACCCCCTAAAAACATCGCATCTCTCAACACTTGGCTTTGGAATTTGGTGATGATTGCATCACAATGTGAGTAAAAATCAGTGAGCTTGGTTCACATTTTTTTTCAAGAAAATCTTTGTATTATTGGACTGTATCACCAGAAGAACTCTTTGCATTAGATGATGACAATGTGTGTACAGCTCCAAGTAACGCAAATAATTGCATAAATCATGTGAACTTATGTAACTGGCATCTATCTTTGATAGAGAATATTTAATAATACAAATTATAATGTATAATTTTAATTAACAATAGAAATCATGCCAGGAAAGCCAGGCAAAGAAATAAAAGTCCCATTAATAAGAGAATAATAAATAACACACAAGACCTCAAGTACTTTATTCAAGATAAAGCAAATCATGATTGAAATAATCCCATATTTTAATACAATGCATATTAATATAAAATTATTAAAAAATTATCATATAACTCATAGATAAAAGGAGGATAGTTAAAAAACAAATAGATAATATTAACTGAAGACTTTCAAAATAAATAACTCAAATTCACAAGTTTGATGTTAACGAACAAGCTTATTATATAATGAACTCTATTATACAAATATTGCATTCAGTAACAAATTAAAAGTCACCTATTTGATAGAAATTCAAAGATATGTAAGTCACTATTATAAAAGAATTCTATCTTTCAGAACTTTGATTCTTTAACATACACATCACACACACGAAAGTTACACATACTAACCATTTAGGTTAGACTTGATTAATAAATCATAATAATATAATGAGTGAATTGGCTGCTCTTTAAAGGAAAATGTTTAAAAAATAGTCCTTTACTATGCAGAATTTTTTTTTATTGACAAAGAATGATTAAAAAAACAAACTTAAGGGTTTTAAGGAGGAAAAGAAAGTTAAGGTTATTTAGAATATTTAATGCTTAACATACTTATGTATTGTACAAAGCATCTAAAAAAATATTTAATACTAAAAAGTAACTTACTTGTGCAACTGTTTGTTCTCCAAGTGGAATGTCATCTGATCTTACAGCTACTCTTTGTACAACAGAAGTAGAATCAGCTTCCAAAACAATTCTATTATAAAGTATTCATAAATGTAGAAAACAAACTAAATATACTCAAGTAAAATACTTAACTAACTTTTACTCTCAATTATTATAAAAGATTTATACATCTTTATAAAACACTTCTAGAAAGATAGCACTTACACAGAACTGAAATAACTCATATGTAATTACTACAGTCACAGAACATATATTTGTATTTCTCTCCTTTTCCAATTTGAGTGATACCATAACAACAACCATCCTCTCATACCCGCAAAATCAGATGAGACACCTTGACAAACTACTACTGGCCAGGGATTTCTTATTTTCTACTTCCTCTGCAATTTCAATTAGTGGCAATTTGTGCCTAATCATTTCTTGACATGTACAGAGTGGTTTTGAAATGCATTGCTTGACATTTTTTTTTGACTGACTTTTTTTATATTACTTGACTTGTTAACTGTTTTAGTGATTCTTGAGTAGCATCCCTTCTCCAATTTCCTACTGATTCCTTTGTTAGATTTTATAAAGATAAAGCACTGATGCAGAGTTGTTCTATTTTCTGGAAATAAACCTAGCAAATGTATCGTTCATTTTGCACATTTTACAATGGTAAGGAATTTTCTCAGTGTTTAAATAATACAACAAGGACTAGGATTGAATTTTAGCACCTTCTTTCATTCTTGAAAGAAGGTGCTAAAACTTTTTTGACTGCTAAAACTTTTTTGAACATTTTTTGACTTATCAAAATATGTCCTGGAATAATCAGCATTTTAAATGATCATGGTAAATCTATGCCACAACTACTATAAAACATTCTGAATAGTAAAGCTATCAGGTAAAACTTTTTTTAAAATTATATTATGCCCGTCTGAACCCTTTTGAGCATACGATGCCTTGCAGTCTAATACAGACAAGAAATTGCCCCATTAGATGGGTTGGTTGGTTGGGAGCACTACGGTCTACTTTTTGCTACACGAGGGCTAATGAGACCGGGACCTACTGTTTAAAGCCGATTCCGAACGGCTACGAACATCCATGCCTCAGTGGGACTCGAACTCACGAACTCCGGTTCCGAAGGTCAGTGCCCTAACCATTCGGCCATCGTTCGGCCCCCATTAGATGGGAGAGTTGAAAAGGAACCTGAAGAAATAACATCCTGTAGGGAAAGACAAGAAGAAAGGTGATCTCCATGCAGTGGGGCTGAAGCACAAAGAACACAGACAGTTTGGTGAATCAGCAAGACCAACTTTGTACAGATGGGCCTGAAGAAAATCATGTCCAGTCTCAAGGCAGAAACAGGCCACACCAATACCTCTGGGCAAGGTGCCACATATTTGCCTATCCAAAAAAGATAATTTTTTTTCCTATAATGCAATATACCTATAATGGCATAGTCAAGCCTTACGAACATGTTCCCGGATGGCCTGTTTAACATTACAGAATTAACCGTAGTAACAAGGTGTATAAAAATATACATTTTTTAAAATACTTAGCATTTACAGAAACAAATACGTATAATCTCAATTATTAGCATACAAAATAGTTATACTTCTTCACTAGTAATTTTGATTGTAAATTAAAGGGTTATAGAACATTGCAAATAAGTTTATAACAAAGTAAAATTTAAAAAATAACAATAATTTTAACAGTTCGGTTTTTGTAAGTTTATTAAAAAAAAATAAAATAAATGAAAAATTGATTTAAAGTGGCTGAATGTGCTAAAATACAATATGTGTTAAATTCTATTGACAATAAAAGTTACTAGTGAATTTTTCAAAAATGTATTACAATTTTTCTAAGATGAATTATAACAGAGTTGAAACTAAATTGCAAAAAATATGATGTGAATGAGCAGATATCTGTTTATTTATAGGTAAGCTATGAATTATACAATAAAGATTTTTAATTTAGATAAACATGATGGAATAAAATACATATTTTTTTTTTCAAAAAAAGAAAAACAATGATTAAACACAAATCAACTTATGCTTAAAAAAAAAAAAAAGAAAAGAAAAAAAGAAAGAAAAAAAAACCCAACTTATTTTGAAAGAGAAATATTAAAATACACTTACCCGCCATCACAAATTTCATCAATTGCCAGCAGGATAACATCAAGGTTCTCTAGCAGAGTTCGTTTTTCCACATTTTTTCGTAAAATCTGATTTACAGCATCATATAAACAGTTTAAAACACTGACCAATATGAGCTAAAAAATAAAAATAATTTTTACTAATGCAAATACTACAATTTCAATTACTGTGCTTGGTAAACAGTTATCAATTTAAAGTTTACTTAACTGATAATTTAAAAGTAAAATTAATTTTTAAATGAACTGAATAATTAGTCATTAACAACAGATGTAACAAACAACAAACTACTTACATTTAATATAAATAAAGGCAAAATCAAAATAATTTTAACATTAAAATTTCTGGAAATATAAATATATGCATATAGTGAAAATGTCAATATTTAAAAATTATACTATTACAGAAATTCTTATGTAACAACTTTTAAGAATAAAAGTTAGGGAGATTTTTTTCAAATAAGGCATCTCACAACAAATATGCTACATGAGGTAACACAATAATGTTACATGAGATATAAAAGTAAACTCTCTAAGTAAAATTTTCTCTTTCACTGTAAGACTGCTTTGAAAAAAAGGTAAATATGTTTGAAAATCCGTACTACATATTCATTTAAACAATTTACATCGGTATAAATTTTTTTTTCTCTAAAAAGGAGAAAAAAAAATCACCTGCTCACTGTCCAGTAAGAATGTACAAAATAAGAGAAGTTGTTCAATCAAGAGCACTGTACAAGTGTGATGGATGTAGGGATTTTTAAATAGAAATTCCTTTTATAGGGATCTTTCCTCATTATTGAAACAATTTGGGAAATTTAGGAATTTTTTGGTAGTTTGAGAGCTTGTTTGAAAATGTGGGGTACTGAGAAAATTTAGAATGAGATATGAAATATGTAAATACATAATTTTAAGAATAAGACATTTATTTATGTAAAATTCTATAACTTGTAAATGTTACATAGTAAATTCATATGATGAACTCAGTTACCTTACAATTAAGTTACCAAGCTTGTTTTCTTACAAGAAAAGCAAAAACAGGTATTACTTTAAAAAAAAAAAAAAAAAAAAAGCTGTAAATTTCTTAACATAAGTAAAAGTAAAACTAGACTTCAAATGCCACATAAAACAAGTAAAACATTAAAACTATTAGATTAATAAAAAGTTATTTTCTACAGTTTTTTTATTTGTATATTAATTATTCAGTAACCAAATTTAGAAGCTAAAAATATCCTATATTTAAACATTATTTAAAATTAATATTTTAAATGGAATGTAAGAAAAAATTTTAAAGGAAAATATTTTTCAGAAATTACTTTGAAACTAATTCTTATTTTTCATTACAGTATTAAGATTTTAAATAATTAAATTCAATCACAGAAGGTTCAAAAGAGTAGTAATTAACTGTAATAAAGTGTTTAGAAAAATTTTTATGCATAAATGCAGGTAACATTATTAAGCCAAAACTAAATATAGACTTCTTACCTCATTTTCATGACAACTTCCAATTACGTAGAAAAACAAATCAACATTGCTTCTGTACACCACTGTTAAACCATCTAACATAATAACTTCAGCTATTTAAAGACAAAAATATTTTTTTTACTGAATAGTTTTCTAAATACATTATATAGTTTATGATTTAATAAGAATTTGAAGCAAAATCTAAGACACATTTTAAGCAACAAATTAATAGTTTTGACATATCTTATAGGAGATATAAATACTTCAGATATAATTAAAAATAAAACACTTTACATGTATTCGGATTGCTATATATTTTAGCTTCTACTGCACTGGTAAGCTGAGAATATCAATAGCCTTACCCTTCTATATCCCCCAACATCTTATTACTTCAACTAGATATCTTAATCCTCAAATTTAATTTGTCTATGCTGTGTTTGTGTAATAAAATATTATTAAAAAATATATTTGTATTTATATTGTAGTATGCTCCATGGATTATGAAAATAGATAATACAGTGTTTTGCATTGTGTATACTAATAATTTTTTCTCTTTCAGGGTACTAATTTTTATTTTTTATATACTTACAGATCAAGAACTTCACCCATTTCTCATAGATTACTAACACTTTAACGGAAAATAAAAAAGGAGATCTTTAAAAAGTAGAGGCTCTGCAGCATGTGGTTATGAACAATTGATTAGGGTATTTTTGTTAAATCAAAAGTCTTGTCTACTAACCTATTTGATTAATTCAGATGTAGATCAAAGGCTAGTTTTTGAACAGAACATTAAATTTTAGTTTGTTCAGAAACTGGCCTCTGGCTACATCTTAGTTGACAGAGTATCAGCAGTTATAATCAAAATATGCATTTCTCTAAGAAGTCCATATTAACTAAAGTTTTAATAGCTTATATAATTCTTTTTGTGTTACTACTGTATTTAAAGAACTAAATAAAAAATTTCAGTTAACATAAAGTTCAAACATATTAAGTATAAAAGACTAAAAAGTATGGGAGATCGACCTAAGGTAATATAATGGAAATTATTACTTATAAAAAAAAATTGTCTTTTTTTTCCTTCCAAGAAAAAAAAAAATATATATATATATATATATAGTTAAAAAAAAAGAAAGGTCTTAATTACCATTTGCTCTATGAGTCTTTTTGTAGAGATTCTTTTCAAAAGCCTTTTGTTCTTTAACAGATGGAAAAGTTTTGCCATAATACTATAAAAAATAAATTATAAAAATTAAGTTCTTATTACTACAATAAAAATATGGGAATAATATTTAAAATTAAACATTATTTCTTTACACACACATATACAAAATAAAAAAAAAGAGAGAGAGAGAGAGACTGAACCTATTTGCACTCAGTTCGAATCCCAGTCTAAGAGACACATGAAATTGTGATAACTTTTCTCGAAAAATCTTTTATTTTACAGATTCAACCCAAAGCAGCATTTAAATTTTTGTTATGTTCTATCAAAAGTATTAAGGAAAGTTATTTGAGATTATTCTGATAGAAATTGATGGTCTAACTAATAATACTTAATTACCAATAAATTTTATTTTCTAGCAACCAATCGACCAATGTTTTCTTTGTAAGCTTCTTATGATGTCAATTTTTAATGAACTTATTTTTGGTCATTTATCATGGGCACACAAAATAAACTCATGATTTTTAAAACAATGTTCTATAACCTTTAATTATAATTTTAAAATAACTTTATATGTGTATCTGACAATACCATTATGAGGTTTAAAACAGATATTTTGTGTTTAAATAAAATGAAAAATTAGATATAGTATAGCTAATATTTATTTTATAAAAGTAATAAAAATTAAACATCATGTTATTGTACTACCTATGTATTAAGCAACTATGCCTTTTTAAGTATGTCTTATGGATGACCAATGTAGTTTAAATTAAGTATAATTCTACAACTTTGATGTAAGTTCATAAAATTTCAACAAATTAGCTTGCAGTTTAATCACTTTATAATACAAAATAAACGCAAAAATATGCATAAAAATATTCCTATCCTCTTTTAACTAAAGAGGTCTAAAGTATTGATATTTCTCAAAATTAGGAGAGAAATTTATTTTGATAGTTATATTTTCTTGCTTATCCTATGAAATGAAGATATAAATAAGTTAAAAACACCAAATACTATTCAACAAAAAATAAAATGCACTGATTTTTAGTTTATAATCCAAAATGCTTTATGTCAGAATATAAAACAAGTTGACAGAGTCCAAAACCATATTAATTACTATCTTGTTAATTTAACATAAAATGCTTTTAATATACTAAATAGTATGATAAAATTGAACAAAATCTATTTAATAGAAAATGGAAATCAGTAACACAGATCTATCAATATTATAGTTTGGAAACTAAAAATAATTGGTCTTAGCATGCCTATTTAAATTATTCTGAAAAAACAAGGGGATGAGAGCCAAGTAACATATTTTTCATTGCATATCTAAATCACAATCTTTCAATAGACCATTCAAAAATAATATACAGATAAGAATGAATTCAATATAAATTTATAAAAAATTAAAAAGAATATTAAACAAATTCTTTACAAGCTATTCAATTACTCAAAGAATTATTTTTTAATAATAGAATTAAATTGATAGATTAGCATAATAGGAAACACATCTCACTTTTGCTAGAATCCTGTTACCATCGTTATCTAATATAGCTATCGCTTCAACAGAATAAAGAGTAGGTTCCTAAATTAGAATAAAAGACATTTATCAGTATGCAAATGATGACTACAAAATCACAATACATTAAAATAACTTAATTTTACCATTTATCCCAATAATTCTGAATAAAATAAAAACAAAAGTTAGAATTAATATATCACTGATTACAATTTCTGTTATTGTTACTAATCTCAGATTGTCTAGCACAGCTAGATAATCTTAATAAATCCAAAAATACACAAAAAGTTAAAAAACAATAGAGGAAGGACTTTGCCCTGTTTAAAGTCCAAACAAACTAAAATATGGGCTGGGGTTACCCTGTCAGTCCCAAATCAATGGCATACAGGAAAGATCTCATGTCCCTGCTTGAAATGAAGGGAAAGGAGCAGCTCATTGGCCGAAAAGCCTGGGGCATCAAAGGGAGAAGACTAACTTAGCCCCAGGTGCCTGACTGTTTATTAGCTGGGCATAATAGAATGGCCTTTAAGCCTGGGATGGCCCTACCAGAAGAAAAACTCTCGATGTACTTCGCCCAGGAACACTCCTCCATGATGAGGTAACAGTCAGGACTAGGAAGGGCAATTTCTTTAAAAATAAATTAATTAATTAAAAGTAATAAGTTTTATGCCTTGATTTTATTTTGAAATGATTTTTTTATGATTAACTATTGAAATCTATATGTAGTTGCTACTGTTATAACATTAAAATTTATATAAATTTTTTAACACTTCTTCCAAGTAAATATCTTATTGAAAACTAACAAAAATTTCAAAAATGAAGATTTATTAAAAAATGACATGAAAAAACCCCTCCTATTAATGGCTAAAATGGTTTAGCTAGCAAAAAATTCAATAGAAGGATATAAAATGTAACTCATTGGTGATATGGTAATATATGTATTTTTTAATAAGCTAACTAGTTTTAATGATGTTGAAAAGAAAGCAGTATGACCAAAATGATAAACTATACAACACATTGTATGAAGTGCCAAATGCTATCTGACAAATTTTGATTTAAAAACAATCAAATATTTGGCTTTTTACATCAGTCCAAATGAAAAAAGAAATTTAAATGCTACTTATAAATTGTTACGAAATTGAAAGCAAAAAAAGACTTTTACTTTATAATAAATCTTTTTAAAGTTTTTAAAGTAGTATAATTATACTGTTTTAGATTATTGATGCATCCAACAATTACATAATGTGGGAAAAAATTGAATTGAAAATTGGAATATTTGTCGAATTTATATTAAATAATTCAAAGAATCCATTGTCTCATATCTGAAAATACTAAGAAAAGTACTTTCGAAACTTCGATTTATACTATTCGAAAGTTTTCAACTTCTGTAGATATGTTAAGAAAAATATGTATGTCCATATAATACAGTATGTCCTCTCAATCTAGTCAAATATATAATCTCTTAAGGTTTCTAGAGAGTTCAATTTATTGTTTGTATATCAAGATACTGTACTGATATATTATTCGTGAGATCTTGATATGCAGTTTAAATGAACAAAAAATAACAATTTAACAAATAATTTATATATTCATATGTATTGTCATTTTTATAGAAATCAAAGTAACACAAGAAAGGCAAATAAATGTAAAACGTTATTATTAGGGACTTTAAGAAAGAAGAAACTATAAAATAATGAAAGAAAATCATTATAAATATGATTTAAAATGTACCATTAAGCCAGATTCCATATTTAAAGTGAATACAATTAAATTTACAACAAATGCAGTATTAAAAGGTATGTAAACACCGTCGTGTCAGCACTAAACCATTCATTCACCGCTTCTGATGTTGAGTTTCTTTTAGCATGCTTCTGTATGCTATGAATTATTTCAGGACATTTAGGTAGAAGGCTCACTATTTATTTTCTTGGAAACAGTGATTGGATGCGTACTTGGCATAAAATTTTTGCACTTTAAAGAAAAATATTACACAGAACAATGTTTTTAATCTGATATTCTATGCATTTTTTTAAGCCACTAAATTCTAATTAGTAAAAAATTTTCCAAAAGCCATTTTCAAAAAATGAAGTGAAGGGATTTCATCAAGGTGTGGAAAAGCGGCTTTAAGCTAACTGGTGCTATACCAGTATGTTTTTTTTTCAAAATACGTAAATCTCGATCAAACAGTGTTTTTTTAAGTACGTAACACAAAATCTTAAATTGCAAAATGTCTGGTATGACCTGTTATCGTAAAAAGGATGGAGGTCCTAATGTGAAATTTTATGAATCTACTGACACAATCGCGCAGTTTGATACAGTTCGACAATGGCTTCAGAAGAATTGCAAAAAGGTAAATTATTTTATTTAACAACATTTGTACTCTACTCCTACTTTTATTATTGTAGCCCAAAATAAAGTTTGCTGACATCAAATAGCTTTCATTTTCCTTTTTGTGCTCCTAATTATCAATTTTTTATTTACCTCCACACGATTGCACGAGCCATTGATAAGTTTTGACTGTTTAGTAATTTGCAATGATCCCTGTTTGTTTGTTTTAGGATTTTGTTTCCATATATATTTTTGAAATATTACTGTTACTTTGTAGATCATAAGATTTAGTATAAAGTATAATGCTAAGTATTGTTATTGATGTTTCATATTTACTAAATTTTTTTTTTTTAATGTTAGATCATTTACAACTGTTGGTTATATTTTTAATAGCGACACTTAGTAGTTTCATTATTGGTCTAGTATTTATGTTATTAGTCATAACATTAGCTTTAAAATTGTATTATTTTTTTAATTTGGGAGTAGATTGTAATCTTGGTTCAGATCTGAATTTTCATGTAATTTTTGCAAGGGAACTGATTGCTGAAAGCTGTATGTTTGATTATTGTTACTGAATGTTAACTATCTTAACTAATTTTATTTACATATCGAATTCAATCTGTTTCTATTATCCACAATGACAAGGTTCATACAGTGCTTGAAAATGCTTTTTAAACTTGGAAAAAAGTTTTAACTGCTTTTTTTAATGTGAAAGTTTTATTTGTTGCATTTTTCTCCCTTGCACATCATTAACTATTTTTTATACTAGTATAAATACCAAAGCCATTTGTACAATTTATTTTCTATATTATCTGTTTATTGTAAATATAGGGGTTTTTTTTTTTACTCTGATTATTGTTCCAATCTTTATTTTATTAAAATATTAATGGGTAACCATTTTCATAGTATACATTAAAAATTTTTTTTTGTTATTTTATACTGCCAGTTCCTATTAAAGTATTTGAGCGAAATTTGAGTATAAAATGAGTGTATTTAGAAAGTTTGCTTTAATAATGCTGCATCTGTCAGTTGCATCATTAAAATATTATTTAGAATAAAACCATTATAGAATTATACCTAAATCTGTTTTTAACTGTTACATTTTAATATACATATCTATGTTATTTAGTATATTTGTGTTTTTTTTATTATAATTCAACATCTTTATAGTAATTATAATTTGTGTATTTTGTTTTTATAAAATTCCTAAAAAAACTCTTTAATTCTTTATATTATTGTATAATTATTCAGAGTTTCAAGTATAATTTACATTTTTATATAATTTTTTTCATAGTATATTCAAGCAGACCCACCAACAGCCAAAGGTCTTGCTACATTGGTCAACCAACTTATTCAATTCCAAGAAGAAGCTTTTGGGCGAAATGTAAGCAAACCACCACTAACAAGGTTACCTGTAAGTATTACACTATTTTTATGAAATTTCTCTGTAAAATTTTAAGTGTTTATTAAATTTATTTTTAAGTTTTTTTTCACAATTTAAAAATAAAAAACCTTTTGTTTAAGTTTAAAAAGTATCAATGAATACTCATGGTTCATTCTAAGTTTCTATATTTGTTCTGTTTCATATTAAAATGTGTAATGTTACAAAAAACTTATACAGATTAATTGTAGTATTACTGTGTTTCAATAATTCTGAAAAATTGAAACAGTTTTATGGAATGTGGT
The DNA here is from genome assembly GCA_032207245.1 of Pardosa pseudoannulata. Lineage (NCBI taxonomy): Eukaryota > Metazoa > Arthropoda > Arachnida > Araneae > Lycosidae > Pardosa > Pardosa pseudoannulata. Next base: position 182,293,925 of record CM063498.1, read on the forward strand.
TAGTAAGTATTAGAGTAACTATTTTGTCCTATATGTATCTCATTTAATGATTGGTGTTAAAAATGTAATAGAATTTGGAGACATTCTATTACGTCTCATGTTGAGGAGTGTTGAATCACATTCGTTAACAATCTTCAGCATGTGAGATTTATTCAACATTTCTATTAAAATGTTCATCTATAATAGCGGTTCTAAACCTTTATTCAAAAAAGTTTAATACCCAGACTGAAGGCTGGGTGTGAAGCAGGTAGTTCTCCTTATTATTTGTAATTTTTACTCATCAAAGACCATCCCATTTTGTATATTTGTCTTTCTACATTTTACATCCTAAATCTTATCATGAGCTTGCTGTATCAGAAATTCCTGGAATTTGAATTGCATATTTTATTTTATTTTTTTTTTTCAGATGAAATGTTTTCTAGACTTCAGGCCTAGTGGAGCTTTATGTCACATTCTTGCATCAGTTTACAAATTTAAAAGTGAACAAGGATGGTAATACATTTTTTCTGCTTTTTCTTATTTTTACTGTTTTTGAGTTGTATTGCATGAAAGTTTTCTTGTAGATAAACTTATAAGTAAAATTAAAATAGTAGCTTTTATACTAAAAACTAATTGAAAGTCATCTTTTTTTTAAAAAAACTTTTATGAGCAATGTTCCTGATTTTTGTATTTTACTCTATGATCATTTTTGGAAAATGAAATTATAAGACATGCCAACTACTCTGGGTTCTCCAGAGTTGCTCCGGAGAAATGAGAGAATTTGATAACTCCGGAAACTCCTCAGATTGCTCCGGAAAATGAGAGAAATTTTGAACAGTCAGCAATCAAATACAAAGGATTGCAAAAATTAATGCTGAATATTATTCTTTCCACACAGTTCTGCTGCATGTTAGAGTTTTCAGTATTGTATGGAAAATAACTGAATTTAGGTCAAATTTGAGTAGACAAACGCTTGAATCCCTGATGATAGAAAATGTAAATATTTTAGTCAGGGTCAATGTGCTACAGGAAAAAAATTTCTGAAAAAGTTGTTAAAGCTAAAAAAAGCATTAAATAATCAGTTTTAATTTACCCTTTATAATTTACTACTGTGTTTATTTTAATTTGCTTTATTTAATTTAGAAACCAATAAAATATGTAATTATGTTAAATTTGTTTTTTTTTTGTTTGTTATAAGTAAATTGCATATGGGTGTACTTTATACACGCCAAAGTACACCCGTAGCATGTTAAATTTTAAATCCTAAAATGTTGCTCCTGACACAGTTGCCTGAATGTTGGCATGTCTGAATTATAGTTAAGTAAAAAGCATGTCCAGATAAAAATATATAAAGTTTGTAAATTCTATAAGGAATCACTAAAGCAATAGCAGGTCAGTGTGACCTGCTATTGCTTTAGTGATTCTATATAACTGTTCTATATACTGTTTTAGTGATTCTTTATAAAATTTGACTGCCTAGTTGTTACAGGAAGAACTCACTTTGTATCCTAAAATAAATTTGCACTTTAGGACTGTTTAGAGAGGTAATTTTGTTTATAGGATAGAATTAGTAATTTTGAAACCTCTCCTTTTGTTTTCCAAGGTAGTCTTAATTTAGCTGATTGGGCTATATTACAATCTAAATGTATTTCTTTAATATAATTAATAACACTTAAGCTCTGTATTATGTACATTATTGAGAACATGTAGATGTATCAAAATATAAATTTTAATTTAGTTTAAGCATTTTTAATATTTACATATGTATGTATAAGAACTAATTTATGCTTTTAATATCATCATTTTGGGTTCATTGCATGAAATACTGTGTTTAATGACCATTAAAATTCTCATTAACTTTCATATCTTAAGAACAGAAGAATGGGTATAGCAGCTATCTTTTTAATATTCTTTTGCTTACCCATTTTGCCTGTTGTTGCCTGTGTTCATAGTTTTCATAGTTTAATTATTCAACATGCATACATTTGCTTCATTAAAGCATTAAAAATAAAGATGTAAAATATATGAATTAAATGTCAGTCAAGATTTGGTTTTGTCAATATTTTGTTACTTTATGCCTTTCAATATTTTCATTCATAATTTTAATTTGTTTATTTGGTTTTATAAATATTTTGTTACTATATGCCTTTCAATATTTTCATTCATAATTTTAATTTGTTTATTTGGTTTTATAAATATTTTATTCATACATATTCTGATTTTGCAGGCGACGATTTGATTTTCAGTCTCCTTCACGCATGGACCGAAATGTAGAAATGTTTATGACCATTGAAAAGACTTTGGTACAGAATAAATGTCTGACATTGCCTCATATATTTATCATGCCAGAGGTCGAGAAACAATTAGTTCCAAGATTAAAAGATATTATCAAAAGGCATCAAGGTACAATAGCAGAAAACCCAGATGATGCATCGCATTTAGTTCATCCTCCTTTACCAGCAACTGATGGTCCTGGTATGTTCTTACATATTTTCTGTACTGTTTTAATGTCCTTTTTTTTTCATCTACTATAATTCATTTATGCTCTTATACTTTAGAAGACTGGGTCCGAGTTGTCTTTCGTCGGGAAAAGAATGTTATGCTTCATTGGTGGTTCTATCCAGATAGGTTTGTTTACTTTTTATGAAATTTATTTTAGTATTAAGTATTAAGTCATGCAGGTATCTGTCTACGTGGAAAAGGTCATTTTTGCCAAAAATCATAATTTTTTTTTACTTCTCTATTGTAAAATTTCAACTATTAGGCTTTTAAATCTGTTTTTGTTTTGTCTCTATGACATTTATAAAAAAAGTTACAGCTGTTTAAACATTAGTGACAGCTGTCAAAACAAAACGGAAGTAGCGATTTCGGAACCGGAAGTTGTAAATTTTAACCTTTTTAAAGAGCATTTTTTGGACAAAACTTTTTAAATTTTCCTGAAGATTAGTTTAAACATTTTTCTAGTATTTTTAATAATTAGCAACTTGGCAATTATAAAGTTTTGAAGCAAGAAAGTCTGGGGAATTTTAAACATGTATTCTAATTTTTTAATAGTTAAAGTTGCTTTCATAAACTTCAAATGCGTTTTTCTAATAAAATGGTATTTTTAATAAAATGTTGAAACTAGGAATGTGATTTCTCAAAAAGTTCTTTAAATATTTTTTGAAAATTATTATGAATGCATTTGATAGTATTTACTAGTAAATGACCTAAAAGCTTTAAATTTGGATAATTTTTTATGATGTTACACTCATAGTTAGATATGAAGGTAATGAAAATTCGTTAAAAATTCAATGTGTATGATTTTGAAGGACCAAATTTTTTTACCAAATGGGAATTAAGCAAAGATTTTAGGTGATTCACTAGTCTAGTGTATAAGAAACATGTTGCATAAAAAAATATTGAAATAATTTAATTTATTTAAAAATTAGACCTTTTGAACCCCCTTTTTTTCCCCTTTATTTATTAGAAATTTCATAAAAATTTCTCCAGGAATAATTTTTTTAAGTGCAATTCTCTATGATAATATAAAAAATAAATCTAAAAATGTAAAAACATGAACTAGTTTCTATGTTTAAAGAAAAAAGTTCTCTGAATGTAGATGGATACCTTAAAGAAAATTATCATTTACTAAGATTACATAGTGGTACTCTCCTACTTGATGGTAGTTTGTAAAGTTGTATAGCAAACAATATTTTAAATTGAGAATTTGTAAATTTAAAAGTGATTACATTAAAATATTCTTTGCATTTTTAGTAGTTTTACAGTTAAATGTACATTTTTCAAATTACAGAAGTGTTGGAAAATTGTTATTAGATTATGTTAGGCTTTTAAGAAATAACTGTGTAAAGAGTAAGAAAACTGAAAAATAGACTTCTATAATGAAACAAAAAATTTTATAAATATAAGTTTTGTTTGTCTGGGGGAAAAAAAAGGGAAAGAAAACTGTAACTGTATAAAAATTCCTTAAACAGTTATATTTTAATTTTTATGTGATAATAGTTCAGGCCTGTCCCAGTGTACACCTGTAGCCTAATTTTGGCACCCATACTTATTTAATCTAGTCTGCTGTTAACAATTCAATCCCCATAAATAAATTATAGTTTTATATTCATAAAATATAACTTCACAATTTTAATTATATAGAATTTAGTTTTTAATCTTTTCTTATTGCAACTGTGCCACTGTAACACAAGTGGATGGGAGAAAATTATGAATATTTCACTCTCTGTTTAACATACTGATCTTCCAGATTTGAGTGCACAAGTGCTGTTACTCTCAAACACGTTGTCACTGCTATATTGAATAAATATTTTCGTACTATACTTGTGAAAGAAATATTTGATGACTAAATAAATAAAATTTGAACTTTAAAATAAGTTAGCCATCTCTGCATGAGATTTGGCAAAACAAATACAATAGTAAAAAGATTGAAAATATAGCATTTTATTACTGTATAATTTTATTTAGCCATGGGATTTTAAATATTTGTAGTAAAGCATTTCTGATAAGAATAATTTAAATTGCTTTTTTTTTATTGCTTATAAATTTATAGCTCTTTTTCCTGTCAGGCCCACTTATTGTTTATTCCATGAAATTTTGTCTCTAAAAACTTACTTTTTAGGCCTATTAAGTACTAAAATTTTTCATTATTTAAGTTAATTAAATATAGAATTAAGGTATAAAATATTTGAGAAATAACTATTATTTATAATATATTTATATCGCATATAAATACAGACATGCCAACTACTACAGAGTTGATCCGGAGAAATTAGAAAAATTGGTAACTCCAGACACTAATAAAACTTTAGAACAGCTAAAAGATTACAGTTCAGCAATTAAACACAAAGTTTTGCGAAAAATAATGCTCAATATTACTCTTTTCACACAGTAATCCTGCATGTTAAAAGTTTTCAGTACTGTGCAGAAAAACCAAACTGAATCTAGGTCAAATTTGAGAAGACAAACTCTAAAATCCCTGATGATAGAAAAATGGAAATATTTTAATCAGGGTCAATGTTACTACAAGAAACACTATTCTGAAAAATAAGTTATTAAAGCTAAAAAAGGTACTCGTAAAATTTTAAATGCTTAAATTTTAATTTATCTTTTACAATTTACTACTGTATAAATATTTTAAATTTAATTTCGAAACCAATAAGATATGTACTTATGTATAATTTGTAATTAGCATGTTAAAATTTCAAACCATGCTGTTGCTCCAGACATAAGTGCCTGAATGTTGGCATGTCTGTAAATATAGTAATTTAATATTTTATTATATAAAAAATTAAATTAATCAGTGCCATGCATGTACATATTTATCTTTTTTGTGAGATTTTGAAATCTGTAAAAATTTTAGCTATGATACTTGGGTACCAGGGGCAGAAATAGATCAAGAGCCAGAATCTCCAGAATCTGTTGAAGGACCATATGAAGTAAGGTTTATTTCATGCTTTTAGTTATTTTTTGATATCATTTTATACTGTATTTTTTCTTTTATATTCAGATGTATTTATGCATTGTATGTTTTATTTTTCAGGTTAATGCACGATGGCTTTTAGACTTAGATGAATTCAATGAGTGGATGAATGTTGATGATTATGAAGTTGAAATGGATGCTTTAGTATGTTGCTTAATGAACTTTTATTGCTCAAAATTTATCAGTGTCTGCTTTTCAAACCAAATGTGTAAAAAAAAATTAGTCACATACAATGTTAATTAAATTTTTTAAAATTAAAATTTATTTATTCTCTCTAAAACAATTTTGTTATTTATATATTTTTTAAAATATAGAAACATGTTAAACTGTATTTAATGGTTAGAATGAAAAATACTTAGATGTTTTTAAATATTTGTGCTGAATTTAAATATTAATAATTTACCTGCTCTTCACATTTTAAGTAGATGAATGTTGATGATTATAAGATTGAAATGGATGCTGTAGGATGTTACTTAAAAATAAACTTTTTATGCTGCAATTTTATCCGTCTACTTGTTGGGAAGTTGATAAATGTTTTAAGATTAATCACATAAAATGCTTATTAAATAAATTTAATTAAAATTTATTTATTTTATCTTCTGTATAATAAATCTTGATTTTTTTATCTATCTTTAAAAAAATTAAAACATGTTAAATTGTATTTAATAGTTAGAATATAAAATTATTCAAAAGATGTATAAAACAAAACTTGCTAAATTTAAGTTTTTTATTTACTGCTTTCACTTTTTGATTTGAAGACTTTGATTATGAAGTGAATTGGATGCTTTAATACATTGCTTAATAATATACTTTCTTTGTTCAAAACTTATTAGAATGTAACTGATCAGAAAAATTAGTTGCATACAATGGTAAATAAAAAAAATTATTTATCACCATTACAAATCTGTATTTTATTTATTTTTTAAAAGCAGAAGACAAGTTAAACATCATTTAATAATTATATTAAAAAAATACTTAAAAATGTATAAAAAAATGGGCTAAATTGTACTATTGGTAATGTAATGCTCTTTCTTTTTCTTATCAATAGTAATTTAACAAGTAACAGCATCATAAGCATATAATTTAAATTATTATTATTTATTTTATTTATTAACTTTGGATAATTCATATTTTTTCATATCTTCTGAAAAGTTAAACATGGTTCATTGCTACTTGATAATGCATGTGTATGTATTATATGTGCAATATTTTTCTACATTTTTTTTTTTTTGATAAAACAATTAGATACCTTATTTATTTAAGAATTTAGGCATAGTTCTATTTTAATAAAAATGGTAATAATTGTGATAGAATATAAAAGTTATAATTAGAATGTTATACTATTGTGTCATTGGGTCAGTTAACATTAGAAAAAAAAAATTGGTTTATTAACTCAAACTATCTTGCTGCTATTTGCATTATATTTTTGATAGAATGTGTTAATTTAAAAATATTGTGTAATTTAGGGAAGAAGACGATCTCCCAGAGGGAAATATACAATTGAAGAAGTAAGTAATTTCAATAATTGATGATTTTTAATGGTTAACTAGAATTTTTTTTTTTTAATATTAAAAAGAGTTTATATTTTGTATTATATAAATCAAATTATAATATTCTTTATATTTTAAAATATATTAGTATACATTTTAATTAAAATCATTTTTATATTTCAGCTACTCGCTGGTATTGATGCAGATAAAAAGGACAAGAAGTCCATCAAAAAAAGAAAGCGATCACCTTCTCCTGTGTCAGATAAAAGGAAAAGAAAAGGGTATTTATTAACTCTAAATATTTTAAAGTGTACTTATTTGCTACTATTTAACTTATTGTATGAAACAATTTGGATGTTACTGATTATAAGCTTGTAATCAAGTGAGAATTTTTGAAAAGTTAATGAAAATAATTTAAAATGCCATTTAGGAGATAATTGATTAGTGTATGTCTTGAAATGTTTATTAAGAAATTATAAAATTCATAGGATTTGGAAGTAATATCAAATGTTTTGTGTCCTTTGAGTTTTTTCATATTTTTGTATTTCATAATTTTTTTTTACTAAAAGTTTTTCAAGACAGAAATATAGATGTGTTTTATGATCAATTTTCAGCATATTTAACATATTCTTCACAAACACAATTATATATTATCTAATAATAATATCTTGCAGAAATGCACGTACACCATCTATTGTAACAAAAAAGAAGTCTCTTAGAGGTGATGATGAGTCAGATGATTTAACTAAAGATATGGAAGAGCCATCGCCTGAACCAAATGTTCAAGAAGTACACATACCCAAGAATAGTAAGTTATGATTTTAGTTTCATAATTTGTATAACTTAGTATGCATGAGTGATTTATCTTGATACATGGTTCTGAAACTGGGTTCTGCAGTCCACTGGGATGCCAAAGGGTAGGTCATGGATGTCACAGTAATAATCAAGATTAACTGACTAAAAATTGTGATAATATTGAAGAAAGCACTATGATACTTAGAAGTTAAAGTTCAGGTTGTCTTCCCTTTCCATTTCACTACTGTTGAAAAGTGCTAAGAATCATCCTTGTGTTTATCTTGAGGTGTGAATGATACTTTATTCTTAAATTAAGTCTCAGGGTTCTTTCTTTCTTTTCTTTCTTTTTTTTTTTTTTTCTTTAAAGAGCTGTTGATTTAGATGACATTTTGTCTCACTATTATTAAAGCCAGTATAGGGCTGCTGTAGATCAGTGAACAAAGGCAGTGATTGTGAAACTGGAGAGTTGTGTTGAGACTTGAGCCAAAAATCTACCACATTCTTTAATGGCAGCTGGAGCATGTAAAATAGTTTTGTGGTTATAATGTCTTTTATGTTCCCAAATGATACCTGAGAATAGTTGGCTGCCCAAGCTTGGGGGTTATTTGCTTGTTCCCTGCTTCTAAATAATGAGTATCCACTTTTGTGTTTTCCTAAGTTATGTTGGCCACCTATATGGTGCTCCCATAATAAAACTGTCTACAAATATCTGCAGCCTGGTAATGTTGAATGCTATAAAAGCAAATGCCCCCACGTTATAAAAATAATATTTAAAGTCAGTATTCGTTTTCTTTAAATTTTTAAATTTACAAGGTATAGTGTGTTATCTTTAACAGCTAATTTTGAACTTTCCAACTGTAAGAAAATGAAAATCTAGTTCACTTATGTTTGATATTAATGTATTATGCCATTGTAATTATCTCTTTGATATTAAGTAACGAATAATTAATATCATAAAATAAATATATTTATACACATACATGCATGTCACTCTTTTTCTTTAACTGCTGAACCTGGTAAAGAGAGGCAAAAAAGATTGAGTGTGATTTATTGAATTATGTATATAGCTGTTATTTATAAACACATTTGTAAATTCTGTGCATCATACCATTTAATTATTATAACTGAAAAAAGAATTAGAGGGTAAGTAGATACCAAGGTCTGGAATACTAAAATCACAAAAAAAGGAGAGTAAAATGTATACTGCATGCTTGAAGTGTTGTTGGGATTGAAGTGAACAGAATTTATATGTGTGTAAAATATTTAAATAAGTATGTAACAATGAGACAAATTTTTGGTTAACAATTTATGAAGTTGAAGGTTGTATTCATTTCAGCACAGCAGCAATTAGCAAACTGCTGTATTGAACATGAAATAAAAAGCATAACTATGTTATTATAAAGACGTACTTTCCCCTTTAAAAATGTAATGCACTTTTTTATGAAATTTTTCTTTTGTTTTAATTTTAGCAAATAATCCAAGAAGCAGCAAAGATAATGAATGTCAACCTTTAAAAGGTGGTACACTTTTAGAGCTGGATGGAAATGAAGGTGATGATAAGGTAAAAGCTTTATTTTGAGTACATGGCATAGTTCATAAGTTTTGAAAATACTGTGTATTCTTCCTTTAGTTTTCCTTATCTACTCCTACCAAAAAGGTTATCAAAACAATTTGAAAAAACTTGTTTGTGTATGTGGGCCAAATACTTATTTATGTTTTAGAAAAAGCATCATGACAATAAACATTTATTTATAATATTTTATATCAATTGGTTGTTTTAACTTATTTTTCCTGAACTGTTTAATTGAGCTTATTTATTTTACGTTTAAAGGACTATTGCTAACATTTTTTATTTGGAGATTTGATATTCTTAGAAGTTTGATGAGTTTTCACTAAATACAATTCAATTGATAATTAGTCCTTGCATATGTGATTGTGATGTTTTTAAGCTGCATTTTGTGTAAAATATTCCATTTCTTCTAAATGGTGTTATTTCTTGTGAGCTGCACTCTGAGTTGTTAAGATATGCTTATGATGCATCTCAATTTAAAGGCTCACAATATCATGTCATTCTTCCTCTTTGATATTGTATTTATTGCAGTATCATCATTTTGAGTGAAACATTTGTTGTAATTTTTACATACTGTTAAACTTTCTCCTTTTCCCCACCTACATGAAGAATACTGTAAATTAGGTATGTCATCTTGCAGTCTATGAAATGTTCTATTTGTTTTTAATGAAGTTACTTCTTGTGAGCTGCACTCTGAGTTGCTAGGTTCTGCTTATGATGCATCTCAATTTAAAAGCTCACAATATCATATCATTCTTATTCTTTGATATTGTATTTATTGCAATATCATCAGTTTGAGTGAAACATTTGTAAGTTTAACATGCTGTTAAACTTTCTCCTTTTTTACATGAAGAATACTGTAGAATAGGTACGCCATCCTTGTTACGTATGAAATTCTATTTGTTTTTAACAAAGTCACTTTTTGTGAGTTGCACTCTGAGTTGCTAAGTTATGCTTGTGATGCATCTCAATTTAAAGACTCACAATATCATGTCATTCTTCCTCTTTGATATTGTATTTATTGCAGTATCATCATTTTGAGTGAAACATTTGTTGTAATTTTAACATACTGTTAAACTTTCTCCTTTTTCCAACTTACATGAAGACTACTGTAAATTAGGTATGTCATCCTTGCAGTCAATGAAATGTTCTATTTGTTTTTAATGAAGTTACTCCTTGTGAGCTGCACTCTGATTTGCTAGGTTATGCTTATGATGCATCTCAATTCAAAGGCTCACAATATCATGCCATTCTTCCTCTTTGATATTGTATTTATTGTAGTATCATCATTTTGAGTGAAACATTTGTTGTAATTGTAACATATTGAACTCTTTTTTTCTACCTACATGAAGAATAATGTAAAATAGGTATGTCATCCTTGCAGTCTATGAAATGTTCTATTTGTTTGTAATGAATTTACTTCTTGTGAGCTGCACTCTGAGTTGCTAGGTTTTGCTTATGATGCATCTCAATTTAAAAGCTCACAATATCATATAATTTTTCTTCTTTGATATTGTATTCATTGCAATATTATCATTTTGAGTGAAACATTTGTTTTAATTTCAACATACTGTTAAACTTTCTCCTTTTACCCACCTACATGAAGAATACTGTAGAATAGGTATGTCATCCTTGTTATGTATGAAATTGTATTTGTTTTTAACAAAGTCATTTTTTGTGAGTTGCTAAGTTATGCGTATGATGCATCTCAATTTAAAGACTCACGATATCGTGTCATTCTTCCTCTTTGATATTGTATTTATTTCAGTATCATCATTTTGAGTGAAACATTTGTTGTAATTGTCACACATTAAACTCTCTCTCTGTCTTTTCCCCCACTTATATGAAGAATACTGTAAAATAGATACATCATCCCTGCAATCTATGAAATTATTCAATTTGTTTTTTAAAAAGTTACTACTTGTGAGCTGTATTCTGTTTTGCTAGGTTATGCTTATGATGCATCTCAATTTAAAGGCTCACAATATCATGCCATTCTTCCTCTTTGATATTGCATTTATTGTAGTATCATCATTTTGAGTGAAACATTTGTTGTAATTGTAACATATTGAACTCTTTTTTCTACCTACATGAAGAATAATGTAAAATAGGTATGTCATCCTTGCAGTCTATGAAATGTTCTATTTGTTTGTAATGAATTTACTTCTTGTGAGCTGCACTCTGAGTTGCTAGGTTTTGCTTATGATGCATCTCAATTTTAAAGCTCGCAATATCATATCATATTCTTCTTCTTTGATATTGTATTCATTGCAATATTATCATTTTGAGTGAAACATTTGTTTTAATTTCAACATACTGTTTAACTTTCTCCTTTTTCCCACCTACATGAAGAATACTGTAAAATAGGTATGTCATCCTTGTTATGTATGAAATTCTATTTGTTTTTAACAAAGTCACGTTTTGTGAGTTGCTAAGTTATGCATATGATGCATCTCAATTTAAAGACTCACAATATCATGTCATTCTTCCTCTTTGATATTGTATTTATTTCAGTATCATCATTTTGAGTGAAACATTTGTTGTAATTATCACACATTAAACTCTCTCTCTGTCTTTTTTCCCACTTATATGAAGAATACTGTAAAATAGATACATCATCCCTGCAATCTATGAAATTATTCAATTTGTTTTTTTAAAAAGTTACTACTTGTGAGCTGCACTCTGTTATGCTAGGTTATGCTTATGATGCATCTCAATTTAAAGGCTCACAATATCATGCCATTCTTCCTCTTTGATATTGCATTTATTGTAGTATCATCATTTTGAGTGAAACATTTGTTGTAATTGTAACATATTGAACTCTTTTTTCTACCTACATGAAGAATAATGTAAAATAGGTATGTCATCCTTGCAGTCTATGGAATGTTCTATTTGTTTGTAATGAAGTTACTTCTTGTGAGCTGCACTCTGAGTTGCTAGGTTATGCTTATGATGCATCTCAATTTAAAAGCTCACAATATCATATCATTCTTCTTCTTTGATATTGTATTTATTGCAATATCATAATTTTGAGTGAAACATTTGTTTTAATTTTAACACACTGTTAAACTTTCTCTTTTTTTTCACATCTACATGAAGAATACTGTAGAATAGGCATGTCATCATTGTAATGTATGAAATTCTATTTGTTTTTAACAAAGTTACTTTTTGTGAGTTGCACTCTGAGTTGCTAAGTTATGCTTATGATGCATCTCAATTTAAAGACTCACAATATCATGTCATTCTTCCTCTTTGATATTGTATTTATTTCAGTATCATCATTTTGAGTGAAACATTTGTTGTAATTTAAACACAGTAAACTCTTTCTCTCTCTCTCTCTCTCTCTCTCTCTCTCTTTTCTACTTATATGAAGAATACTGTAAAATAGATTTGTCATCCCTGCAATCTATGAAATTATTCAATTTGTTTTTAAAAAAGTTACTTCTTGTGAGCTGCACTCTGATTTGTTAGGTTATGCTTATGATGCATCTCAATTTAAAAGCTCACAATATCATTCCATTCTTCCTCTTTGATATTGCATTTATTGTAGTATCATCATTTTGAGTGAAACATTTGTTGTAATTATAAAAGATTGAACTCTTTTTTTCTACCCACATGAAAAATAATGTAAAATAGGTATATCGTCATTGTGAGCTGCACTGAGTTGCTAGGTTATGCTTATGATGCATCTCAATTTAAAAGCTCACAACATCATATCATTCTTCTTCTTTGATATTGTATTTATTTCAATATCATCATTTTGAGTGGAATATTCATTGTGGTTGTAAATTTGTTAATCAGCATTAATCGATATTTAAAGAAATACATCTGAGTTCTTCTTTGAATGGGCCATTAAATAAACATATGTGATTTTGAGTTTTTACTGCTATTTTAAATGATTGTAAAAAGTGAAAGTGCCCACCCCTCCCTTTTCAAAGAGTTATTTAATAAAGGTAGGAGAATAACTAAAATTTTCTATTTTTTATTTAAAATTCCTTAGATGTACTCTAAGTTTTTTACTGTTGTATCAAAGAACATGTGACACATTTTTCACAAAGTATCAAGGAAAATCTTGATAGGACAATATTGTTGGTGTTGTCTTTGTAGATTTGAAGGGGCATACAATACTGTTTGGAAAACAAAGCTCATGCAGAAATTATCATCTAAATATATATCTTGTAACATGCTGTGATGGTTTGGTGATTTCACTGGCCACCATAGTATTAATGCCTGTTCTAGAGGAGCTCGGTCTAAGTGTAAAGTTTTATAAGCCAGTCTTCCTTAGGGAGTTGTTGTCTAGTTGTTTGTTGTTTAATGTGTTTGTAGATGATATGATACATTCCTTGATTGATGAAAATAATAGAGGACTTATGTATGCTGATGATCTTGTTCTGTGGACATCTAGCCCCAAGTACTGGACTATGAGAGACTTGGAAAAAAGCCTAAACAGTGCCATGTTCTGACTAAAATCGTGGTGTCTTGATAATAATATGACTGCTAACAAATAATTGTAATTGTAACTGATTTTAAGAAATAAAGGACCACATAGATGAAAATAAATAAATCTTATTTTATAAAAATTCCCATAAGTAAAATCAAAATCAGTATTAATAATCAGTATAATAATCTCTATGTGCTCTTATCTGATATATATTCAGCTTGAAATAAGTTACTCTTGTGTTATCTAGAATTAAATATAATTGAAAAACTTATCTAATGCCTTATTACATATAATGAATGCATAAATATTTTTATTAATTACAATTTTTCTTTAGATAGAAAAAAAATACAATTAACTTTTATTAATGATTTCTGTTTTTAAGCATCAACCTACTAACTAATCAAAAAGCTAATCTGTTTTAACCCGAAAGTTTATCTTATGTCAATTTTTAAAAATTTGCAGGTATAATAATGATTTGATATAGGGTGACAGAATGAACATTTTTTAATGCTAAAATTCTTTTCAGATTGAAAAAGATGAACGATCTAAAACTTCAAGACCAGGATCACCTAACAGTCAAAGCAGAGATAAACCACCAGAAGACAATCAAGATGATAATGTAACTGAGCAAGCGAACCACATTATAATTCCAAGTTATGCAGCGTGGTTCGATTATAATAGGTATGCTTAATAAACAATCATTGTTTTGTGTTTATGTTTTGTGTTTTATATATATATACTAGCAAGTTTGCCCGTCCTTCGCTACGGTGAACTTAATATATTACTTTTAAACAAAGATTTATTTTTCGTGAATAACTCTCTAAATTCGCCACAGTTCAGTTCGAGTCATTGGCATGTTTATATATTTCTATCATAAGAGTATTATAACATTATTCAGTTTTTATAATCGAATTTGTCTTATATTAAATTTGCTCAAACTTTTTTTATTGTAAAATATAAGCTTAACCCTAAATTGCATTACTGTATTACTACTGTACGTTGATTAGCAAAGTTAACAGATCTTGCCATATTACGTGATAGAATAGGAAGCACAGGTTTTGACAGCAACAGTGCTAATTTTGTTGGTAGTAATAAATGTTTTCCAAAATTAAGGAAATTTATGACAAACCACATAGTTTTGTATGAAACAGAAACACACATTCATATCGACAACCATATGAATATGAAGATAACTATATAAAATGATAGGTTTTATTTGGCCATGAGAGTCACTGAAATTTGTACTTTTTGTACTTAGAATATTGTTGATATGCATTTCATTGTAACATAAAAATGAACCAAGAATTAAATTTAAAATTAGTTCTCATATAAAAATGCTATAATTTGCGTCACATAGAAATGAAAGTGAATCACTTTATATCTCAAATTTCAGTTCAAATCGAATAGATACTAAGCAGACGATTTTAAATAATATAAAATAAGAAATGAATAAATGAAATATTTAAATGAATGACGTCATAATGATAGAAAAATATCATTTTCGCCTATTTATTATGTGATGAATTGAACATTTTAATCTCCTGCTTTTAACCGTGGAAAACTGCGTTTAAAACAATTACTTGGGATGACGTCACATTGCTAGAAATATTGCTTCTTTCCCTTAGATATGATGCGATAAATTAAAAAACTTAATCGTTTGCGTTTAACCGGGGAAAATAATGCTTGGAATAATGACATGAAATGCTCGAAAAAGGGGGAAGGAATGAATTTCGAACGTTGAAAATTTACAAAAACCTTCCCAGGGATATACCTAAACATTTCCCAAATTTTCACGGCGATTGGATGCATAGTTTTTGAGGTATGCTTAAGACAGACAGACACACATTGCATGTTTTGTGTTTTATATATATATAGATATATATATATATATAATAACTAACAATATATATTGCAGTGTTCATGCTATTGAAAGAAGAGGATTGCCAGAATTTTTTAATTTGAAAAACAAATCGAAAACACCTGAAGTGTAAGTATTGTTCATATATGTGTTTATTAATATAATTTCATATTTTTTAATCTTTGTTTTTATTTTATTCTCCTTATTATTTCTATGTGTGTGTATTTAGATATTTGGAAATTTTTTAAGACATCTTATTTCTTGTAGCACATGATAAATAGAAAATTTCATACTAACGTTACACTACCAAGTGACATTAAATATTTACCAAAAATCTTCACTAGTGAGTTGTAGTTATATAAGAATTTATCTTAGTTTGGGCAATATATTTACTATCTAGATTTTTAAGTTAAATAGAAAATTTAATTTAAAAAACTTTAGACTTTTTAAAACCTTTGTTTAAGATAAGCTAACCCCAACATGATAAAACAGGAGTTTTGGGATGAAATGATTATGGTTTGGAGGGGAGAATAAGGACTAGAGAGAGAGGGTCAATGTGGTTGGTGGCTATCTATGTAACTTGTTGCTAGCGGGTTTTTTTTTTTTTTTTTTTCAACCTTTATCATTATTTTTGAACATTTAAAATGTAATCTTTTCTCTTTTTTTTTTTTAATTTTAAATTTTTAGGTTAACAAAAAGGGGATCCCCTCATATGTAAGATAGAATTTTCTTTCTTTCTTTTCGTTTTTTTAATTTATGTATGCATAATTTATGATTATGCCCTCTTCTTTTTTAAGAATTTTTATTAAAGTTCAATATTTATGTGTTTTAGTAAATAATGAGTCTAATCAAGCCACTTGTTAATTATTATCAACAAAAAATTTCAGACTTAATTATAATAAACTGGTTTGTTGTAGTGGATCCCTTTTGTTATTTGTGCATTGTCCCTTATTTTTATTTTACTTTAAAAACATGCTTAGATCTTGGATTAACTCCAGTATTAAATATTAAGTCAATTTTTTCAAAAGTTAATTCTAGTCTGTCATTTATAATTATAACTTTCAAACTGCAGAACATGTTTACAATTATATTAATGCATTTTTTATTGTACTAACCACTATTATAAATATAATTTTAAATATTTATGCTTTGAAATTTAATGAAATTGCTGCAAACTTTTAATATTAAACAATTTGGCAAATTGAATGTTATGCAGTAAGATAATACTGTATATTTTTGAATATAAGTACATATTTATATAAGCCAAAGGTGCGATTTTCCATCCAAAATTTACCCAAAGTTCACAATCCGTTTATAAGTTGAAATGAAAAAAAATAATTTTTAGAATGTTTAAATAGGTTGTCAAGATGCTGAAAATGTCACCAAGCAGGTAAAATGGGGGAAATACTTTATAATGGAGTATACCAGTAAATACCAGTCAAATTGCTTTAAAGCAAAATGCTAGACCAACACTTCTGAAACTTTTTTGACACAACATCAAGTACTGCAGAGGTAGAGGAACGGTTGCCTTTGAGACAAATACAAGGATATGTCTTAGCATGTTTTGACAGTGGCAAAGAAAAACAATTTACATTTTAAATTTTAATTCACTTCATGGTGTCCTTAATAATTTTCAATTCTACACTAACTTATCTAGATTACTGCTGCTACTCACTGTTTGATAACCACAGTGCTAGACCACATAGTCAATGATATTTTTATTTAGATGCTAATGACAAGTTTCAATTTTAGTAAACTTATATAAAAATAACTTTTTCATAATTTTAAGTATATAAGCTAAAAAAAAAAAATGCTATGTTTGGGAATTTATCAATTTTTTCCAGTTTATGTAAAATTTTTGTTTATTAGAAGACTAGCTGATCCTTTACTGTTATAGTACTGTTGTTTTGGAGTGATTATAACACAAATAAAAGTCAATATAAAATTACTTTTAAGTTTTTTTCTTTTCAAAATTTTTGCAAATTTAATTTATTTTTTGATATTATAATTTTCTTTTTTGTTTTTTAACTGTTTTGTTAATTTTTGCTGATTTGGCAATTTTTTGTCACCAGTGGCAAAAACATTGCCAAAAAATGCATGTATTACTTTTGTTCCATAGCCTGTATGTAAGCCTCCTACACTTAAGATCATTAAAAAGTCTTAAAAATTTTTGGCTTATACATGGAAATATATGGTACTTCACTTCTAATACATTAATGCTATTAGCATAACTAATAAATATATTTAAATTGTACACCTCAAGAACTATGTCATTATACAAATAAAGTAACTATTTTGTTCACATTCAAAAATATTAGTTACTTTAAAAACTCTCCCCAAAAAGTTACTCTTTTTATTATTTTTGAAATAGGTTTATGCTAATAATCCTGTTTTTTACTCACAAAATTTGTTGCTACTTATATTTGCATGTTCTTTATCATTTATTTGCATATTCATTTGATTTTAACTTTTTCAAAATTTTTATATGGTTATTTTTATAGAAGATTTATAAAATTTACTTATTTTTCATATTTTGTTTATACACTCAACTCATTTAGAGTATTTACATAAAGTGGTATTGCACAACAATATTATGTCCGGGATATTTTAAAACTATATTAAGTTATACTTATACCTAACTAATTTCTTGTTAAAAGTATTTTGTTACTTGGTAACAAAATACTAGTAACAAAAAGTAACTTTAAAAGTAGTTTATTAGAAATTCACCTAAATACGGTTAAATTTTAAGTACAAATGGGATTTCTACTGTCGTGCCTATCATGCCTAAAGCATCTTAATTTAAAATAATATTTCTGGTATTCTCAAATGATCATTTCCTGAGAGAGTTTAATTTATAAAATGTTTTATATCACTTGTGTTAATAGTTCTTTGTAAAATCTTCATTAGAAGACATTTAGTTTAATCAATATGATTTCATTGAAATGTGAATCATTATAAAGTGTGTTAGTTTTAATTCATATGAATTCTTTTTAGATATATTGCTTATCGAAATTTTATGATTGATACCTATCGTTTGAATCCTACTGAATATCTTACTGTTACTGCTTGTCGAAGAAATTTAGCAGGTGATGTGTGTGCTATAATGAGGTAAATATTTGTTTATACTTATTAGATGCTTGAACTCAATTAAGTTAAAATTTAATGTTTTAATGGAATTTAATAATTTATAAATTATTTAACTCTTTTAAAAGTTTAAAGTTTTATTTCAGAAAACTATTTTGTTGTAACTCTAATATCAAAGCATGTTTTTAATGTTTATTTTTTTTGTGTGTTTTGTTAGAGTGCATGCATTTTTAGAGCAGTGGGGTCTGATCAATTACCAAGTTGATGCTGACAGTAGGCCAACACCCATGGGCCCACCATCAACCTCTCACTTCCATGTTCTTGCAGATACCCCTTCTGGTTTGCAGCCACTCAATCCACCTCGTACACAACAGGTACTAGTTTTATTTTTTTTCTCTCCTTTTGCTTTCTTGCATATATAGTTTAGAGAAAGTAATGTTATTGTCCAAAGGAATGGCTTGAGGAAGGTAGTGGGTCTTCTTACTGATCGTTGTGCCCTCAGAAAGCCTCTTAATGTGTTGGGGTCTAATGTTGAGGTCCTGATCCCTTCTGCCGTGGCTGCCATCTTGCAGAAACTGATCACCATATTTTGTGTGATATTGAGTTTTCTTTGCTCTTGAGCACCGTGGTTGCCATCTTCTTGAGCCTTTTGAGCCGCAGGATATTCCTGTCTGTTATCTGCTGAGATTGCTTCAGCCACTGGCCTCTTTTTTTAGGCATACATGAAGTTTTTTGGGGGGGAGGGAGGGTTGGTTACAAGACGTCTGGTTGCTCTGTCCTGCTCTTGGGCTCTTCAAGTAATATTAATGAGCATTTGTATTTAAGATTATTAATACTGCAGAATGTATATTTCTCAGAAGTGTAATTTTACTATAACTAAAATAAATTTAAATTAGTCAAAATTCTTTTCTATTAGTTTTATTTAAAATTTGAAATAATCAGTTGTTGGAGTATTTTATTTCGTTCTAAAATCATTAAATATTTTACATAGGATTGTACTTAAAATCAGAAAAAAAGGTGGTGTTTTAAAAAAGCAGCCAAATTTTCTTTTTAAATATTTATTCGTTAAGTATTTTTTAAAAACTGGTTTGTAAGTTTAATGTTTGTTTTTTTACATTATATAATTTACTTTTTTAATTGATTTTAAATTTTTTTTAAATTAATACCTTTTCATTATTACTTTAAAATGTAAGTTTATTATTGCAGTTTGGGCCAATTAATTTATTATTTTTTTTAGAAGGAAGCTTTTTAAGCTTTAAAATTGCTGTCTGTAATTTTTCGTAATGTCTATTTACATGTCTGTGTGTATATATATATATATATATATATATATATATATATATATATATATATATATATATTAATTTTACTTTTATTTTGTAAAATAGTTTCCAATTTATTTTATATCAGGTAAATGCTTTTAGTTTGAGGTATAAATTAAAAATGATGCTTCAGTGTTCATAGTTTTTATCTACAAAAATTTTTGGTAGTGGCAATAATCTATTTGGTGGATTTGAAAGTTACAAGAAAGATTAATTTAATTTTTTTCTGCTTTAGCCATCTGCTGCTCAACAGATGCTTAATTTGGATAAAGGCAAAGAAAATGCTGAGCCTAAAACTGAAGAAGGAGCTTCTAAGCCTCCAGTAAATGATAATTTTGGACTCAGGTTGGATCAGTATGCTAAAAAGAATGCATACATGAAAGTAAGTATATTTACATTGCTTAGTGTAGGGAATAAATATAATTTTTTTTAAACCTTAAAAGTTCCTTTATAGTTTTAATTTTAAACAGGACAATTAAAAGTGTTCTATTCTGAAGATCTTAAAGGTAAAATACTTTCACATCAAACAGTTTTTGCTTGACATACTGGTGATGATCATACATGTGATATCTTTTTCACTAATTTCAGGTTTCCCTGCCATGTAATAAAATACTCTTTGATATTATAATTACAAATTTAATGCTTTAAGGCATTTATAATTAATATCTGCTTTAAAAGAATTATATCTAGAAAACATTTTGTAAAATAATTTTCCAATCTCACCATGAAAGCAGTATTAGAATTCTTAACCGCCAGATTGCAAAAACAACAATGAAACTATGCACTGTTTAATTAAAATAAATAAAATTAAATAAATAAGACTTGTGAATACCAAAGATATTGAATAATTTTTAAATGTAAGTTCTAAATGATATACAGTGTGTGAAAAATTTCAAACCATAATTAAGTTTTCCTATCAAAGCAGGAATTGAATATTCTACTTTTATAATGGTCAGTCCAGTATTTGTTTCAATTAGAAATTTGTTGCCATTTGCAGTATTTTACCGAAAATCTAAGGTGTAGCTACCACTATACAAGAGTGTTCATTACTAATATATTGCCCAGTTATTGCTATTTCTTTTTATCTTTGCCTCAAGTTTTGTATTGAGACTGAAATTAATGTTTAAAATTCATATTTCAATTGCCCTTTTTGTTATTTGTTTTATTGCATAAATCTCATTAGTATTTACTTTCTTTTCCTTTAAGAATAAAGCAGCTGCTACTGTTTCTCGTGAATGGACTGAACAAGAAACACTTTTGCTCCTAGAAGCTTTGGAAATGTACAAAGATGATTGGAACAAAGTTTGTGAACATGTTGGTAGTCGTACTCAAGATGAATGTATATTGCACTTTTTGAGGTTACCCATTGAAGATCCTTACCTTGATGATCCAGGAGCAGGAGGAGGAGCACTTGGTATGTTTTTATAAAAAGACAATTTATATGACTTAACATGGATGTTCGTGGGCTAGATTTTCCTCAGAGTTCTGGAATTTTTGGCTAAGCAAAATCCAGAATTCTGAGGTTAAAGTTTCTATTAGTTAATAAATTTTTGGTTATTCAGTGCTACATAGTTTTTGCAGAGTCTAGAAAAATCTAACATCCAAAAATTAAAACTTCAAAGCTCACTAAAGAATATTTAACTTGTTTCTGTTGGCTATTTAATAATAGAAAGGGCTTTTAATTTTATGAATAATATTATAACAGGTACAAAAACATTACTCAAAATAGATTTAGTGGCTGTTCAAATTTAAATATTTGATGTCATCTAAATCTACAACATGTGAAAAAGGCAGTTAATTTATCCCAAAATTACTCTCATGGGAAAACTTTGATTACGAATGTTTTAGACAGTTGGAAAGTATATCAACAGAATTTAAAGGGGACATTCATACAGAGCAACAGTGCTTTCATTAAATATTTTAGTACTCCAGTTTCTAATTTCATTGCACTAATATTTCAGATGTGTAATTATTAGTTTATTGTTAAGAGCAAGGTTCTCTACTTTTACCAAGTATTTCTCAATGTCCTGTTTCTAGAATAAAGAAACTAAATTCAGAAAATACAACAAAGTGAGGAAATAAAAGAGGATTTTTTTTAAAATGAAATTATATTTGATAAATTCAAATACAGTTTTTTAATAATTTAAGCAATAAGACTATAATATAAAAATTAGTTTCATTCCTTTCTCTTTAATCTATATTATCTATCTTTAATTTAAAATAGATTTTAAGATACTGTTAAGAATTTAATTGTAAGTTTGATGCACTCTAAGAAATTTTTCAAGTTTTACAAATACCCCTGAACTTATACCTGTCAGCTTTTACGAATTATCCATAAAATTTTTGGATTTACTGATAAACCAAGAATTTTTATGGATTTTGGTACTAGGAAAATGAAATTTAAAAAAAAAATTAGAATGGATTTTTCACTTTAATAATATTTGAAAAGTCAAAAATGTATGTCATTTGAGCAGAAATTTACATAACCGATTTTTTTTAATTATAAATATTGTGAATGTGTTTTAAAGATATTAAATTCACATTGAATTTTGCTAAAAATTAAAGTGACATCACTGAGGTTATATCAGTTTTGTAAACATGACTTAAAAGTTTGGAATATTGAAAAAAATATCAATTTCTTTAAAAGAATCAAAGCTTAGTAAATCATAGTTTGATAATTTTAATTTCTTATTTTTCTAAATATATATGAAGTTTGAAATTTAGGTTGTGTTTTTCTACAATCAAATTTAATTGAAAAAATTAGCTAATATGTTTTATTATGCATAATGAAAGCATAAAGATTTTATTAAACATAATTAACTTTTAATTAGAATTTTCCTGGGAAAAGGAAAAATTAAAATTAACTTTTATTAATTACAGTTACTCGTGCCATTAAAAATTAACCAGCTAATATTTTGCAGAAAGTTTAAGTGATGCCAAGGTATAAAAGTTGATAATTATGACTTGACTTATACACTGTGTTTTTAATTTTATTGACAGAAATTACTGTGGAATATCTACCTATATTTGTTTTGTAAGTTGATACTCTAAATGTTGTAATTATAACAAAAATTTAATAATTTAATTAAAAAATTAATTTTCCAGGCCCTTTGGCTTTTCAACCTATTCCATTTTCCAAGTCTGGCAATCCCATCATGTCTACTGTTTCTTTCCTGGCATCTGTTGTTGATCCTCGTATTGCTGCAGCAGCTGCTCAAGCTGCAATGGGTATGTAATTAATTTAATTATTTTAAATCCTTTTATATTTTACTTTTATGAAATAAGAAGCTACAGTAGTTCATTGATCTCTTAACTGTAGGGTTGTGATTTCAGTGCTTGAGCCTGCCAAAGCACCACCATGTCCAGTAATGGCGGCTGGGGCATGTAAAATAAGCTCATAATTACAATTTCCTTCAATTTCCTAAATGATTCCTGTGGAGGTTGCAGGCAAAGCCTGGGGTCTTCCTGGAGACTCTCTTTGTTTTGTTTATGTTGTCCTGTCTTAGGGAGTAATGTTGGCTGCATATATGATGTACTCCCTTAGTAAATGTATGATGTACCCCCTTAGTAGGCCATTAAATATTTTCACCTAGGTAGTAGTAAATGCTGCAATAGACAGTGCCCTGACATTGGAAATCTTTAATTTATTGTACTTAGTCCAATTCTTTAATTTACTCTTAAGCCAATGCAATCAGAGATTATTTTTAATCAGAGGAATCTCTATATACTAGATTATTCGCTTTTCTGCATAAATTTTTTTGTTTGTTTTGGCCTGGTATTAATCTCAGTTATTTATCCCCTGTATTCATGGTTTCTTTGACTAATTGAATTCCGGTATGCATCATAAAAAACCGCTATTTTAACACATACACTTTATTATTTTGATTCTGTTTAGACAATTAAGAAAGTGTAATTATTTTTTTGTATTAAAAATGTTTTGGTGTTTCTAGGTTCACCTCCAAAGTTACTACAAAAGGGTTTTTTTTCTTTAAGGGTGTTTTCATAGGAGATAACAGTAAGCTCATTGATGACTAGTACAAAATAGCAGTTACACCTCCT
Organism: Pardosa pseudoannulata; assembly: GCA_032207245.1. NCBI lineage: Eukaryota > Metazoa > Arthropoda > Arachnida > Araneae > Lycosidae > Pardosa > Pardosa pseudoannulata. The sequence continues at coordinate 182,318,008 of CM063498.1, forward strand.
AAACATATGTTAAAGCCAGTTTGTTATTGTCTCCATTCCTGTACTTTCTGTCTGGAAGGATAGATTACCTTTGTCACTGCTAAGTACTTCAGTTTAAAAAAGAAAAAAATTTATATCTTATAAATACTGGCAAATACTCTTCATGTATATAGTAAAAAATATGATCTATACAAAATATAAAATATTAATCAATAATAATATTAATATATCATAATAGTCAAGGATCATAGCAGAAAATTCTTATCAAAAATTGTGAAGCACATCTGATTAAATGTTTCATTCCTGCAGTCTCTTGATTTTGAAGAACTTAGTTACATGAAATATAAGGAGCAATCAAATCAAAAGATAATGATTCATAATTGTGAGTTTTTCTGAAGCAAATAGAGTTTTGACAAAATTAAAATTCTTCATGAACATAAACAATTATGTAATCACAGAGATAGAAGTGAAAAAATATACTTTCTTTATGATCTAGGCAATCTATGCTCACACAACAGATAACAATTAAGGAAATAGGGTTTTTTAATGTTAGATTCCATTCCTGATACAAATGCTTCTTTAATAAGTTGTTTTGTACTTAATTTTTGTATTGTAAATTATTAATTTATTTATAGTTTTAAGTTTACTGAATTTCCCTATTCTTTATCCTGCATTCATTATTATTTTTTCTTTATCATTGAGTTTCACTGTACACAATATGTGACACATAAAAATGATGTGTGAAACTTAAAACTAACATTGGTCAATTTTTAATTCACTACCCCAAAATATTTTTGTGTAAGTTGATATTACCCATGGCGAAGAGAAAAAAAAAAAAAACGATTTTTTAGCATTTTATAAAAGCCCCTCCATGATAATTTTGAAAGAAAACAACTAAAAATTTTATTTAAACTTCATTTATTCAATTTATAATACCTAGTAATCCATAACGGTATTGTAACAAATAATAATAATAAAAGAAAAACAAACAATAGTTAGAATTGAAAAAATTAAAAAAAAAAATTGAAAATTTTTTTAAATCAGCAACTAATAAAAACTCGCTCTCTGACTTGTCACTTTATTTGTACTCAATTTAAAGTAAAATAAAATGTGCTTTATTGCTCAAAGAGAACACTTAAGTGGTGGGTAGTGAGTGACGAGAACACTTTAGTGTGGTGGGTAGTGGGATGGCGTGGCCTGCATATGTCGCTAAATTGTTTAAGTTTAAACAAATACTAACAAGTTTATAAAATAGCAAATTAAAAATATATACTTTTTACTCAAAAAAGTTTTATTTTTACCCCAAAATTTCTTTTTTTACCCCATTTGGGGTAATTTACCCGGTTTGACCCATGCTTTTTATGTGTTTTTCTTATCTATTCACTAGATTAAATTTAATTGATCTTGCATTTATGAATTCATATCTTCACAGAATACAGAATAACATCACCACTGTATGAAAAATATTCATCCAAGTTTAGATGCAATTGTTTTAAACAAAAGGCCAGCTAGTAGAATGCATGGTGAATTCTCCCAATAATTAAATATTAACTTAAAAATTACAAAAAGAAAAAGAAAAAAAATCTTTCATAAAATTTGTAGGTTTTATTTACGTGATAAGATTTTCCTTTTTGATGTATATTTATCTGTTTCTGTAATATAAATTCATTTTGTGTTTAGCCATGTAGTGGTGAGCTCATAATAAACAGTTTGCCGAACGATGGCTGAATGGTTAGAGTGCTGGCCTTCGGAACCGGAGTTCGTGGGTTCGAATCCCACTATGGCATGGATGTTCGTTGCTGTTCAGAATCGGTGTTAAGCAGTATGTCCCGGTCTCATTAGCCCTCGTGTTGCAAAAAGTAGACCGTAGCACTCCAAACCAAACCATAATAAACAGTTAATAGAAGCTAATTACAATTAAGAATGTTTTTAAACAATAAATTTTGTAACACTTCATAATGTTTTGTAAGCATTTTTTTAAATAAATGTATTTATATGGTATTTTTCTAGAGGAGTTTGCTAAAATTAAAGATGAAGTTCCATCAGCACTTCTGGATGCTCACATCAAGAATGTTGAAGCTGCTGCAGCAGATGGTCATTCAGATCCTAAATCTGGATTGGATATGACTGGTATAGCAGGAACATTAGAAAGAGAGGAAGGAGGTAATATCTATATGAAAATGTTTAATAATGATTGTGTCTCATGTCAAATTCTAAATATTCAATATAAAAGCTTTTAATATGATGTAATTTGTTTTAATGGATCTTTATTCCTTTTTTAATATTGACCAGTACATCTTGGCTGTACATCACACAGATTTTAATCAGATTGTATGATTTTGTGTATTAAGATTGTACAGTTTTGAACTAAGCTGCTGCAGCAGATGGTCATTCAGATCCTAAATCTGGATTGGATATGACTGGTATAGCAGGAACATTAGAAAGAGAGGAAGGAGGTAATATCTATATGAAAATGTTTAATAATGATTGTGTCTCGTGACAAATGCTAAATATTCAATATTCCTTTTTTAATATTGACCAGTACATCTTGGCTGTGCATCACACAGATTTTAATCAGATTGTATGATTTTCTGTATTAAGATTGTACAGTTTTGAACTATATCAAATAATTTCTGTTTTATGTAAGCTCTGCATTTATATCACTTGAGCACATAGAAAACAATCAATACTTTCAATTTTTTCTTTGCTTAACACATTCCTGTCTACAAATGAGACATCTCATCTTACAAAAATATTTTCTGAGTACTATAGATGAAATAACTTGTTTTTCTGTATTAAATAATTTCATATTTCAGTGTGTCCAGTGATTTATATCATTATTGCTTCTTCAGAACTTAATCAATGGCTATCATATTACTCACCATTGCAGAAATTGTCAACATTGTAAAATAAAATAATGCCTTAAAATTTGAGCATAGCAATTTGTAACTTACCAGTCAGTGGAAGGCAGGCTAAAACATAGTTTTCAAAATAAATTATATATTTTTCAACTGAATTTTAATCAACATAAGGAAACAACAGTCTCTAAAAAAATATTTTATGCAATTATCAAATTCAACTTAAATCGTTATAGGTTAAAGCTTGCATTATGTATAGTACCTTGATTTAAAATGTGTCACATCTTAAAGATATTCTAGATTTACCATATTTTTGCATAAATGAGTCCTTAATCATTATAGGGTGCACACACTTAATTATTTATGTTCCTTAAAGTAACAAATTTTAAGCAAATTTGCATTTTCTTTTAAATTTAGTACAAGGGTTTAACCAAAGGTGAGCCATTTAGCTATAAAAGTTTTAAATTTCATGTTAAAATGTAATAAAGATTAATATTTGTATGACACCACAGGAAAATTAATCCACTTGTAACAAATAATTAATTGTAGCCCCTAATGTTTTTACTTGCCCAGGCTACTGGTCAAGGAGAATGCTAGACAGCTAGACTAATTGAAGATGTTGCAGTCAGGCCATTACGTTAAAAAAGACAGGCAGAGTAGCAAAACTTAAACTTCATTCATTAGCTTCCAAAAATGATATCTTTGCCAGTCAATTGCAGATGAGAGAATGATCATGAAAACACATGCTGGAACAGGGTTGAACCCCCAGAGCAAAATCTTTCCCAGAGAAAGTAGCTTAGTCAGCAAATTTAACAATAAATGTAGCTTAGATTGGATGGGGGAAAACTGAGCCATTTGCCAGTGACAGCTGGAAAATGTGAGTGGACAGAAAATTTACATCTATTGCACAGAAAGCTTTGAGAAGTGGGTTGGAAGAATTTAAAGTCATGACACTCCTTTCATTATGATATTTTATATCTGAGAAAATAGATTTGAAGGAACTAGAATAAGTGAGAGAATTTGTATGAGATATGAAAGTGAAATTGTATGTATATTTATATATATATACACACATACACACATAAACATGTTAATACCGTAAGAGCCTATATATTCATCTTGTACTTTCAGTATGCAAAATTGAATATTAAAAAATATGTTGAAAGATATTATTTTACATAAGCATTAATTTACAATTTTTCAGAGGAAAATGCTGATAAGGAAAAGAAAGAGACTCCCCAAGCTCCACAGCCTCAACCAGCCCAGCCAACTCAAAATAATGTTGAAATTAAAGTAGAAAATGATATAGATAAGGTAATATTGACATTTTAAAGTATATTATGGTATTTAACTCATGTTCATTTCATACACCAATGTCAAATCTTGCTGGTTAACTTCTGATGTTATTGTGTGTCTTCTTTTAGTTTGTATACCAATGGTGGACAAATGTGGTGTTCCCATTGTAATTTATGTAGGTTTGTAGCTAAAGTAGGCAAGAATTAGAAAATTTTTTAGAGGTGTGATATTTTGTTACGAAATTTATTTACAATATTATTAAAGATGGAACATCACTTTGTGAAATAATGCTTATTGAGAAAGCAGCATGGGAAGTAAACTAGAATTAGAAATGAAAAGGGATCAGTAATTTAAATGCAGCACAGATAAACTTCAGTAATTAACTTTTGAAAACTTGAAGTTTGGAATTAAAGAAGTCACACTTGAAAAGCTGCTTGCTCTCTAATTTAACTTTTTGTACAACTAAAACCGATTGGTGTGAATTGTTATACTCAATGAATTTCTCAAAATCAAAATATCATTCATTCACAGTTGACCAGTAGTCATCTTACAGAACTCCTGAGGATGGTATTAACAAATTCTCTGCCAAATGTCTAAGAAATAATGAAAAATCTTAGTTAAATATTTTACATTTTAATAATATTTCTTATTGCATTTCATTTTATCTATAAAAGTTTGAAACATTTATGTTGCAAAATACTTTTAATATAAAACACACAATTAAAGTTTATTTTGAGACTTATAGTATTTTAACTAAATTAACATTGATTTTATTTATTTATAACTGTGCAAATATGATGTGGCTCTTTGTAAAATGAGAGAAACTGAAATGCAGATCTTTTTGACATTGTGTGATTACCCCTATTATATAACTCTTTGATTCATTTAGTATAAATTAAGCTTCTTTAAACACAATTGCTTCAATTACAAAATTTGTTGAATATGCCTGAAATATAATCTAATTTCAACATTAAAAAATTGGAGGACTCAAAGTATTTTACTTTTTGTTTTAATTTATAGCAAGGGGAAGCAATGGAAGTAGATCAGCCTGCACAAGAGAAAACAGAAACTCCTGCTGAGAAGAAAACTAATTCCACTGAGTCCAGTGAGATGATCACTGATCAGAATGAAAGTGCTAATTCATCAGACAAAGCAACTAAAGAAGGTCAAGATGAATCATCTAATTCTGCACCTCCTAAACCTCCTGAAACAGAGCAAGAGAGGGTTCTGAAAGATGCACAGTTGTCCACAGCAGCAGCTGCTGCATTAGGGGCTGCAGCAGTCAAAGCTAAGGTACAAACAATATTGATTTTTAACCCATTATGTTCAAATCATTTCTGCTAAATATTTATTGATCAATATCTTAAATTTATATGGGAATGAGCTGTAAGTCAAATAATTTAAAAAAAAAATTACTTTGAATATTACAGTCTGCCCTAATTATTGATGAGCTGTAATTTTAAATATGGTAGGTTGTCAATAATAAAGGAGAAAAACTTCATGATAACAGTTAGCCCCCATGTAGCAAAAAAGTAGACTGTAGAGTACCACTTAAAGTTTTTTACACATTATTGTTATTGTACTTTTTCCTTGATTGTTTTACTTTATGTATTGTTTATTCATTTATTTTATAATAGCACCTTGCTGCTGTGGAAGAAAGAAAGATTAAATCACTTGTTGCCCTTCTGGTGGAGACACAAATGAAAAAGTTAGAAATTAAGCTGCGACACTTTGAAGAATTGGAAGCCATAATGGATAGAGAGAGGGAAACAGTAAGTTTTTATTTACTTATTTTTCAAGAATGAGAGGTAATGTAATTTTACTCTTAAATCTTTGTATTGTAATTTACACAATTTATAGTAGTTTTACAGTCACTAAAATAAATATATATTGATTACTAGTATGAATTTTTTTTCTCATACTATTAATATATATGCACTGACCTTCAGCTAATGTAATTTATTTTTAGCTTGAGTATCAGCGTCAGCAACTTATTCAAGAGCGTCAGCAGTTCCATATGGAACAACTTAGAGCTGCTGAATTTCGTGCAAGACAGCAAGCACATGCTATGCTGATGACACAACCTGGTGGAGGAGGAAGTGGTGAGCAAGGACGTGATTCACCTGTTTCTATGCCAGGTCAGTGTCCCACAACTCAAGCGTCTCGCTCATCATATCCAACATCCAAATCTCCTGCTTCCAATGCGGCATCTCTGAATCATCAGTCGGTGGCTTCTCCTTCCATTTCTTCTCCTCATGCTGTCCCTGTCCCAGTGTCAGCACCTACTCCTCAACCTAGCCCAAGCCCAGTACCACCCTCACCATCTCCAGCTGCTCCACCTACTTTACATACTCCTTCACAACCGTCTCCACATCCATCACCAGCTCCTCCAATACCATCACCTGGTCCTCCACAGATACCACCAACTAATCAGCAGATGCCTCCAACAATGCATCAGTATGTAGGGCAACAGCAAGCGCCTCCACCACCTCAGCAACAACATCCAGTACAGCATACTTATATGCCTGGTCATCCCCCGGCTGGTCCACCACAGAACTTGAATATGGGTCCACAAATGATGCCTCATCATAATCGACCTCCACCTATGCCTGGTCCACATTACCCTCCTGCTGGGGCATATCCAGCTAATGGTTCTATGATGCCTCATGCTGGACTTCGGCCTGCTGGTCCAGGAATTATGAATGCTGGTGCTATGCCTACTGGTGTACCCAGACCACCACATGGTAAGATCTTATTTTTAATTTTTCTTGTTATTATTTGAGTTAATGTTACTCTTTCTGTACTGAATTATATAGATTACTCTATTGTGTATTCTTTTTGCTCACATACAAATGACATTGTCAACCATCATCAACTATCATTATACATAAAATAAATAGATGGCAGAATTAAATGAATGTATATGGAATCTATTGCAAAGGTAATACCTTCTAAGTTTTTATAGAAAATATTTTGGAGCTGTTAATTGCTTTTCGTAATTGAAGACCATGTCTTAAGTAAATCCTATTTTGTCTTTAAGTGAATTTTTAATGGCTTTATAAAATGTATTTATGTATTTCCTGAAAGTTCTTTTATCAGTAATTTTCATTAGGGTTTTTTTTTTTTGCTTGAGAAATATGCATGCCTTTGTTTTTAAGGTCCTCCCCCCCTATTTAATAATTTTCATTCTTTGTTAGTAATAAATTGGTTAGGTAAGGACCATTGTAGTAGGAAAGAAAAAAAATGTCATAAGTTTTCAACAGAAAAAAAATTATTCAGCTGTATAAAATGTACTCTTTTGCATTTAATTATGGGTATTGTAGTATAATATTTTTGTACATGCTTCAATTATAACTTTTTACCCTTTTCTTTCAGCTGGAATGCCTCCCATGCCAACAGGACAGCCACCTCAAGGCCATCCTCCCAGTATGGGAAATGAACCTCCCCCTATGTCAAATCCTATGGTTGGACCTCCACAGACCCAAGGTACATATTTCAGCATATGAAGTGTTAATTTCCACAGTAAAATATTGAGGAAGATTAATACATCTTATAAACAGACAATGCGCATGCTCTTATGCTTGCTATGCTTGAACTTTTTCTAAAATTTGAGTGCTAAAATATTGGTAATTTTTCATTTGTGTTCCTTAAATAGTATTTTACCACTTAATTATGTACAATTTGGAATGTCACCTTTAGAGTAATAATTCTAGTTCTTAAGCATGCATATATAGATTTAAAAGATATTCAGTTTCCCTAGAAACACACAGTGCTTACCTAGAAATGTATCCAACCCTGATGTTTTTATCTTTTGTTTTTCTTTTTGAATGTTAGTTTTCCTAACTTGTGTATAGTTCTTAATTGTTAGAAATGTCTGAAAACTTGCTTATTCCAAATGTATTTGTATGATAATAGGATTGAGTAGTGTTTCTTTTTGTAAAATAAATTAATGGTTACTTTTTGAGGAATGTAATTTGTAGATGACTGAATTCCTATTTTTTTTTTTTAATTTAATATATTTTATATTTACTAATTTGAAAGCATAGTATTAGCCGTTAAAAAGTAATGAAAGGCTTACTTCATATATGCTTCATATATACTCTGGCATGTTTTAATAGTTGTTGAAATTAAAACCATAATGTCAAAATCTATTTGTCTATTTTAAGGTGCTTCTCCTCTTTTTTAAAAGAAACTTATATCAGAGCGTATACTAATCTTGATAAACTAGAAGGTTATATTATTATAAACCAGTCGTAATTAATGAAGTTTCATGTAAATAATGTTTTTTCTTCATTTATAATATCCAAAATTTATCTTTTTTTTTTTTTTTTTTGTTATCAGCTTTACTTCCTTGAAAGCTTTGTTATAAAATATCTATATAATTCATATACCATTTGTTAATGCCAGGTAGTAAGCTGTACTCTGATAAACCTAAGTATATAAAACTTTGAACCAAGATGTTCTAATTTAGAAAGAATCTTGCATCATTTAGTTTAATATGTCTACAAAAGAAGTCTTTCTTTCTCTCTGATATTGTTTTTTATTTTTTACTTATTTATTTTTTTTTGTAATAGAAATTTATCATCAGATGTTTTGATTTTTGCAGCTTTAAAAAAAAATGTTCTTACTCTAAGTATTTTTTAAGCCAGATCAGAACTTGCATTATCAGATTGCTGTATAGTGTTTTTGAAAAGCGCCTTGCAATCAAACAAAATAGTGTAATATGCTAAAATGCAAGTGACTGGCAATTTGTGATATTTGTATTTTTATTTTTTAAATTATTTTTTTAGAAAATTCTTAAATATAATGATATTTAAGTTCATAGTGTGTTTTGATTTTTTCTGCATGCAATAAATAAATCATGTTTTACATTTTATGTTAATATTATAAATGTTCTTTTACAATATTGTAATGTGAAAAGCCAGGAGATTGTATGCAGCATTTTTTGTTATTTTGATATTGTGAATCATAGTTTAAAAAATTTTATTTTAAAATTATGACAAAACAATGAAAACAAGTTATCAAATTTAACAATGAAGGATTTTAAATTATGTAAGGTTCCACAATATAAATTCATATACATAATAAGTATTGCATATATAAAACATCAAATTTTTATTTTGCAAAATTTTTTTGTATGTATAAGTTTTATCTGATATAAAAGTAAAAATTTTTTTTTTTTTTTTTTTTTTTTTTTTTTTTTTTTTTATTAGTGTGCATTCTATATTACTTTTGTGTCTAGTTAATTGCATAGATGAAGAGTATGATATGTATTTTGTTGTGTTGTGTATGTATAATATTATTTTAAAATAGTTTGTATATATATAATTTATATATTGCTTTTATTTTAGATGTTAGAGAGAAAAGAGATAAAGCTTTTCGAAGATTGTATTATTATAAAAAAAACAGTACCATGGTATTATGAAAATATATTATATTATTATATATACAACTCATTAAAAATCATAATATCTCAGAAATATATATATATACACATATATATACTTACATACACATAGTGAAAAGTCATTGGACAATTTCAGTTTTTCACTTTTTTTATATTAAAAAATTTAATTATCCAAACATATTTGATTTTTTATTGTGCCAAGAATTTAATGGAACTACTAATATTCAGCATAAGTTTGAGGATATCTTCTGCTACAAAACCATCCACAAATTTCGCTGTTTTTGTGTTCTGGAAAAAAAAAAAAATCCAGATAGTTCTGCAGATTTTGCACTAACCATTAACAGCATACGACACAACACATTTTGACTCTGAATAATTCTCCATCTGCTGTGATGCAGTCTATAAGATTCTGAATTTTTAAATAATAGGTCATAACTTAGTAAGCTATTTTGACAGCTAAGAGATATTGAAAAGGCAGGGGTCATTTATGATTTTGAAGGGGAAATGTTTAGAGATAAAAAGTAATGAAGTCTTTGAGACCACATAACAACAATTAGAGGTTAAAACTATAAAAAAGATGCCATTTTTATTGAATATCTGTAAAAATACAAGCAGTGTTCAGAAAAGCATATTTTCATATTGGTTAAAAATAAAGAAATACATGTTTTTATGTAATGAAGTACTGATAATTTAAGATAATTTGCTTTTATTTAATTTTATTTAAAAAATATAGTGTTTAGGTTCTTTAGAATGTATATATATATATATATATATATATGTATATATATATATACATAGCTGCTAATTTCTACAATTTTTCTATGGAATGTGCAGATTTACAAATGATTTTATGATTGTATGAATGGTTTTTAAAAAATCAAGATATACTTTCAGATTCTTGTTAAGAAGATATATCATTTACAGGCATGTTGGTCACTTTTTTCAATTTTAAACACTTTTAGTCTTTTAGAATTGATAATTTTGTCACTAAAAGTCCTTTCCTTAGAAAATTTGCTCAATTATATGTTAGACTCTATAAATTCATTTTGATCTAAAAAAGAACCATTGGCCAAGATCTTTTGCGAAAACCTGAATAAAGTTTTGATAAAAATCATTTTCCCTAAATCTACAGTAGTGTTAGTGCGCAGTTTGAGTTCACTATTTAAGAAAATATGCTAGGATTTTCAAACTACTATCCATTTTAATAATTTTTAATTTAGCATTACATAGTATGAGTAACAAATGCCATTTTATTTATTATTTTATCTCCTTTTATTAGTCATTAGAATGGGGTGCTGTAGGAAAAACTTAATAAAAAGGCACTGAACCTTTAAAAGGTTTGGGAACCACTGACATAGATCATTTTTCAGTATTAACATAATTTAAAAATTTTTGGTTATGTAAAAAATGATCACTTTTCTTTCACCATATTTTTATATTTATTTTAATTTTTCTAAAGTTTCTGACCTCTTGACTGTCTGTAATTGTCAAAAGTAATCAAAATAGTTACCTATTAGGGTTAATCAGCAAAAATTTGATAAAATGTATTTGAAAGGGTCATCAACAGCATAAAATAATTTAAAAGTAGGAATTCTGAAAATTAAATTGCATGTAGTTCCTTTCTGTTTCTTATTCATTTAATACATTTTGATTCTATACATTTAAAGTGATGATTTTTTTTTCAATTGTTAGTTGCACTGTTTTTTATTTTGTATCATGCTAAAAAAGATATATATTTATATACACTAGATGCCCTCAACGTATGTCCTGCTTTAACGCTGTTAAAAAAAAAAAAAAAAAAAAAAAGTAAAATGTTCTAAAATAAATTTTATAATTTATTTTAGAACATTTTACTTTTTTTTGGACCATTTTGATGGAAAAGTAAGAAAAAAATTATTTTAAAATACTTGATGCCACTACACGTACAGTCATCTCGAATGTAATTGTATCAAAATAAAATTCCCACATTGCCTGTACAGGAATTTGATCCTGGGACTACTTGTACTGATGCCCATTGTGCTGACCACTGTGCCATAGATACATTGACAGTGAAGGGTTTCAAGTGGCATTATAATAATCTCAATAAGTGTGCAATTCTGGAGGCATTTTCTATCGGAACAAATTTTGAATCTAAACCATTCTGGAATCAACTTAATTACATACACAAAATTTCTTCAAAATCAGTCCAGCCGTTAAGGAGGAGTTCTATTACAAACACATGGACAGAAGAATTTTATATATAAAGATATATATATATATATATCTTTATATATAAAATAAGTGTGTGTATATATATATATATATATATATATATACACACACACACACACATGTATGGGTACACTAGCTGTTACTCACAAGCTTTTTACTTCCTGTGACTTAGCCTGTCTTAGCTATATATTTTAGGGTGCCCTAGACATAAGGTTTTGGCATGTCAGGAATGTACTGATGTTTATTGTTATAAGGTACTTAATCTATTTTCATAGTCTACAATTTAAGAAAGTCTAGTTATTAGAGATGTAGTATACAATGTCAGTATGCATTCAAAACGTCAGCAAAGCTATACTGTGGATTAAGTATTAGAGAGAGGGTAGAAAAGGCTAGCACCATTCTCAGAGATATTGTCACTTCATCAATATTAATGGTTTCAACACCCATTGTGGTACAGAAAGGAGAAACTGAAAAATCTAAGGGAAAGATTTAAAAAAAATTAGGAAAATCCAAATGTGCAAAATTTCAATTAAATCCGTTCAATGGATCCAGAGATTTCATGAACTCAGTGAGTGGTATGTGTGTATATGTGTTAATAACATGTAAAATTGCATGTCAGTAAAATTTCACCAATTTTAAAATTGGAAGGCTGTCAGCTAAGTATGTATATATAGATCATAAATCAGAAGTTAAGAGTGTAACATCATATTATTGTCATTAAATATTTATACCATTAAGTTGAAATTGTCATGTAAGCACATCTAGACATTGGTTTATTAAAATAAGTATAGAATGGTGTTTATGGATTTCTTATCATAAATCTTGATAGATGCAACAAATAGAGAGACAGTTGAGGAACACGAATCTACCCCTTAATGTCCGTTGGGAGTTTTAGGTAAACACTCATATAATCGTATTTACCAATATTTTATGCACTGTTATTATGTAGCTCATTGTATTTGCAGTTCTCTTTTAGTGATAGTTTTCTGCTTATTTATAATTTATGAATGGTATTTGCACAAAGTAATAGCTTCTATATTTTTCTTTGCTTTTTATTTTTCTGCTTATTATGTATTCTGCTTATTATTTGTGCATAATTCACTTCTCTAAAATCTCTTTGCATGATCTTTGCACTTTTATTGTGTTTTATGTTCTTCCAATCTTCTGAGTAAGTATGAGTTTTCCTTTTTCCTTAATGATACTTTCAGGTGAACCTTGAGAATGGTTCTGTTTATTATATTAGTCTCAGCTGCTGAAAGCAAAGGTAAATAGTTATTTTTCTTAGTGTATCTCTGATTAATTTTCATCAAACTGTATTAATTTATCTTTGCAGAAACATTATCGCGTAAAGGAATTAAAAATATATCACGGGCAATGTAATAAGTTATATCAACAATATAGTGATTGATCAGCTTTTTCAGGTAGAATTTTTTTTTTAATTTATCATTGTGGTCTATTTTATGGACGGATTCTTTAAAAATGTATTTTTAATTTTTTTTATTATCTTATGCAATTTGTTTTCAATTAATGTAAGTAATTTTACTATAAAGTGTTCTTCAAATACTTCTAATGCAACACAAGAAAAAATGATAGTGTCAATTTAAATATTGATTTAAAAAAAGTTAAAATGCAAATTTGCTATAGATTATTCTTTATAATAACTGATAAAAATTTCAGTATGATCTACATTTTGTTGCTTAGGAATAAAGTTATTAAATTATTTACATTTACATACTCTATCATATGGGTCTTCAAACTTTATAGTCTAAGGGTTCTGTGAGTTGATTTTTTTCCTTTTACTCTGTAAGGGGGGTGAAATCCCATCCCTACTGTTAGAAATATATATATATATAATCTTAATATTTAGTAAATATATTAATATAAATACTTAATGTAAAGAAGATTAAAGACTTATTGTATTTTTTTATTTAAAAATTTCTTAACAAATAATTCACTTTTTAATATTCTTAATTTCTAGTGCACCTTTCATTATGCATACTGACTTCAGTGTATGTCGGCTTTTTTAAATACAAACTGTTCAAATCTTCTTCAGTTGCATTTCAACACAATCAGAAGTGGTGGAAATTGCCAACTGGATTGACAGACAATGAATTTGAATAAAACCATATAAAATAATCTGTCAAAAACATAAAATTTATGGCTGAAGATTGGTTTTCTGAAATATGTGTGTCACTACTGAGGACAAATAAACGACCGACACATAAAACTTCTAATTAATTTTTAAATCTAACTAAATATAATGTAAATGTATATATATATTTTTTATTAATGCATGCTAGTCAACTAGTGTGAGTATTCTCTAATTTACTTTATTCATTTTCACATTTCCATTTTCACTCACAATACCTCTGGGTTTGCAGGACAGTTAGTTAGGGTACTTTTTTATCAAATAAACAAGCCACAATTTGTTCTGCCATTTTCTTGTAGTTTTAGTTAATGTTGTGAATAAAATTTTAATTTAAGTGCATTTTACTTTAAATTTAATCTCATAAATGAAAATATATTAAATTAACCCTGTGCAGTACTTTTTATTTTGTAATATAAAGCAATTTGTGGAATTTTTTCAATTTAGTAGGCTTATAATCACTAATGAAATTAAATGATAATTATCTTATTTGCATCATTCTTGACATATTACTCTAGTCTTATTAACATCTGTTAGAAAGTTAGTGAATAATCATGCTTTATAATTTTCTAATTTGAAAGTTTAAATTTTAAATTAAATCTTGAATAGGATATGCTTTTTATTATTATTAATATTGATACAATTTAGCTCTTATCACAATTATATTGTAATTTGAAGAGCTAGTGATAGTAATATTACATTAAAATTACATTGCAGTTGTTTTAATGAGATTGTGATTAGTTTACTTTTTTATTTTCAAGTAATCCTCTAATTTTTAATTGTAACACTTTTGATATTCACAACTTCTTCGTTAGTTTATTTTAGCATTGCTTATATATATATATATATATATATATATATACACACACACACACACATATATATTTATATACATACATACACAGACATACACACTTAATGCTTTTAATGGTAGAAAAATCAGATAATAATGTTTATATCCCTGACTTTGTAATGCATTGAAACACGGGATATAATTACTGTGACTATAATTGTTTAAAAGTTAATTTTGTTTTTAATGTCTAATAAATTAAGTAGGAATTTTTCAAGACACAGGGTTTCAAAATCATCTAGTCACATTGAATTAGTAGTGCTCATAATGTTTGTTTTGTAAGCTAAATATAGATAGTGTATTAAAGAGATTCAAAGGTGCTTGTTAATATATGTATTGCTTATTACAACCCAGTTTTTTCGCTCATGTTTTTTTAAGATTTAGCTTTTGTTTCTATTTTGTTTTGTATTTTCAGTTATAAAATGCTTGATGCATGACATTTTTAATTAATATTTTTAATTAGTATATTTTCTTCAGGAACTTTTATTTATTTTTTTGAAATAGAGTATTCAATTTTAATATTTAAGGTGCTTAAAACTTTCCTATATTACAAGAGACATATATTGTTCTGTGTTAATTAATTTTATATGCAATGAAAGAAAAATAGAAAGGCATATTTTCATCTATTTGTGTATTATTTTAATCAAATTGAAATGAATGCTACTTTTAGAGAAATTAATAATTAAATAACTTGAAAATTTGAAAGAAGCATGTCTACTTATAATTGTACTTTTAAATAGTATATATTACTTATTAAATGTTTCTTATCCCAATTCTGTTAAAATAATAGATTTTTTTTTATGAATTCTTTTAGTTGCTGGAGCAGATGTTAGTGATTCAAGTAACAGCAGTAGCAGTGAAGCTATGAATTTACCACCTGCTGCTCCTCAGCCCTAATGAAAACAAAACCTGGAAAATTGAGTTGAACTCTTAAAAAATGTTTTTCAGATCATGTGGAAAAAAGAAAAAAACTTTTGCTTTCAAATCATAGTTCTTGGCATTTATATTGCATCAGTTTTTTTTTCTTTTTTGATTGATGGCAATGGACATGTGAATAAACTAAAAAGATGTACTTTACTTTATCTATCTTTTGTGTGTATTTCATTCTGTATCCATCTTTTATGTAATCATTGTTTTCATCTTTTTAATAAAAGCTATTTTAAATATCATGATTAATTCGTTATCCGTTTTGTGCCATAACATTCTTATTGCCTTATTTTATTCATTACTAGTTTTACCTGTTAACTATTATATACCAAAGTATAGAGTGTATATTAAATTCCTTAACCAGCCTTTATTCCCAACAACTGTGGGTTGTAAAAATAAACTTTGAATTTTAAAAATGTTTTAAATAGATATGCATACATTTTATAGTATTTTTAAATTTTAAATTTAATTTTGTGAAGGTAACGAAATCTATATTTTTCGGAAGGAGACTAAAGGACTCTATGAAAGGAGATACAGATTTTTAAATTTTTTCAAATCTTTAATATAATTGTCCAAGTTTAATTTTGTTACAGAGAAGTGAGTTATTTTGTGTAACGGTTCTTAAGACAAGTTTAAATTTTTACGAAATATAATGCTAAAAAAAGCATAAAAATTAAGATTTTATAATTTTTGCAAAATGGAATTTTTAAATTTAATAAAAAATACCATAAAAGGAATACTTATCTTTGGAAATATTTTGTAATATAAGTATATATCTATGACCAACAGTTGCGAAGAGAAAGGCTGGTTAATGACTTTACTCTGCACCCTGAATAAGAAGTAATACAAGTATTAGAAGTATATAAGCAGTATTTCAGTATACTAAATATATAAGCAAGGTTTATTTCAGCATTATCTTATATAACATCTTATTTTAATTGTTTTTCAAGAGTTTTTAATTTTCTTTTCAAATTTTATAGAAGTGAGGAATGATTTATTTCAACACTATAGTTAGTGTATTTTCAATAAACAATTCAAGGTCATGCTTTCTTGTTTCCCCAGTCAGTTTATTATGGTAGCGACTAAGAAGCTGGCACATTTATTTTCAACATTTCAGTTGAGGCCCTATACTTTGTAAAGAAATTCACATACTGAAAGTGAACTGTTTTCATAGACCAGGAATGGGCAAACTATGGCCCTGCTAGAAGGTTTTATCCAGCTCGCTGGTAGAATTTGAAGTTGCCAGTCCAAGGCAAATTAAAAGATATATTTATATATTATATATCCTTTCTCTTTGTTTAAATATTATTTTTGTTCTTCCTTTTTTACAAAGGGCTAATGAATTTTTTACTTTATTTTTGTTCCATGAAGCATAAAGTGATGGAAATAGCAAGCACCTTCAGCTTTGAATTAGTAAAGCAGGAGTTCTTTGTTAGTTATAGCTGTAGATTGGCGCCAACAAGCTTTATCTCTTTCTCAGGGAGCAGACATACTGAATCCAATATAAGGGAATTAGACCTCTCATGTGGCAAACTGTGCATTATAAGTTTCAGACAGCCGCTTTTTCTTTCGGCCCGAGTTCTAATATTATTGATTACTGACATATAGCACCATTGTGAATAGTGGTGAAATTTTTAAAAGTATAGCATAATTAGTGCTTGTTTCGGTTATTTGTAAAATATTTTAACTCCAAAATGGCTACTAGAAAATGTAAAATTGATTTAGAGGGCTGAGCTTTTAATGATGAATGGATGAAGAGGCGAAAGGTGACATCAGTCGGCGCGAGTTTTTAGCCGGAGAGATTCCCTACGACGAGAAGGTGCGGAGGTTTCGACTTGTGGCGGTTTGTTTTTTTGGAGAGTTTTTCTCCAGTTTTGTGTGGGACTCAAGGAGTACCAGTTGTACCCCTGTACAACGGTATCTGTCGGCACCTGACCGCAGATTGTTTTCTTTTAAGTTCGCCTCGAACCTGGGACTTTTAGGTCCGTACCAGCTCACCTGAGCCCTGTGATTTCCATTCGAAAAATTTGTACATAACTTCATTTTAATCAAGAATAAACGTTGTTATTGTTCTAAGCTGTACGTCGTGTCATAACCACTTCGACACCCACACGCTACCTGAGGATCCAATGACGTTACAATACTGTGCATTAAACAAAAGAAGGAAAACAGAATCAGTTTGAACTACAATGAAGTCATGGACTTATTCGCGAATGCTAAATCTATGAAAGGGTTGTAATTATTATTATTTTTTTAATGTAACAAAATTGTTAGTTTCTTAATTTGTGAATTGCAAGTTAATTCTGGATTTATTAGATACAGAGAAAACCTGTTTATATATTTTCCCCACTATAATTTGTAGGGGGCACAAGCCAGTTTTCTGTCACAGGCACTAAAGGACCAAGTTCCGGCCCTGGCAGCACCCTATCTATTCGGCCATCATTTGGAAAATGACACTTTCAAAATTTTTTTTTATTATTATTGAGTACTATTTTTTAAAATTTTTTTTTCCATTTAAATATATGTGACATTTAATATTTATTTTAGAAACTATAAGTAGTATAAATAAATTAGGCACCAAATAGAATTTTGTTTGAATTTAAATTATAATTTTACTATATTACAGAGCATAGAAAATGAGTAATTGATTTTTTAAAAATTTTAAGTTATATAAAAATTGAGAGAGAATCTTTTCCGCGATTTACATCTTGAAGGTATTATCATGAGATTTCGATGATAATGCTGATCATTAGTGATTTGGCTAACAGTAACTTTCGGAATTTATGGGTTAGGTTCTTGTTGATATAGATGTTCATAGATGTTCAGAATCGGCTTTAAGCAATAGGCTCTTGTTCAATTATCCCTTGTATTACAAAATATTGATTGTAGAAATCCAAAACATACCAGTGAAAGTTAAAACATTCCGAACGGCATATATACATACATATGAATAATACATAATTACACACACAGATATACATATATCTCCCACACAATCTCCGTCATGAAGGTTATGAAGAGTAAATATTCAATTTTGATGCACAATCGTGTTTCACTGAGAACAACACTGCTTATGAATCCTTTCCACTATTTTTATGTGAATCTAGATAGAGAAAAAAAAATACAGGTAAAACTTTGAAAATAATCTTCAGTGCCAGTTAACTAAAATTCGGTGGTCGTTTAAATTTCCACTTATTTGGCATTTATTTGTGTCATCTCATCTCGATGAGAAGCCATTACTCATAGCGCACGAATGTTTTAAATATGCAAACAGTATTTATACTTGACACATTTAACATGAAAATGACAACATTATACGTATTTACTTAAACGTGTCAGTACTCATTAATAAGGTTCATTACAAAACCTTATAGAGTAATAAATATTAATCAACATTGCTTTTTGAGACAGACGAAGAGTCTTGTGTTGGGAGGAGAGGCTCTCACTTGAATCGTAGAATTTTTAGGCTCCTTCGGAGACTCTTCTGCTGGAGGCGCTGACGGTAGAGCCGGGATCTTTACCTTGGAGAGAAACAGGAGCCCCGTTTACATGTGCCAGTCATGTACCCTTCTTTTTACCCGGGTAAAGGGATTTTGCTTGGAGGGTCGGAGAAACCCGTTTACATGGTCAATTATTTCTACCCTCCATTTCGCCGGGATCGTCGCTAGAAGTCACGTGATCATACGGGACGGCAATCATCTGTAAGCGCAAAGGATGATGGGAAAGGAGAGTAAACTCTGCTATTACCCGGGTAGAAAGGTGGGTTCTTTCTACCCCTCAATTTTTTCCCTAGCTAGGGATAATTCTTGAAAGGGGAGTACAATTCGCGTATCTACCCTGCATTCTACGCTGCTTTTGGCACATGTAAACGGGGCTAGGGTGATGGGTAGTGGTTGTCTTTTTTTTTTCTTTTCTTTCAAAGGTCCCCTGTACAAGGACATAACCCCGTGATCGCGATTGCCGAACGTGACAGCTCGAACCCTATTGTCGTCAATGTCTTGTGCAAATTCTTGCCATGTTGCACGATTGTTGCAGATTCTCTAGGTTAAGGCCAAGCTTTTCTGTTTGTTCTTCGTCTTCCTCTTCATTTTCTTCCTCACTGGCAGACTTTGTCTTCTCAAGGGTCCATGGTATGTACTGTGAGTCAACTCATCTCTTTGTTTGACATCCAGGGATCCTTCTCTCTCGCGCATCAACATGAAGAACGCTCCTTTCCTCAATGTGGTTGCCGACATGGTTGTATTTTTATTCATTTTTATTTTTTGATGAATATTTTGGAAAAACCCGCGAAGCACTGAAGCCGCAAAACATGAGGCGCGAAGTGGCGAGGGAACACTGTATATGTAATACGGCGATTTAAACGGCCGGTCACATCGAATTATAGCCCTATTCTTTTCACTCACCCTGGCTATTAAGCAAGGAGAGTCCTATGCAAATAACTTATGAGGTATAAAGCAGTTGAAAGAGAACAAGCAATTCTGAGAACTTAGAATTTTAATGAGAATCTGCTAAAAAGACATCTTTAACAGTCAACGGGAGACAAGAGAATGTACATCGAAACACGTACTGGAAGAGGGATGGACCCCAGAGCGATACGCTGATATGAATTCCCAAGAAAAAGTTGCTGAGGCGGCGTTATCAACAAGAAAAGGGAGCAGGCATGAAAGTTTTCCACTTTTAAGCGGAAATCCGCTTTTTTGACAGCCTTTAGGACTGTTTCTGAGATCGATGCAAATCCATCGAGAAATCGTGATTGGAAAATCGGGGGGGGAGGGGGTTGTAGTTCTGGTCGAAATCAGTATCTTCTACCGCGTGTTTTCGCTGAGATGTATGCTGGTGGAGATATGACTACGCATACTGATTCACTTCCATTCCGATTGGCTCAACGTACTATAGCAATTACGTACTATATATTGCATGTACCAAACCAACAAACCATATCAGCAATTATTGAATATTTGGCTGCTCCAAATGCTACCATCCAATCATTCTAAATTATTAGGCAGACTCCTCAAAAACTACGGTTTATCCTTTAAATTGTTAGTTTAACTGCTACAAAAACACTATCCTGCTCCAAATCTGCATTTTGGCTGCTACGAAAATTCGTTCTCCTACTACAAATTTTGTTTTGCTGCTCCGAAAATTGCTCGAAAATGCTTGAAGGAGCGCAACATTCCTGTATGTAGTACTGAATCATATTGTGAAAAAGAGTTATGTAAGAGAAAATGTAATCATCACCCGGGGAAGTTCAGCTTTTTTTGTCATTGTCTACTTTCATGCCTGAGGGAACTTAGATCATTCAAAAGAGAACCGGAGACAGCTGGAAAATAGGGAGAGTGGGCAGAAAATTTGCATCTATTGCAGATGAAACTTTGGGAAATGTGTTGGATGAATTTTAGGCCGAGGACACTCCTTTAATCAAGGCATTTTGTGTCTGGGAAAATCGATTTCAAAGAATTAGAATGGGAATTTTATAGAAATAGTTTAAGTATAATAATTTTAATATATTACAGATTCCCCCACCCCGAAAAAAGAGAAAGTCCTCATAAATTATACTATACAAAAATGGAATTAACAAATATATTCTAAAAATTAATTAAATTATAACATAATAGAAATTTAAAAACAATAGCAATAATATACACAAATGAAAGTTTACAGTAAACATGTTTTTATGAAATTTTCTCTTTACAGAATTCAATATTTTCCAAGCAAAAAATGAACTCAAAATGTTAAAATTTTATTTCATTAAAACTTAATCTACTGACAAAAATATTTGGAAAAGGGAAAATGGCTGTTTCCTTTCGACCACGACAAACCAAACCCCCTCCAGACGGTGGTCATGGCTTGCAGTGGGCCATAGTGTGGAGTGGCCTTGAGACTTATTTAGTGGCCTAGTGTGTGGATGCAATCCGTGAACCTTCGTTCGCGGTCACCATCAGAAAGTGGTGAACAATTGGCCATAGTGTGGAAGCGACATGACGATTTCTAAATTTTCTAAATTTGGCTTCACGCAAAGAAAAAGTTAAATTTAAAAGTTGTTTATTTACTTATAATACGCAGCTGCGTAAAGTAGTTTGTGATAGTTTTGAATGTAAAATGGAATAATATGTACTACAAAAACCACAATACGCTTATGAAGAGATTGATTAAGAATTAATAATAAGAATACTTGTAATGCGAGATATGAGCTTGATAATTTCATTAATACTGGGTCGTAAAAATTGACAATGCTACTCTCCTATCGTCTTATTTAACAATCTCGATATTATTTTCCAGTGGCGTGCGGTAGGTTTTCATGCAGGGTGTGCAGAGAACATGGATTTTCCAATAAATACTTAATTATTGAGACATCTGAGTTCTCCATTCTGAAACGGGTTATTTATTATGAATATAAATTTAAAGATTACAATAAATAAAATATTTACCTTCGAGTAGTCGAGTTATAACTATAAAAACAACTAAACTTATGAGAATTCTACTAGCACTGAAGCAAAAATCATGTCTTTTGTTGTATGGTACCACATCCACATCGAAAAAGCAATGCTTCGGGCTTCCACGAAAAACTTATATGTTCAGCAAACGTAGCACCACATAGTGCCCGCCACTGTGGTGCTGACAAACCGAACGTCTATTCCATGTGCAGAGGATTTCACTGCACGCTGGCACAATAGAGCGAACTGTTTCTTGTTCGGTCAGTGGATTAAATTATATTTATTAATTGTTTTTAATCTTTGAAAATCATATATTCTGCGAAAAACATCTTGGCAATTTTTAAAAACAAAACCAGGGATATGGTGTTACATAATATAACTTATATATTGTAAGACACAATGAATGGTAAAATTTGGACTGTTCTGTTAAAATTTGTTTCTTTAAAACAAAACAACATTGTTTTTCAGCTAATTATTTCAATAAATATAATACATCACTGAAATTAATTTACAACACTAAAACATGTCACTTTATATTGATGAAATACTTCTCTTATATTTCCAAGAAAACAAAATCTTACAATATATGAATTTAAATATTAACCTTCTGCAAAATCGTATAGCCAGTTAATCAGTTAAAAACCCCCCCCCCCCCTCAAAAAAAAAAAAAAAAAAAGTCCCCGTTCAAATACAACGCTTAATAAACCGTACCTTCGGATGATTCTGAATGCCGTACAGGAATAATAGCTGCACTTGCCTCAGTGCCATAGTATGCTGTTCTTCTCCAGTACCCCATATATATAAAGCGTGATTTTCAATTTAGTGCGCAGTGCGTACACATCAGAACTTCCTATGCTCGTTTGCTTTTGAACGCGCTATGTGGTGCAGCATCT
>CM063498.1:182341108-182391108 GCA_032207245.1 Pardosa pseudoannulata
GACTTAGTACCAATCATTTCCCGATATGTTGCCAATTATTTCCCGATGTGTTACCAATTATTTTCCGATACGTTGAATAAATGGGTGACCTGTTAGATTTATTATTAAATGCTTTTAAATTATTTAATTCTCTGTTTTCTAATGTTTTAAAAAAATTTCTGTCCAGAAATTGGCTACATATCCTTGAATTAAAATTGAATTTTTAAAGTAAAATATTCTAAAATAAAGTTCTAAAATAAAAGAAACTTAAATCCGTAACCATTTTTTGTGTGAAATTATATACAGTTTTAATTTATAAACATGGAAATTAAAAAAAAAAGGTTTATAACTGTTTTCTAAACCTTTTTTGTTATAATTCAGAAATTATCCAGATTTCTCCTAATTTATTTAAAAATATTGGATTTTTTAAGATTTTTCATATTTTTCTTGAGTATAGCGAACTTGTTTTTCACTTTTGTAGAGTGTATGTTTAAAAAAAAATGTTATCTTGTACTGCAAATGTACTGTAGCTTTCCAAACCCAACCCATTATATACCTCAGCAAATATTTCTATAAAATAATAGTTTAGTTTTCTCAAGACTATTTATTTAACAAAATTTGAATTTCTTTAATTAAAAAGCATATTTAAAAATTATCTTGCAATATTACAACTAAAAAAGGAATAATTATAAAATAATAGTTTAATTTTCTTAATGTTGTCTATTTATGTAATTTGTATGTTTTAATTCAAAAGCATATTTCAAAAACATTTCAAATAATTTTTTCTTGCAGTATTGCAAGTAAAAAATATAATAACAATTTTAACTTATTATTTCATATTCAGCTTAATACTGAAATTTTAATAAGAATAAAAACCAGTGCTTTAGTTCAATAAATGAATACAAAAATTATCTTGTTGAATAGAAGAGAATTTGAAAATACAGCAAAGTACCTTCATAAAAATTTCACTATATATCAGAAACTAATCTTTTTTAAAGCGTTACTTTGCACATCTTAAAACATTTTTATTGTTTTTCTCTGTTCTTCAAAGCAATAATCCAATATCCAAACAAAAATGTAATTTAAAACCAGTATATATCAGATGAAAAAAAATATACACACTTCAATCATGTAATTCATCTGTGAAAAATTATCTGTACCTGACATGAAAAATAGAATTATAGAATCTTTGTAATATAATCTGTGATAATTGTAAATATTTTTAACATTGTTTTAAGAAGTATATTTCAACAATTTCTGAATGAAATATATCTTCTCTTTTAAAGGATAAAGCAAGCATACCTTAATTTAGACTGTTCTGTTACTAAATGTAAACTATAAATAAATGTTTCAAAAACCAAAATTTAAATTCTTATTCTTAACTTTTAATTACAAATATTTTAGACTTACAAATAAACATTTTAGCACTCTATTACTTAATGTAAATTTTATTTATTTCCTAAGTACCACAAAAATTAAAATTTTACATTTCTTTTAAAACCAGAATGAAAAATTCTTTCTTAAGTTGTATATGTCCTGTAAAAATATTTACATTTAAGTAAATAAATATCCAACATGATTAAAGCATAAATAAAACATTTAAAAAAGTAGGGAATCAAATCAAATTTTATTCACAAAGACATCAAGCGTTATTTACATTAATTTTATTATTAGAATTGCAGCCGAATGGTTAAGGTGCTGACCTTCGGTTCCGTTGTTCCTAGGTTCAAATCCCCCTATGAAATGGATGCTTGTAGCCGTTCAGAATCAGCTTTAATCAATAGGTCCTGGTCTCATTATCCCTCGTGTTGCAAAAAATTTGACAGTAGAGCTCCAAACCTAACTATGGTGAAGATGTCCACCCTCACGAACCTTCACAAGTTTATTTTTTTAATTGCTGCTTCAACTTCATGTTCGGTGGCATGCTGATATTGACGATTGTTTCGGATAGATGCTGAAATAAATGTAAAATTCTTTAAAATGAGACAAAAATTTAAAATTGTTTTAATAAAAATTTGAAAAGGAAACATTTTAAAAATGACCAGAGTAATTTTGTGCTTTATATACATTATCACAAAAATAATTTTTAGTCACAAAATTTATTTTAAAAGTAGGGTAGCTGTGATTTTTAAAGGGGCCATAAACTTTTAAATCACATTTTTTGTGTATTTATAGTTATTGCTTTATTTTGAACTCTATATAGAAGAATGTATAATGAAATTGAATTATTAAAATGTTACAAGCGATGAAAACTTATAAATGTTTCCTTAAACAGACGTTAAAATGTACACAAAGATATGCAGAATTTTAATTCACATTTTGTATTAATTTTTAATTAATATTTTTTCTTGCAACCAATAATCTTAGCAGTGATGATTTGTCTATGTCGCTGCTAAGCATACCACATTGAGAAAAACAAATAATAATAATAATAATAATAATAATAATAATAATAATAATAATAATAATAATAATAAATTCTGCTTCCAGTGCACAAACACTAGTGATTATAAAAGAAAAAATCTTAAAGTGTTAGTGCTCCTAAATTAGAGATATTTCTTTCAACAACTGCTACCGAAAAAAAATATCATAGGAAACAGCTCATAAGTTTTTATGATTGAAGGCTGTAACTGTAGCAGCATATAAATTTTCCACTAAAATTGTAATAATTTCTTTAAAATTAGAAGTAGTAAGCAATGGCAGACATACTTGAAATCGATGTTCCATCCTTTCAAATTGTTTCACGTAATATATAAGATTATTTATTACTGTACAGCTGAAAATGAAGGTAACTGAAATGAAATAAATATTTCACGAATTAACTTTATTCTTACAATAAATGAGTAGGTAATACATTTTAATTATTTTAAGGGAAAATCATTACTTTTAAGCAAATATAAAAGGAAGAATTTTTGTTTCTTTTCTGCTTACCATTGCTTTTTCTATAACTATCTAAATTGCTTGAAATTTTTAGCATTGTTCTATATGTTAATTTAAACCTTTTTCCTATGTTTAATTTATTTCTATATTTTTATTGTAAAGTACTTATTTTTAAAATTTCGCTGCATTTTGAACAGATACATAAAATAATATAAAGTGAAATGCTAGATATTTTAAACTACTAAGTGGAAGAATTAAATAAATGTATATGCGTTTATAAATATTTACAAAGATTATTATATTTTTTATTACAAATTTTTTTTTAAAAAAACAAGAAAATTAGAGGAATTATTCTAATGTTTATGTGAAATTTCTGGAAGCATGTATGGACACATATATTTGCATATTTTGCATTCTTATTGAGTTTACTCTTTTTTTTTATCGACTTTCTAGAACGAATTGACAATTTTCTTCATAAATTATTTCCGACTTCTAGCTTTTAATAAATTTATTAAAATCAACCCTCTTAGAACGATCAATGTAAAGTACCAACCATATCCTGTCCTAAACATTCTTCTCACAGAACAGCTGCCATAATGAACATCCGCTAAATTAAACACCTGCGTAAAATATACTACGTACGCATTTTGCACCAGGAGAAAGTGAATACTCACATAAAGCTAAAAAATTATTTAAAAATTACATTTTAAATTCTATATTCCAAATAATTATTTTAAATGGAAAAATTAGAATTTGTTAAATGCTCTCAAAACTAATTACATATAGAGTTTCATCATAGTATTATAACATATTTTCATGATAATCTGAAATCAAAATGTACAATAGTTCTTGTTTAGATGCAATACTTGACTATGTGTAAAAGCATTCATTCAACCCATAGTTAAATAAAGTAAAGTAAGACAAAACTATGCATACGTAGAGGCAGGTTACATCACCCTCTACTTGCCACTTGGCTTTAGTTACAAATACAATTTTTCCTTTGATAAGAAATTGCATAACTACTAACATACTAGCGTTGAAAATCTTACAAATTCATAAACTGAATCCAGCAGATAAATATCTAGGCTTAAAACACACTCACAAGTTATATATAATTAACAATTCCTTATCAAAGAAAGAATGCTTAAAATTATAAGTAAAATAAACAAATTTTTGATTTTTGTGCAATTAATTATACAATAACATGCCCTACTTTTTTTTCTAGAAAATTGAAAGAAATATCAATGAAGAACTTTTTACTAACATAATTCTTATTTCTTATATGTCTATGTTTCCACATGAGCTTATAATATTTTAGTATAGTCAATAGTACTCAAATAATATTTTTAATTATTAAAATCACTTTACAAAAATCTGAAAGCATAAAACAAGGTTAGGGGAGTATTGCTCATATATATATATATATATATATATATATATATATATATATATATATATATATATATATATATATATATATATTAAAATAAAGTTTCGAATAATTGCCTATTGCTGATTTTCTCTTATTTAAAAATTCTTTATCAATAGTGTTACAAAAAATGCTCATGTTAAATCGTTTTAACTATTATTATATCTTCAAAATTTTTATAAAGAATGGAACTTCCGTACAAGTCGACAAGTATGTATTGGCAGCTATCGATTAGTGAAAATGCTATTTTTCATATTTTACTGATTTAACAGAAAATTGCTTACTAAATAAATAATTTTAAATAGCAAATACATAATGTACAAATGCAGGATAAGAGTAATAAAATTGCACTTACCCCGTTTACATCTTCAAATGCTCTGTAAATCCAAGAGGGTTGAACTGTAGCACAGCGCTGGTTTAGACTATGTAGCGGAGTTGATTAAACTTAATGGAATGAACAGATTTCTTCTTCGCGCCACTAGTTTAAAATTTGTAGCGCCATCTAGGAGGCGTTTTTTTCGGATGTCGCGCCAATCACATTAATATACCTCCTCGCGACTAATCAGAACTTGACATCGCCCAGCACTTCCGGCGAGCTTTCGATATGAGGAGAAAGAAAATAATCGGAAGGCGACGTCGCACCGACACAAGATCGACGTTTTAAAAATACGTGCGAGCATTTACCAATCAAGGCGATGATTGGCCAACCACTAGGCGACCATCCTTGCTGCTTGGGATTGTTTAAAAAAACTTTGTCTGTGAATGAAAAAGCTTTAATTGCCTCTTACAAACTTTCATATAAAATAGCCAGATGTAAAAAGCCTCACACCATTGGTGAAGAGCTTATTTTGCCAGCCGCAATTGAGATTGTAGAAATTATGTTTGGAGATAATTTTGCAAAACAATTGCAGTCTATACCTGTTTCAAATGATACTGTTGCCCGTCGAATTGCTGATATAGCTGAAGATGTAGAGTGTCAGCTTTTGTCGAAGTTGCGTGACAAATTGTTTTCAATACAACTCGATGAGGCAACAGATAGTAATAAAGATGCTCATTTCATTGCCTATGTTAGATTTTGTGATGATTTGTCAGTAGTAGGAGAATTACTTTTCTGCAAACCAATAGAACTCAAAGCAACAGCACTCGCATTATTTGCTATCTTAAATGATTTTATGAACGAGGCAAACATAGAATGGAAAAATTACGTCGGAATATGCACCGATGGTGCTCGTTCTATGTCCGGAAGATTCCAAAGTATTCAAGCACTTGTGAAACAAAAATCGCCACAGTGCGTCTGGACACATTGCATGATCCACAGAGAAGCTTTGGCTTCCAAAGAAATGAGTCCTGGTTTGAATATTGTGTTAACTACGGTTGTAACCGTAGTAAATTATATAAAAATGAGACCCCTGAAATCAAGAATCTTTTCCGCACTTTGTAAAGACATGGGTGCAGTACATTCAGTGTTACTATTTTATTGCGAGGCAAGATGGTTATCACGAGGGAAATTTTTGCAACGTGTTTATGAATTAAAAGAAGAAATCGCCGTTTTCCTAGAAGAGCAAAACAGACCGGAAGCTGAGAATTTTCGCGATAGTTTATTTGTGATGAAATTGAGCTACATGGTCGACATATTCGAGAAATTAAATAACTTGAATCTTCATCTGCAAGGAGCAAATACACATATATTGTATACGAGTGATAAAGTTTATGCTTTTTGTAGGAAATTGGAATTGTGGAGCAGAAATTTAAAGCAAGAAAACTTAACAATGTTTGCAAATTTGAATGATTGTATTAAAACTTACAAGGCTGAAGAACAACATGTAAAAGTTGTTTTTGCAACCATTGAAAATCATTTAGCAATGCTAGCAAAGAATTTTAAAAAGTACTTTCTTGCTGACAACAAACTGATATCAAGTTACAAGTGGGTGAGGGATCCATTTCAAAATACTCCCGAAGGACTCTCAATTGAAGAGGAAGAAACCTTCATAGACTTCACGGCAAGCGGCGAAACCAAAAGACAATTTAGTAATAAATCACTCTTTGAATTTTGGGCAGGAGTGGATGATGAGTTTTCTGCACTAAAAACAAGGGCATTTCGCATTCTACTACCATTTTCAACATCTTACCTTTGTGAAACTGGATTTTCTGCGGTGGCTACTTTGAAGACAAAATATAGATCTCAGCTAAATATAGAAAAAGAACTGAGAGTGTCTATTTCTAATATTAAACCCTCCTTCGAAAAACTTTGCTCTGAAAGACAGGCCCAAGGAAGTCACTAATAATTATTAAATTTGTTTTTAATTTAGTAAGTTGTTTTAATTTAATAAGTTGATTATTAAATATGTCGAAATGTATTTTGTTTTGTATGTGTGTGTGTGTTCTTTCCTTTCAGTCACTTAATCAATTTTTTTAAATAACATTTTCTCTTGGATATGCTCGCGCCCCCCTAGGGGGGCGCGCCCCACAGGTTGAGAATCACTGGTCTATATGATAACATTCATTCATTTTATTGAGATTCATTTACTGAGAAACTGTAAAGAATTACTACGGCATTGATTCTATACAAAAGGAAAGGAAATCTGCAAAAAAACTAGCACAAAATGCTATTGTATCTCTAATATATAGTTTTTCAAGAATAGAAAGATAACTACATGGAGAGAGAAAGATAGCTGATGTTATTGAAATATTATACTCTTCATTAGGCTGTTATTAATAAAAAAAAATATTTTCTAAAAGTTTTTGAAATGTCTCACTTCTTTCCTTTTTTAGCTTTCGTTTTTACATCTTGCAAATCTAATCTAATATCATATTATTAATTATGTTAATATAGGAAAACATATGTTCACTTATTGTTGTATTGCTGTCTAAGTGTACTATATTGAGACCTAAGAGGTTTTCAAACTGTCCACCTTTTTTTGTTCTTTTAGCTTTTCTTAAAGTTAATCTAATGAAGTATTATATTCATCCTTATAAAGTTTGTAAAAAATATTTATACTGAATATGTACTGCTTAGAACCGAAATTCCTGGTGGATAAACCGCTCTGGCATATACGCCGGGGGGGGGACTAAAATGTCCAGTCATAAATATTGCGGCCCCTACACTCCCTACGCCTCATTTTTTAGAGGGGGAAGGGGTTAGTCCAGCTCAGTTTTCTCACCTTAATGAGCGTCATGTGGTGAAGGAACTGTGAGACAAGTAGGTTGCTGACCACCAAATACGTATGTCCCCAAGTTGTATTTTGATGGCGACCTCCAAAACAGGCGGTGGAGATTAAATTGAAATCATGATCGAAAAATAGAATTTTATATTTCGACATTGATTTATCGTAACTTATCTAAATGTTACAAACGGTATATTTTTTATGTTTAAATTCTGTATATGTAATAATGTTCTCTATGTTGATATCTTACATTTTACAGCTGGGTCATTCTATATGAAATGAGCAAAAATAAAGTATAAACTATTGCTGCATAGTAACCCATTTTAACTTAATGTATGTTTTAGTTTGTATATAAATAATGATACCTAAAATATTTTGATTCAAAATTAAACTCTGCCCTTTTAGGCATTTGAATCAAAATACCTTTCACAAAGGACGAATGCTCAATATTTTGATGTCCTTTAACTTTAAAATTACTTAAGGTACACAAAAGAGTTTTACATGACTACACATTTCTGAAAACTGGTCTATGTGTTTATAACATAATGACAATTTTAAAACATAATAGTTAATTTTAATAATTATAACAATTTGAAAGAAGCACTAATTGATACCCAATTTTTATTTTTAACTTATAACAATAATCTAGAAGTTTACATAATCCAGTTTATGAAATCTTATAGTATTAACATAAATTTATTAATAGAAAAACCTAAACAAAAGCCAGTTTTAATACATTAATCGACGATGAAACATTTCTATTTGGTTTCTCTTTTCAAATATTTTTTAAATTTTTTAAACGGCTGTTGTTTAATTTTGTAGAATCTGATGTCCATGGAACAAAGAGAACTAAAATATCTTTTAGTAGTATCCAAAAAACTTCCACACAAGATCAGAGGAATTTAGCTAAAGAAAATCTAAATTAAGTAAAAATATTTTAAAACTATATCTATGAGGGATGCTTAACATGTACCTTTTGATTTATTCCAAAATTTTGAGAACATAACATTTACAAATCTACACAAACTGATTCTTCAAAAGATATAGACATAACTTATTTCAATGAATACATAATATGACAACCATTCAAAAAATGTGTCTTCTTTATTTTTTTCATACAAACATCCTTGAAATACAAATGTTGTCATCCGTTTTCAAATGAGTTTAATATCATTGTATATTTCAGAAATAAAGAACTAACATTTAGATTCCAGTGTATTCAGAAGTTTTTACACTTCATAAAATTACTAATTTTAAATATTCCAACCATTTTCTATTATTCCTATTTGGATATCTAAAGTGGGAGGAATTTTATGGTATTCGGGCACCTTTAGAGCACTTTCGGTGTTGATCAAATGCCAAAAATGGTTGATCCAATCTGATCTAACGATTATCTTTCCAATGACTTAAAAATTGTCTGGAAATTCCGACATGGGGGTCTAACTTTATGGTTTTGGGGCACCTTCGGGGGCGATTTTGGGGCACTTCCGGTGTTGATCAAACGCCAAAAATGGTTGATCAAATCTGATCTAACGATGCTCTTTCGTATGATGTATCGTTCATGTTCATACGATAATTTTAAAAAATCCATAAAGTTAGCCCCCCCCCCCTACAGTTTTTTTAAAATATCTTTTTTATATTATTTGATCAAACGATGAAATATGTTGATCAAATCTGATCTAACGATGATCAAACGAATGGCATATTTCGGAATGTCAGTTTCCATCATGGGGGGGGGGGGGGCTAACTTTATTAGGGTATACTGAACAGGTGTTGAGAATCACTGCTCTGACTCTTTAGCGTATGATTTCCACAGACCACTTACTGAGCATCTGTCGCCTTTCGGGTTTATTCCATTCTCAATCTGTTCTTTTTCCTCATTCGACACTGAAGTGTCATCAAATAATCATGTAAACAAGAAGCCACGTTTCAAGTAAGCCGCTTTCATTGAATTACGAAGTCGCGACCGCATAAATCTCTCCCTATCTGCCTCTACATTTGCCGAAGAATTCCATATATCAGCTATTTTCACCCCCCACTCCCAAACAAGGCTGGCGGGCGATGCCACTTCACTCTCAATTTATTACTTTTTTGTTTACCGGAAACGAAAAATTCCGCAGCTGGATATGTTTCATCCCAACAGAACAGATAGAGTTTGGACAAAACTGCTTGGCGACATTTGAAGTGGGACAAAAGTGGTGATCAAAATTTACTCTTACGGACACTTTCGGTATTGATCAAACGCTAAAAAATGGTTGAGCAAATCTGATCTAACGATGTTCTTTCGAATGCCATTAAAATTGTTCCGAAATTCCGAACATAGGGGAGCCAACTTTATACCCTAATAAAGTTAGCCACCCCCCCCCCCATGACGGAAACTGACATCCGAAACATGCCATTCGTTTGATCATCGTTAGATCAGATTTGATCAACATATTTCATCGTTTGATCAATTAATAATAAAAAAAAAAAAAAAAATATTTTAAAAATACTGTAGGGGGGGGGCTAACTTTATGGATTTTTTAAAATTATCGTATAAACATGAACGATACATCCTTCGAAAGAGCATCGTTAGATCAGATGTGATCAACCATTTTTGGCGTTTCATCAACACCGGAAGTGCCCCAAAATTGCCCCCAAAGGTGCCCCAAAACCATAAAGTTAGCCCCCCCCCCATGTCGGAATTTCGGGACAATTTTAATGTCATTCGAAAGAGCATCGTTAGATCAGATTTCACAACCATTTTTGGCATTTGATCAACACCGAAAGTGCTCTAAAGGTGCCCCAATACCAAGATCCCCCCCCCTTTAGATATCCGAATAGGAATAGAAAATGTTTGGAATATTTAAAATTAGTAATTTTATAAGGTGTAAAAACTTGTGAATATATTATAATCTAAATGTTAGTTCTTCCTTTCTGAAATGTACATTGATATTAAACTCATTTGAAAATAAATGACAACATTTGTATTTCAAGGATGTTTGTGTGTAGAAAATAAACTAGACAAATTTTATGAATGGATATGTCATATTATGTATTCATTGAAATAAGTTATGTCTATATCTTTTGAAGAATCACTTTGTGTAGATTTGTAAGTGTTATGTTCCCAAAATTTGGAATAAATGAAAAGGTACATGTCAAGCATCCCTCATATATATGGTTTTAAAATATTTTTACTTAATTTAGATTTTCTTTAGCTAAATTCCTCTGATCTTGTGGGGAAGCTCGTTGGATACTACTAAAAGATATTTTAATTGTCTTTGTTCCATCGACATCAAACAGATTCTACAAAATTAAACAACAGCCAACTGTTTTAAATTTTAGGAAAATTTTAAAAAATGTTTGAAAAGAGAACCAAATGTAAGTGTGTCATCGTCCATGAATGTATTAAAACTGGCTTTTGTTTAGGTTTTTCTATTAATAAATTTATTTTTAATACTATAAGATTTCATAAATTCGATTATGTAAACTCCTAGATTATTGTATAAGTTAAAAATAAAAATTGTGTATCATTTATTGCTTCTTTCAAATTGTTAGAATTTTTAACTACTATGTTTAAAAATTGTCATTATGTTATAAAAACATTGACCAGTTTTCAGAAGCGTGCAGTTATGTAAAACTCTTTTGTGTACCTTAAGTAATTTTAAAGATAACGGACATCAAAATATTGAGCATTCGGCCTTTGTGAAACGTATTATTTTGATTCAAAACCTTCAAATGCCTAAAAGTGCAGAATTTAATTTTGAATCAAAATATTTTAGGTATCATTATTTATGTACAAACTAAAACATATATTAAGTTAAAATGGTTTACTATACAGCAGAAGTTTATTCTTTATTTTTGCTCATTTCATATAGAATGACCCAGTTGTAAAATGTAAGATACAAACATAGAGAACATTATTACTTATACAGAATTTAAACATTAAAAAAATATTTCATTTGTAATATTTAGAAAAGTTACGATAAATCAATGTCTAAATATAAAATCCTGTTTTTCGATCATGATTTCAATTTAATCTCCACCGCCTGTTTTGGAGGTCGCCATCAAAATACAACTTGGGGACACACGTATTTGGTGGTCAGCAAGACCCTACTTGTCTCTCAGTTCCTTCACCACATGGCACTCATTAAGAAAGAATGCTGTGAGAAAACTGAGCTGGACTAACCATTCCCCCTGTAAAAAATGAGGTGTAAGGAGTGCTTGATTATTCACTGAGTTCCCCTAAAACCACGTGCATCAAACAGACAGGCCGCAGTTTTTATGGCAGTTTTTATTTCAGTCCTTCCTCCAACCCCCGCTGACCTCCCCTATAGCATGGAGTAAAAGCGTAGAACCAACACAAAAGGGATACAAAATAATCTTAGTAAACACAAAAATACGGCAATTTTCAAATAAAAAATAGTTTTTCCGTAGCATCTTAGATGATTCTGTATTATATAGTACATTCAGATGCCCAGCAATACGTATTAAACATAAATATTTTTACTAACTTTAGCACAACTAAAAATATGATATAACTAAGAATATAAATGTTCGATGATCACAGTATTTTGTTAAGTCGAGATCTATCGATTCCAAAAAGTTACAAATTCGTATCAGTAACGGGATTCGAACCCGAGATTTCGGTACTGAAAGGGAGCGCCCTACCCATTCAGCCATCGTCCATTTCTAAAAAGAACTAGAGAAAATACTTAAGAAAAGATCTCTTTGGACTGGTATCATTGCCTGAACTGCAGTCAATTTAAAGAATTGAACAATAGAGCAGAGATAAAAGGGTTTATCCATGTCAACAGCAAGAATAAACCTTCAAGCAAAAGTAATTTCTCAACAGAAAGTTATTATCACGAGTGGGGCATATACGCCAGAGCGGTTTATCTACCAGTTCTCAGCAGCACATATTCAGTACAAATATTTTTTACAAACTTTATAATGAATATAATACTTCAATAGATTAACAAGATACTTTAAAGAAAGCTAAAAAGAACAAAAAAAAGGTGGAAAATTTGAAAATCTCTTGAAATATCAAATGTAGGTCTTAATATAGTACACTTAGACAGCAATACAACAATAAGTGAACATATGTTTTCGTAATATTAGTATAGTTAATAATATGATATTAGATTAGATTTGCAAGATGAAAAAACGAAAGCTAAAAAAGGGAAAGAAGTGAGACGTTTCAAAAACTTTTAGAAAATATTTTTTTATTAATAACAGCCTAATTAAGAGTACAATATTTCAATAACATCAGCTATCTTTCTTTCTCCATGTAGTTATTTAGCCGAACACTGGCCGATTGGTTAGGGCGCTGATCGTCGGTACCGGAGTTCGTGGGTTCGAATCCCACTATGGCATGGATGTTCGTAGCCGTTCGGAATCGGCTTTAAGCAGTAGGTCCCGGTCTCATTAGCCCCCGTGTGCAAAACAGTAGATCGTAGCGCTCCAAACCAAACCAAACCATGTAGTTATTTTGCCATTCTTGAAAAACTATATATTAGAGATACAATAGCATTTTTTGCAGATTTCCTTCCCTTTTGTATAGAATCAATACCGTAGTAATTCTTTACAGTTTCTCAGTAAATGAATCTCAATAAAATGAATGAATGTTATCATACAGACCGTTAAGTTTCACTTTTATTGCACCCGCGCTGAATAAATAGAACACAACACCTTAAATACTTGATCAAATTCTGTATATCAATTTTATTTTCGAATGACCACAAAATTGCTCCCAAATTCCGACATGAAGGAAGAGGTAAAATGTGTTGTTTGGAGGTACCTGTGGACTCACCTCTGATAAACAAATCTCGAAACTTTTTAATTAAATCCAATCTAACGAAGCTTTTTCGAATGACAAATAAATTAAACAGAAAATTTGTTCTGTGAGAAAAGGGGGGTTATGGTTATAGACCTCCTTTTGGGATGATTTGGAGCAACTTTTAGTGATGATCAAATTAAAAAAATGATGGATCAAAACTGATTCAACGACGCTCTATTCCAAGTCTTATCGTTCACATCTATGCAATCATTTTAGAAAATCTATAAAATTAGCCCCCCCCCCCTAATCATTTTCTTAAATATATTTTTTGAACAATTGATCAAACGGCGAAATATGTTGATTAAGTGTGATTTATTGATGATCTAATAAATGACATACACCGAAAAGACAGTTTCCGTTAAGGGGTGGGGTAGAGGTATCTAACAAAATTGCAACTGGTCTCTGATAAATGGCATTTCTTGAGCTGTATTCATTGTTCAA
This sequence comes from Pardosa pseudoannulata, assembly GCA_032207245.1. NCBI lineage: Eukaryota > Metazoa > Arthropoda > Arachnida > Araneae > Lycosidae > Pardosa > Pardosa pseudoannulata. The sequence continues at coordinate 182,354,820 of CM063498.1, forward strand.
CTAATTAATACATATATTTCATTGTTGAATATAATTCTAATCATTGTTGATTTAATATTGTATAAATATATATTAATAAAAACATACTTTGGCGGCTGTGTAACTGGCCAATTTATAAGACATTGGAAGATTTTATGTCACATTCAAAGAAAATAAGCCTAAATGTAGACTATTAAGTACATAATTTAACAGGAATACAAGAAAATCGTTAGGTAGCCATACCAGATATTGTTTCCAACATTTAGTTTAATTCATTTCAAATTATGAACCAAATTAGAAGAAGATAAAGTATTTTAACTAGAATGCATAATGCAGAAAAAATTATTAAGGGTAAATTATTTAATACTGCTATAAAATATCTGTTAAAATGTAAACTTTTTTCTTTTTTCTCTAATAATATATTCTGATATATTTCACGAGTTTATTAATATGAATATTTAGCTTGCAAATATTTCTAAACAGTTTTTATTTGAGTTATTTATATATTTCTTTAATATTATTCAAAGAAAAGTCTAATTTGTCAAATTGAAAATCAGTTGAGTTCTTGAAAAAAAATTGACTATATTATATTTATATATTTAATATATATTTATAATTTAATATGGGGGAACTGTATGGTTTTAAGGTACATTTCGGGGATCACTTTCCGTGTTGATCAAACGCCAGAAACAATTGCTCAGATCAGACCTAAAAATCCTCTTTCTAATGACATCAAAATTGTCTCGAAATTCCGACTTGGGGGGGGGGCTAACTTTATGGTTTTGCGGCACCTTTGGGGGTGATTTTGGGGCACTTCCGGTGTTGATCAAACGCCGAAAATGGTTGATCCAATCTGATCTAACGATTCTCTTTCGAATTACATAAAAATTGTCTCGAAATTCCGACATGGGAGGCTAGCTTTATGGTTTTGCGGCACCTTTGGGGGCGATTTTGGGGCACTTCCGGTGTTGATCAAACGCCAAAAATGGTTGATCAAATCTGATGTAATGATTCTCTTTCGAATTACATAAAAATTGTCTCGAAATTCCGACATGGGTGGGGGGCTAACTTGTTGGTTTTGGGGCACATTTTGGGGCGATTTTGGGGCACTTCCGGTGTTGATCAAACGCCAAAAATGGGTGATCAAATCTGTTCTAATGATTCTCTTTCGAATGACATAAAAATTGTCTCGAAATTCCGGCATGGGGGGCTAACTTTATGGTTTTGGGTCACCTTTGGGGGCGATTTTTGGCACTTCCGATGTTGATCAAATACCAAAAATGGTTGTTTAAATCTGATCTAACGATGCTCTTTCGAATGATGTATCGTTCATGTTCATGCGATAATTTTAAAAAATCCATAAAGTTAGGCCCCCCCTACAGTTTTTTTAAAATATCTTTTTTTTTATTAATGGATCAAACAATGAAATATGTTGATCAAATCTGATCTAACGATGATCAAACGAATGGCATATTTTGGAATATCAGTTTCCGTCATGGGGGGGGGGCTAACTTTATTACGGTCCCCTGGGTACGTATGTAGGTTTACATTATAATGAACAGAAAAATTTCAAAATGCAATAAGTGCATTTCTAAAGTTTCAATATGTAGTACATTGCAGAAAAATGACGATCTTTCAGCTGTGCATGTTATAACTGGCAAAGTGGCTAAAATTTTTTTGTTTTAAAATTCCTTTTTATTCCTTCTTTTTTTCAGTTTCGAGAAAAAATCTTGGGGGGGGGGTACTGATGTCCCTTTGCAGTTCCTCCCCTGGTTAGTCTCTGTTTGTACTTATCCACCTTAAAAAATAGGTCTAGTGTCAATTCTGTATACATGAAATATAAAATTCTTTGCTTTATGTCTCAAAAAAAAATTTTTTGAGGTAATTTACATTAAAGTTATGATTATTAATATTAGTCTGCGAAACTTTTTTGAAGGGCTTAAATATTTCTGTTTTAGACGGTTTCAGTGTAATGGAAAGACTTACATTCGGCGATTGTCTCGAGAACTTGCTAGCCGCATTGAAGTGGCTCAACTCAGTAAAAAATTTGAAGATTATTTGAAAGAACGTCAAGTTAGAATGCAGGGTTATTGTCCAGTCAGGAGAGAATTATATGATCTACTTTTCGGCAAGAAACTTTTATATAAAAATGAATTTGTGTCTGTCTGTACTCGATAGACTCAAAAACCATACATCCAATAGCCGTGAAGATTTGGGAAATTATTAGGTACATCCCTAGGAAGGTTTTTGTAAATTTTTAACGTTCGAAATCTATTCCTTCCCCTTTTTTCGAGCATTTCATGTCATTATTCCAAGCATTATTTTCCCCAGTTAAACGCAAGCAATTAACTATTTAATTGATCACATCATAACTAAGTGAAAGAAGCAATATTTCTAGCAATGTGACGTCATTCTGTTAATCCCATGTAATTGTTTTAAGCACAGTTTTCTTTGGCTAAAAGCACGATATTAAGATATTCAATTTATCACCTAATAAAAAGGCGAAAATGATATTTTTTTTATCATTATGACGTCATTCCTTTAAATATCTCATTTATTCATTTCTTATTTTATATTATTTAAACATCGTCTGCGTAGTATCCGTTCGATTTGACCTGGAAATGGAGATATAAAGTGATTCACTTTCATTTCTATGTGACGCAAATTATAGCATTTTTATATAAGAACTAAATTTAAATTTAATTCTTGGTTCATTTTTACGTTATAATGAAATGTTTATCAACAAGAAGTATAAATTTCAGTGATTCTCATGGGCAAATAAAAACCTATCATTTTATATAGTTATCTTTATATTCATATATGGTTTTCAATATGAATGCGTGTTTCTATTTCATACTAAACCGTGGGGTTTGTCATAAATTTCCTTCATTTTGGACAACATCTTTTAATACCACCAAAATGAGCACTGTTGTTGTCAAAACCTCTGATTCATGTTCTACCACTTAATATGTTAAGATCTATTAACGTTGCTAACCAGCGTACAGTAGTAATACAGTAGTATAAAAACCGAATAATACTCTTATAATAGAAATATATATGCCAATGACTCGAACTGAACTGTGACGAATTTATAGAGTTATGCACGAAAAAAATCTTTGTTTAAAAGTAACATATTAAGTTCACCGTAGCGAAGCACTTGCTAGTGTAATTATAAATTATACTTAAGATTCAATTATGTTTTTTGATGGCTTTTAAAAATAGCATTTAACGATTCAAATACAGGGAAAAAGTAAAGTGTGAAGATTCCTTGCTATTATTAGTATTCGTGAAAAAAAATTATGTGATCATAATAACATTTTTTTAAAAATAATTATTTCTAAGAATAATGAAAGAATGATTTTTTATACTGTCTACATGTAAAGAACAAGTTAACTAAGAATATAAAATTTTACTTATTAATTTAACAGCTATTTATCATTATTCTAAATATCATATTGGTCAAGTATATAAAACTATTTTTGGAAAAATAGAAATTTTATAAACAGAAAACATTAATATGTTTGAAAAAAACATTTGTTTAATTGGGCACTCACCATTTCTTTGTTTCGTAAAGTGAATAGCCATGGATTATTTTTGAACGGAATTATTATGATGTAACATGTTTGAATCAGCCTTCTTGCACTACATGTTTTGAAATAGGATAATTGTTCTCATAATAGATGTATGCTTTAAAAATAGACTACAAGTGTTTCTTTTAGTTTATCGTGATTTTTCAATATTCTCATTTGTGCTGGAGATTTTTTTCATAAATATCACTTATGGGAAAAGATCAAGCAATAGGAGGACTATCCATCATTGTTCTGTTCATCATTGCAATGATGGAGCTTAACTGATTCTAATGTAGCCTCCACTCTATGGCCAATTGTTCACCACTTCCTGATGGTGACCTCGAACGATGGTTAACGGGTTGCATCCACACGCTGGGCCACTAAATGAGCCGAGTGCATAGATTCGTCCTTAGGGTCTACAGCGCACTTTAGCTACGCATCTGGTTGCCTTCGATCTTTGGAGAAAAACCGCCTCGGAAGCCATCGTCCGCCAAGGCTATTTTATTGTCTGATACCATCGACCACGATAAACCAAACCTCCTCCAGACAGTGGTGATAGCTTGCAGTGGACCATAGTGTGGATGGGGACCTTCAAGAAGCTCACCTCTTTAAGGCCCCTCTAAAGTTTTTTGTTCTTGAATCTTTTAAGGCTCCTCCTCACTATGGTCTACTGCAAGCCATCACCACCGTCTGGAGGGGTATGGTGTATCGTGGTCGATGGCAGCAGACGATAAAATAGCCTTTGCGAACGATGGCTTCGGAGGCGGTTTTTCTCTCAAATGCGCAGTAGACCAAGCCTTCGTCTCATTTAGTGGCCCATCGTGTGGATGCAATCAGCGAACCATCGTTTAAGGTAACCATCAGGAAGTGGTGAACAATTGGCCATGGTGTGGAGGCTACATTAAGTGCTCTTTGTTATGAGTGCTGTTACATGAAAATTTTTATTTTTTCATATCCCTCCAGACGAACTGATTCGCCAGTCGACCGTATTTTGTCCAGAACGGGGATCTCTGCTGCTACACTAGCCGCCTACTTTCGTACTTTCGTGTTCCGTTCGAGAACGGAACACGAAAAGCACTCGAAGCAGAAGTCAAAACGCAAAGCTTACAAATTCAGGTACAGTATGAGCGATTTGTAGAACAGTAGTTTTTTTCCAAAATCGTAATTTAGGGAAAGTAGTTAAGTATCCCTTTGTTAAATAATCGCTAACAACTTGGAAGAATTGTAAGCTTTTTATTAAAAAGGTTGAAAAAAGAAATGGCGTCATCAGAAGCAAGTGATAACTTATCAGTTTACTTCTTGGAATATAATTAAATTGTGTGTTATCTTTTCTTAAAACTAACGTGGAATGCATTTTAGTTTTCATACGTAATCTGTGAATATCAATAAGTAATTTTAATTCTTTAAAATAAAAATTCCAGTGGTAAAACCAGAGGATGAAGTTGCAATGAAGCACTAAACTAAAATAGAGTACTTTTCTGTACATATTAGTTGAGATTACTTATATCTTTCTATATATAAAATATACTATGAAATACATTCATAAAAGGAGGAATTTAAGATTTCGTAAGGATAAAACATAATTAGACATTTTAAAAATATGTCAAGTTAGTGCCAGGTATTTCAAATTATTTCAGTTTTATTTTATTTATTTTTCTTTCAAGGCGAACATTTTTATATTCTCATATCGAATTTAGGTATTGCACATACTTAAATTACACCTGAATTCGTTGTTATGTAGATGATTATTCTTTTCTAACAAAGGTATCTGTCTACGTTAAAAACGTCCTTTTTGCCAAAAATCATAATTTTTTAAAATTTTCTTTTGTAAAATTTCACCTTTTAGGCTTCTAAATCTGTTTTTGTTTTGTCTCTACGCACTTTAAAGAAAAGTTACAGCTGTTTAAACATCAGTGACAGCTGTCAAAATAAAACGGAAGTAGCGACTTCGGAACCGGAAGTTGTGAATTTAAAGCCTTTTGAGGAGCATTTTTTTGACAAAACTTTTTAAATTTTCATGAAGATTAGTTTAAACATTTTTCTAGTATTTTTAATAATTAGCAAACTTGGCAATTATAAAGTTTTGAAGCAAGAAAGTGTGGGGAATTTTAAACATGTATTTTAATTTTTTAATAGTTAAAGTTGCTTTCATAAACTTGACATGCGTTTTACTCAGAACGGTATTTTTAATAAAATGTTGAAACTTGAAATGGGATTTCTCAAAAAGTTCTTAAAATATTTTGTTGAAAATTATTATGATTGCTTTTGATAAAAATGACCTAAAAGCTTTAAATTTGGATAATTTTTAATGGTGTTACACTCATAGTTAGATATAAAGTTAATGAAAATTCGTTAAAAATTCTATGTGTATGATTTTGAAGGACCAAAATTTTTTTACCAAATCTGAATTAAGCAAAGATTTTAGGTGATTCACTATTCCAGTGTATAAAAAATGTGTTTCATCAAAAAATATTGAAATAATTTAATTTATTAAAAAATTATAACTTTTGATAAAACCCGATTTTTTACTAAATTTTCTTCATTTATTAGAAATTTTATAAAAACTTCTCGAGGAATGATTTTTTTAAGTGCAATTCTCTATAATGATATAAAAAATAAATCTAAAAATGTAAAAACATGAACTAGTTTCTACGTTTAAAGAAAAAAATTCTCTGATACCGTAATGGGAAACAATGTACAGTAATAAATATAAAACATTTTGTACAGAAATATACGTTCCTGAGAGGTTTCGTTCTGGATACTTACTTTTTTTTTTTTCTTCTAAGGTCTCCAAATTTCGAGGGCCACATTACGCATAAAAGTGACCTTGCTTTCATAATGATCGAATTTTCGTAAGAGGTACCAGTACTGAAATATAGTTTTTCATTTTAGTTGTTTAAAATTTTGAATACCCTGTGTAATATTGTAGATTTCTGGGGCTTATGACTATTTATACAGTTTAAATGTAAGAATAAACATGAGAAAGTAGGAAATCAAAATAGCATTTTTAAATTTTAGCAAAATAGAATTCTTGTAACACTGATTTTTATATTTGCATGAAAGAGTAAAATTAAAAATAAATAAAAAGCTATTTCAACCCAAATAATTAAATTTTGAAGATGATGACTTAATAGTGTCAGTTTTCAATTAATATTGACAAATATCAAGAAGAAAATAATACTTAAATATACCAAAATTATTAATGTAATCAAAATAAAATTTAAAACGAAGCATTAAGTGAGAGTATTACTTGTTAACTATCAGTTCTGTTAATGTTAATCCCCTATATAATAATAGACTAAGTTGTCTGTCCACGAATTTATGAAGCGGTTGTGCCTGGAATGGATACAGGCATCCATATTGGATTTTTGATGAGTAAGGGTTTCAATGCGAGTAAAGTTTATCTTTTCCTAAACTATAGATCCGATTCTAAAATAAATTGTATGAATAAGCGTCTTATCACACCGAAAAATTCTGTCATCTTTAAAACGTTCGATATCCACCTCGCCCCCCTTTTCGAGCGTTTAATGCCATTATATCAAGTCCTATTTTAGGAGCAGGCTATTAAATTTATCATTTTATTACAAAATATATAGGTAAAATAAGATTTTTACTGAGCACTATGACGTAATTTTTTAACCATCTCATTTAATCATTTCTTATTTTAAAGTATTTAAATATCGTATGCATTATTTTCATACGTTTTATCACTGCACTGAGATATGACGTAAATAATTTTCTTTTATAATAGATTAGGTACATATGTGATAATTTTAATCGGTTATTTTTGTAGACAGATAATTCTCAGAAAAAAAAAATCATTTTATTACCTGCCTCATAGGGTACTTTACCATTCTCAAAAATTAAAACTTTTACTGGTCCCGTCACATGACGGGCTAGTCTTAGAATGTAAAGCAAAAACAAATTTTCAAGTAGAGTCCTGTACTAATTTTTAATGAATTACATCAAAGAAGAAACTAAAGACCTATGAAATGTTTTTTGTTTTTCTTTGAAAAAGTAGTATATTTCAACATTTTCGTCTGGTCATTTTACCAAATAACTTAGACTGATTTTAATCTAAATTTTTAAAAATTGCGTAAAATGAGCAAGCAGTGAATCAATATTAATTTCTGTCTAGCAACGAAAGATATTTTCGATATTTAGTAGTTTAAATGTCATCCACTATATAATAATAGCCTAAGTTATCTGTCCTCGAATTTATGAAGCGGTTGGGCCTGGAATGGATAGACGCCATATTGAATTCTTCACGAGTTCAAAAACGTTTGAAATCCACCCCTTCGTTAATGACATTATTTCAAGCCCTATTTTCCCGGCTTAAAAGCAGGCCAAGATTCAATTCATCCATTTACCACATTATAAGTAGACCAAAAAAACCTATTTTTTTTTCTAGCATTCCTTTAACCATCTCGTTTAATCATTTCTCATTTTTAATTATTTAAATATCGTCTGCATTATTTTTATACGTTTTATTGCGGAACTTAGATATGACGTCAATAATTTTCTTTTCTATTTGGCTTAGGTACACATATGTGACAATTTTAAATTGAATTATCGACTATTTTTTGTTGCAATGAAAATTTTATCACCCGTATGAACAACATTCTTTATTTAGGAGTCTAATAAATATCTAGCGCTTAAGTTATATATGAAAAATGAAGAAGTTTGTAATGTTTTCCTTTTTTTAAATCACACGGTTTCTTATTTTTGGACATCCAAGTAATCACTGTCAATTTAAAACCTCTGCTGTTTATCCTAATAAAGTTAGCCCCCCCATGACAGAAACTGACATTCCGAAATATGCCATTCGTTTGATCATCGTTAGATCAGATTTGATCAACATATTTCATCGTTTGATCAATTAATAAAAAAAAGATATTTTAAAAAAACTGTAGGGGGGGCTAACTTTATGGATTTTTTAAAATTATCGTATGAACATGAACGATACATCATTCGAAAGAGCATCGTTAGGTCAGATTTGATCAACCATTTTTGGCGTTTGATCAACACCGGAAGTGCCCCAAAATCGCCCCCAAAGGTGCTCCAAAACCACAAAGTTAGCCCCCCCATGTCGGAATTTCGAGACAATTTTTATGTCATTCGAAAGAGAATCGTTAGATCAGATTGGATCAACCATTTTTGACGTTTGATCAACACCGGAAGTGTCCCAAAATCGCCCCCAAAGGTGCCCCAAAACCATAAAGTTAGCCCCCCCATGTCGGAATTTCGAGACAATTTTTATGTCATTCGAAAGAGAATCGTTAGATCAGATTGGATCAACCATTTTTGACGTTTGATCAACACCGGAAGTGTCCCAAAATCGCCCCAAAAGGTGCCCCAAAACCATAAAGTTAGCCCCCCCATGTCGGAATTTCGGGACAATTTTAATGTCATTCGAAAGAGCACCGTTAGATCAGATTGGATTAACCATTTTTGGCTTTTGATCAACACCGGAAGTACTCTAAAGATGCCCGAATACCATAAGATTACCCCCACTTTAGATATCCGAATAGGAATAATAGAAAATGGTTGGAATATTTAAAATTAATAATTTTATGAAGTGTAAAACTTCTGAATATACAGGAATCTAAATGTTAGTTCTTCATTTCTGAAATATACAATGATATTAAACTTATTTGAAAACGGATGACAACATTTGTATTTCAAGGATGTTTATATGAAGAAAATAAACAAGACAAATTTTTTGAATGATTATGTCATATTATGTATTTATTGAAATAAGTTATGTCTATATCTTTTGAAGAATCAGTTTGTGTAGATTTGTAAATGTTATGTTCTCAAAATTTTGGAATAAATGAAAAGGTACATGTTAAGCATCCCTCATAGATAGTTTTAAAATATTTTTACTTAATTTAGATTCTATTTAGCTAAATTCCTCTGATCTTGTGGGGAAGTTTGTTGGATACTACTGAAAGATATTTTAGTTCTCGTTGTTCCATGGACATCAGATTCTACAAAATTAAACAACAGCCGTTTAAAAAAATTTAAAAAAATATTTGAAAAGAGAAACCAAATAGAAATGTTTCATCGTCGATGAATGTATTAAGACTGGCTTTTGTTTAGGTTTTTCTATTAATAAATTTATGTTAATACTATAAGATTTCATAAACTGGATTATGTAAACTCCTAGATTATTGTTATAAGTTAAAAATAAAAATTGGGTATCAATTAGTGCTTCTTTCAAATTGTTATAATTATTAAGATTAACTATTATGTATTAAAAGTGTCATTATGTTATAAACACATAGACCAGTTTTCAGAAGCGTGCAGTTATGTAAAACTCTTTTGTGTACCTTAAGTAATTTTAAAGATAAAGGACATCAAAATATTGAGCATTCGTTCTTTGTGAAAGGTATTTTGATTCAAAACCTTCAAATGCCTAAAAGGGCAGAGTTTAATTTTGAATCAAAATATTTTAGGTATCATTATTTATGTACAAACTAAAACATACATTAAGTTAAAATGGGTTACTATACAGCAATAGTTTATTCTTTATTTTTGCTCATTTCATATAGAATGACCCAGCTGTAAAATGTAAGATATCAACATAGAGAACATTATTACATATACAGAATTTAAACATAAAAATATTTTGTTTGTAACATTTAGATAAGTTACGATAAATCAATGTCTAAATATAAAATTCTATTTTTCGATCATGATTTAAATTTAATCTCCACCGCCTGTTTTGGAGGTCGCCATCAAAATACAACTTGGGGACATACGTATTCAGTAATCATAGTATAAGTAGGGTCAGCAAGACCCTACTTATCTCACAGTTCCTTCACCACATGACACTCATTAAGAAAGAATGCTGTGAGAAAACTGAGCTGGACTAACCACCACCCCCCTCTAAAAAAGGAGGCGTAGGGAGTGCTTGATATTCACTGAGTTCCCCTTAAACCACTTGCATCAAACAGACAGGCCGCAATATTTATGACTGGACATTTTAGCCCTTCCTCCAACCCCTCCCCCCCGGCGTATACGCCAGAGCGGTTTATCCACCAGGAATTTCGGTTCTAAGCAGTACATATTCAGTAAAAAATATTTTTTACAAACTTTATAATGATGAATATAATACTTCATTAGATTAACTTTAAAAAAAGCTAAAAAGAACAAAAAAAGGTGGAAAGTTTGAAAATCTCTTAGGTTTTAATATAGTACTCTTAGACAGCAATACAACAATAAGTGAACATATGTTTTCCTATATTAACATAATTAATAATATGATATTAGATTAGATTTGCAAGATGCAAAAACGAAAACTAAAAAAGGAAATAAGTGAGACATTTCAAAAACTTTTAGAAAATATTTTTTTTATTAATAACAGCCTAATGAAGAGTATAATATTTCAATAACATCAGCTATCTTTCTCTCTCCATGTAGTTATTTTTCTATTCTTGAAAAACTATATTAGAGATACAATAGCTTTTTGTGCTAGTTTTTTGCAGATTTCCTTCCCTTTTGTATAGAATCAATATCGTAGTAATTCTTTACAGTTTCTCAGTAAATGAATCTCAATAAAATGAATGAATGTTATCATACAGACCGTTAAGTTTCACTTTTATTGCACCCGCGCTGAATAAATAGAACACAACACCTTAAATACTTGATCAAATTCTGTATATCAATTTTATTTTCGAATGACCACAAAATTGCTCCCAAATTCCGACATGAAGGAAGAGGTAAAATGTGTTGTTTGGAGGTACCAGTGGACTCACCTCTGATAAACAAATCTCGAAACTTTTTAATTAAATCCAATCTAACGAAGCTTTTTCGAATGACAAATAAATTAAACAGAAATTTTGTTCTGTGAGGAAGGGAAGGTTATGGTTATAGACCTCCTTTTGGGATGATTTGGAGCACCTTTTAGTGCTGATCAAATTAAAAAAATGATTGATCAAAACTGATTCAACGACGCTCTATCGCAAGTCTTATCATTCACATCTATGCAATCATTTTAGAAATTCTATAAAATTAGCCCCCCCCCTAAGCATTTTCTTAAATATATTTTTTGAACAATTGATCAAACGACGAAATATGTTGATTAAGTGTGATTTATTGATGATCTAATAAATGACATACACCGAAAAGACAGTTTCCGTTAAGGGGTGGGGTAGAGGTATCTAACAAAATTGCAACTGGTTTCTGATAAATGGGAGTTCTTGAGCTGTATTCATTGTTGAACTAATTATTACGTATATTTCATTGTTGAATATAATTCTAATCATTGTTGATTTAATATTGTATAAATATTTATATTAATAAAAACATACTTTGGCGACTGTGTAACTGGCCACTTTATAAGACATTGGAAGATTTTATGTCACATTCAAATAAAATAAGCCTAAATGTAGACTATTAAATACATAATTTAACAGGAATACAAGAAAATCGTTAGGTGGCCATACCATATATTGTTTCCAACATTTAGTTTAATTCATTTCAAATTATGAACCAAATTAGAAGAAGATAAATTATTTTAACTAGAATACATAATTTAGCAAACAATTATTAAGGGCAAATTATTTAATACTGCTATAAAATATCTGTTAAAATGTAAACTTTTTTTCTTTTTTCTCTAATAATATATTCTGATATATTTCACGAGTTTATTAATATGAATATTTAGCTTGCAAATATTTCTAAACAGTTTTTATTTGAGTAATTTAATATTTCTTCAATATCATTCAAAGAAAAGTCTAATTTGTCAAATTGAAAATCAGTTGAGTTTTTGAAAAAAATTGACCATTCAAATAATTTCAGGAGTAAGAATTAATTTCTTTCCTTTAGAGCCATTTCTTTTTCAGAAACACCCAGAAAATGCCATCTCAGCTGTCTAGAGATTTTACAAAACAACAATATACTAATGAACTATAAAGAAAACATGCAGATGTCCATTTACTCATCGCGAATTTTTCACACTCCGATAAGTATAGCACAACTAGGCTACTTCCAAGACTAGTCGAATTACAGGGCCATTTTCGACAAGGCGAAAGGGAAAGAGAAGGTTTGGAAATTTATTACTCTGCAGTGAATAGGGGTCAGAGGTTTACAGTATTTCAACATGACAACGGAGAAACTTTAAAGCATCAACTTTTATCCATACATGGAACACAGATATCGAATAAGTAAAGCAGATACCCTCATCAAAAATAAGAAGAAAAGCAGGGATAGTTATATTACAAAATATCCTTTAATCATAAGAGGATACAATAGTTTTTAAAATTTCTGATTGGTAAAATTAACATTGCTGTAAAACATTGGATAAATTCAAATGTCCTCTTTAAGTAAAAATGTTTTAAAATCCAGCAGAAAAAATTAGGCAATTAAGGTTTCGACAAACTGCCGTCCAGTAAATTTCATACTCCTTTTTAAACCTAATTTTAAAAAAGGTAGAATTAAAATGAAAAAAATATTAGGAAGGAGGAACCGATTTCTTTCCTATTAATATGGAAATTTAATATGGGGAAACTGTATGGTTTTAAGGTACATTTCGGGGGTCACTTCCCGTGTTGATCAAACGCCAGAAACAATTAATCAGATCAGATCTAAAAGTCCTCTTTCGAATGACATCAAAATTGTCTCGAAATTCTGACTTGGGGGGGGGACTAACTTTATGCTGTATGGTTTTAAGGTACATTTCGGGGGTCACTTCCCGTGTTGATCAAACGCCAGAAACAATTAATCAGATCAGATCTAAAAGTCCTCTTTCGAATGACATCAAAATTGTCTCGAAATTCCGACTTGGGGGGGGACTAACTTTATGGTTTTGGGGCACCTTTGGGGTGATTTTGGGGCACTTCCGGTGTTGATCAAACGCCAAAAATGGTTGATCCAATCTGATCTAACGATTCTCTTTCGAATGACATAAAAATTGTCTCGAAATTCCGACATGGGGGGGGGCTAACTTTATGGTTTTGGGGCACCTTTGGGGCGATTTTGGGGCACTTCTGGTGTTGATCAAACGCCAAAAATGGTTGATCCAATTTGATCTAACGATTCTCTTTCGAATGACATAAAAATTGTCCCGAAATTCCGACATGGGGGGGCTAACTTTATGGTTTTGGGGCACCTTTGGGGGCGATTTTGGGGCACTTCCGGTGTTGATCAAACGCCAAAAATGGTTGATTAAATCTGATCTAACGATTCTCTTTCGAATGACATCAAAATTGTCTCGAAATTCCGACATGGGGGGGCTAACTTTATGGTTTTGGGGCACCTTTGGGGGCGATTTTGGGGCACTTCGGATGTTGATCAAACGCCAAAAATGGTTGATCAAATCTGATCTAACAATGCTCTTTAGAATGATGTATCGTTCATGTTCATACGATAATTTTAAAAAATCCATAAAGTTAGCCCCCCCCCCTACAGTTTTTTTAAAATATCTTTTTTTTATTAATTGATCAAACGATGAAATATGTTGATCAAATCTGATCTAACGATGATCAAACGAATGGCATATTTTGGAATGTCAGTTTCCGTCATGGGGAGGGGGGGGGGCTAACTTTATTACGGTCGAAAGGTGACATCAGTTGGCGCGAGTTTTTAGCCGGAGAGATTCCCTACGACGAGAAGGTGCGGAGGTTTCGACTTGTGGCGGTTGGTTTTTTTTTGGGGAGAGTTTTTCTCCAGTTTTGTGTGGGACTCAAGGAGTCCCAGTTGTACCCCTGTACAACGGTATCTGTCGGCACCTGACAGCAGATTGTGTCGTTTTAGGTTCGCCTCGAACATGGGACTTTTAGGTCCGTACCAGCTCACCTGAGCCCTGTGATTTCCATTCTTAAAATTTCTATTTAATCAAGAATAAACGTTGTTATTGTTCTAAGCTGTACGTCGTGTCATAACCACTTCAACACCCACACGCTACCAGAGGATCCCGTGACGTTACAATATTGTGCAATATTGAATGTGTACAATATATATTTATATGTGTACAATATTGAAGGAAAACAGAATCAGTTTGAACTACAATGAAGTCATGGACTTATTCGCGAATGCTAAATCTATGAAAGGGATGTAATTATTATTATTTTTTTAATGTAACAAAATTGTTAGTTTCTTAATTTGTGAATTACAAGTTAATTCTGGATTTATTAGATACAGAGAAAACCTGTTTATATATTTTCCCCACTATAATTTGTAGGGGGCACAAGCCAGTTTTCTATCACAGGCACTAAAGGACCAAGTTCCGGCCCTGGCAGCACCCTATCTATTCGGCCATCATTTGGAAAATGACACTTTCAAAATTTTTTTTATTATTATTGAGTACTATTTTTTAAAATTATTTTTTCCATTTAAATATATGTGACATTTAATATTTATTTTGGAAACTATAAGTAGTATAAATAAATTAGGCACCAAATAGAATTTTGTTTGAATTTAAATTATAATTTTACTATATTACAGAGCATAGAAAATGAGTAATTGATTTTTTAAAAATTTTAAGTTATATAAAAATTGAGAGAGAATCTTTTCCGCGATTTACATCTTGAAGGTATTATCATGAGATTTCGATGATAATGCTGATCATTAGTGATTTGGCTAACAGTAACTTTCGGAATTTATGGGTTAGGTTCTTGTTGATATAGATGTTCATAGATGTTCAGAATCGGCTTTAAGCAATAGGCTCTTGTTCAATTATCCCTTGTATTACAAAATATTGATTGTAGAAATCCAAAACATACCAGTGAAAGTTAAAACATTCCGAACGGCATATATACATACATATGAATAATACATAATTACACACACAGATATACATATATCTCCCACACAATCTCCGTCATGAAGGTTATGAAGAGTAAATATTCAATTTTGATGCACAATCGTGTTTCACTGAGAACAACACTGCTTATGAATCCTTTCCACTATTTTTATGTGAATCTAGATAGAGAAAAAAAAATACAGGTAAAACTTTGAAAATAATCTTCAGTGCCAGTTAACTAAAATTCGGTGGTCGTTAAATTTCCACTTATTTGGCATTTATTTGTGTCATCTCATCTCGATGAGAAGCCATTACTCATAGCGCACGAATGTTTTAAATATGCAAACAGTATTTATACTTGACACATTTAACATGAAAATGACAACATTATACGTATTTACTTAAACGTGTCAGTACTCATTAATAAGGTTCATTACAAAACCTTATAGAGTAATAAATATTAATCAACATTGCTTTTTGAGACAGACGAAGAGTCTTGTGTTGGGAGGAGAGGCTCTCACTTGAATCGTAGAATTTTTAGGCTCCTTCGGAGACTCTTCTGCTGGAGGCGCTGACGGTAGAGCCGGGATCTTTACCTTGGAGAGAAACAGGAGCCCCGTTTACATGTGCCAGTCATGTACCCTTCTTTTTACCCGGGTAAAGGGATTTTGCTTGGAGGGTCGGAGAAACCCGTTTACATGGTCAATTATTTCTACCCTCCATTTCGCCGGGATCGTCGCTAGAAGTCACGTGATCATACGGGACGGCAATCATCTGTAAGCGCAAAGGATGATGGGAAAGGAGAGTAAACTCTGCTATTACCCGGGTAGAAAGGTGGGTTCTTTCTACCCCTCAATTTTTTCCCTAGCTAGGGATAATTCTTGAAAGGGGAGTACAATTCGCGTATCTACCCTGCATTCTACGCTGCTTTTGGCAGATGTAAACGGGACTATAGGCACATGTAAACGGAGCTAGGGTAATGGGTAGTTGTTGTCTTTGTTTTTTTCTTTTCCTTCAAAGGTCCCCTGTACAAGGACATAACCCCGTGAACGCGATTGCCGAACGTGACAGCTCGAACCCTATTGTCGTCAATGTCTTGTGCAAATTCTTGCCATGTTGCACGATTGTTGCAGATTCTCCAGGTTAAGGCCAAGCTTTTCTGTTTGTTCTTCGTCTTCCTCTTCATTTTCTTCCTCACTGGCAGACTTTGTCTTCTCAAGGGTCCATGGTATGTACTGTGAGTCAACTCATCTCTTTGTTAGACATCCAGGGATCCTTCTCTCTCGCGCATCAACATGAAGAACGCTCCTTTCCTCAATGTGGTGGCCGACATGGTTGTATTTTTATTCATTTTTATTTTTTGATGAATATTTTGGAAAAACCCGCGAAGCACTGAAGGCGCGAAGTGGCGAGGGAACACTGTATATGTAATACGGCGATTTAAACGGCCGGTCACATCGAATTATAGCCCTATTCTTTTCACTCACCCTGGCTATTAAGCAAGGAGAGTCCTATGCAAATAACTTATGAGGTATAAAGCAGTTGAAAGAGAACAAGCAATTCTGAGAACTTAGAATTTTAATGAGAATCTGCTAAAAAGACATCTTTAACAGTCAACGGGAGACAAGAGAATGTACATCGAAACACGTACTGGAAGAGGGATGGACCCCAGAGCGATACGCTGATATGAATTCCCAAGAAAAAGTTGCTGAGGCGGCGTTATTAACAAGAAAAGGGAGCAGGCATGAAAGTTTTTCGCTTTTAAGTGGAAATCCGCTTTTTTGACAACCTTTAGGACTGTTTCTGAGATCGATGCAAATCCATCGAGAAATCGTGATTGAAAATTGGGGGGGTGGGGTTGTAGTCCTGGTCGAAATCAGTATCTTCTACCGCGTGTTTTCGCTGAGATGTATGCTGGTGGAGATATGACTACGCATACTGATTCACTTCCATTCCGATTGGCTCAACGTACTATAGCAATTACGTACTATATATTGCATGTACCAAACCAACAAACCATATCAGCAATTATTGAATATTTGGCTGCTCCAAATGCTACCATCCAATCATTCTAAATTATTAGGCAGACTCCTCAAAAACTACGGTTTATCCTTTAAATTGTTAGTTTAACTGCTACAAAAACACTATCCTGCTCCAAATCTGCATTTTGGCTGCTACGAAAATTCGTTCTCCTACTACAAATTTTGTTTTGCTGCTCCGAAAATTGCTCGAAAATGCTTGAAGGAGCGCAACATTCCTGTATGTAGTACTGAATCATATTGTGAAAAAGAGTTATGTAAGAGAAAATGTAATCATCACCCGGGGAAGTTCAGCTTTTTTTGTCATTGTCTACTTTCATGCCTGAGGGAACTTAGATCATTCAAAAGAGAACCGGAGACAGCTGGAAAATAGGGAGAGTGGGCAGAAAATTTGCATCTATTGCAGATGAAACTTTGGGAAATGTGTTGAAAGAATTTTAGGCCGAGGACACTCCTTTAATCAAGGCATTTTGTGGCTGGGAAAATCGATTTCAAAGAATTAGAATGGGAATTTTATAGAAATAGTTTAAGTATAATAATTTTAATATATTACAGATTCCCCCACCCCGAAAAAAGAGAAAGTCCTCATAAATTATACTATACAAAAATGGAATTAACAAATATATTCTAAAAATTAATTAAATTATAACATAATAGAAAATTAAAAACAATAGCAATATTATATACAAATGAAAGTTTACAGTAAACATGTTTTATGAAATTTTCCCTTTACAGAATTCAATATTTTCCAAGCAAAAAATGAACTCAAAATGTTAAAATTTTATTTCATTAAAACTTAATCTACTGACAAAAATATTTGGAAAAGGGAAAATGGCTGTTTCCTTTCGACCACGACAAACCAAACCCCCTCCAGACGGTGGTCATGGCTTGCAGTGGGCCATAGTGTGGAGTGGCCTTGAGACTTATTTAGTGGCCTAGTGTGTGGATGCAATCCGTGAACCTTCGTTCGCGGTCACCATCAGAAAGTGGTGAACAATTGGCCATAGTGTGGAAGCGACATGACGATTTCTAAATTTTCTAAATTTGGCTTCACGCAAAGAAAAAGTTAAGTTTAAAAGTTGTTTATTTACTTATAATACGCAGCTGCGTAAAGTAGTTTGTGATAGTTTTGAATGTAAAATGGAATAATATGTACTACAAAAACCACAATACGCTTATGAAGAGATTGATTAAGAATTAATAATAAGAATACTTGTAATGCGAGATATGAGCTTGATAATTTCATTAATACTGGGTCGTAAAAATTGACAATGCTACTCTCCTATCGTCTTATTTAACAATCTCGATATTATTTTCCAGTGGCGTGCGGTAGGTTTTCATGCAGGGTGTGCAGAGA
Source organism: Pardosa pseudoannulata (assembly GCA_032207245.1). NCBI lineage: Eukaryota > Metazoa > Arthropoda > Arachnida > Araneae > Lycosidae > Pardosa > Pardosa pseudoannulata. The sequence goes on from CM063498.1 coordinate 182,373,510, forward strand.
ACATGGATTTTCCAATAAATACTTAATTATTGAGACATCTGAGTTCTCCATTCTGAAACGGGTTATTTATTATGAATATAAATTTAAAGATTACAATAAATAAAATATTTACCTTCGAGTAGTCGAGTTATAACTATAAAAACAACTAAACTTATGAGAATTCTACTAGCACTGAAGCAAAAATCATGTCTTTTGTTGTATGGTACCACATCCACATCGAAAAAGCAATGCTTCGGGCTTCCACGAAAAACTTATATGTTCAGCAAACGTAGCACCACATGGTGCCCGCCGCTGTGGTGCCGACAAACCGAACGTCTATTCCATCTGCAGAGGCTTTCACTGCACGTTGGCACAATAGAGCGAACTGTTTCTTGTTCGGTCAGTGGATTAATTTATATTTATTAATTGTTTTTAACCTTTGAAAATCATATATTCTGCGAAAAACATCTTGGCAATTTTTAAAAACAAAACCAGGTATATGGTGTTACATAATATAACTTATATATTGTAAGACACAATGAATGGTAAAATTTGGACTGTTCTGTTAAAATTTGTTTCTTTAAAACAAAACAACATTGTTTTTCAGCTAATTATTTCAATAAATATAATACATCACTGAAATTAATTTACAACACTAAAACATGTCACTTTATATTGATGAAATACTTCTCTTATATTTCCAAGAAAACAAAATCTTACAATATATGAATTTAAATATTAACCTTCTGCAAAATCGTATAGCCAGTTAATCAGTTAAAAACCTCCCCCCCCCCCCAAAAAAAAAAAAAAAAAAAAAAAAAAAAAAAAAAAAAAAAAAAAAGTCCCCGTTCAAATACAACGCTTAATAAACCGTACCTTCGGATGATTCTGAATGCCGTACAGGAATAATAGCTGCACTTGCCTCAGTGCCATAGTATGCTGTTCTTCTCCAGTACCCCATATATATAAAGCGTGATTTTCAATTTAGTGCGCAGTGCGTACACATCAGAACTTCCTATGCTCGTTTGCTTTTGAACGCGCTATGTGGTGCAGCATCTAGTACTGCACGCACTGCGGGAATACAAGCAAGCAAAACAACATAATATTTGAATACATTATAAATAATATTTGTTATATACCATATAAAGATAGGTAGACATAAGTGCAGAAAATTATTGTCCCTCATAATTTATGGACCGCACGCCACTGTTATTTTCTTTTTTATGTTCGCTCCTACTAAAAACTCGAATTACCCTAAATAAGGTGTAGAAAGCAGTCATAACATTTTTAAAGCTTCTTTGGCTATCATGGTATAATTTCATCCAATGTTAATACAAAACGAATTAATGGATTCTTGGGAATAATTTAGAATTAAATCTCGATGAATTAAATCTTGCAGAATTAGTTCTACTGTTCACTCAAAGTTAATCCAAACAGAGATGTATTCGTTATCCCAAATGTATTGCGACCCCGGTCTGATTTCCAGAATCAACCTACTGAGTATCTGTCCCTTTTCATGTTTATTCCATTCTCAATCTGTTCTTTTCCGTCATTAGACACTGAAGTGTCATCGATACTGTCCAAAGAATCATGTAAACAAGAAGCCATGTTTTTAAGTACGCCGCTTTCGATGAATTGCAGCTGCATAAATCTCTCGTTATCTGCCTCTACATTTGACGAAGAATCCCATATATCAGCTTTTTTCCTCCCCAAACAACGGCGAGAGGCGCGGCCAATACCGGAAACAAAAAAATCCCGCAGCTGGATATGTTTCATCCCAACAGAACAGAAAGAATTTTTAACCTTTTAGCCCTCTCGATGCGTATTTTTTTTTTTTTATTATTATTATTATCAAAATAGGTTCAAAAACTGAGCATTTTTTATTACATATTTCAAATCTATATGCATTTTGGAGTTAAAATATACAAAATATTTTTGTAAAAGAGTTTTTTTTATATATATATAAAATTAGGACCTAAAAAATAGGGTGTTCAGAATAATGATATAAAAGCTAAGTTTTGAAAATTAATCTTGGTTAAAATATCATTTATTTATAAAATACAAAAACAAAAAGTATATACTAATTAAAAAATGCAAAAGACTTACAAAACATTTATTAGAAAAGAAGTCTTGTATGTTAAATTTCGAAACAAGACTCGAGGCAAAGTCCTACCTCGCAATGATTGCACCAAATTCGCTTTTATTTTCGAAGTTTTTGTTCGACCTTTAGTTTTTTTAACAACAGACAACGCACTATCTACGAGGCTCTTTCTTGATGGTATTTGGGTGTATATGGCTAGCAAAGTGTCGAGCAGTCAGTCTCATGCGCCTGTTACTCTCATGTACTGTTGGTCTCTTACTATTATTTGCAACATAACATCACCCTAATAAAGTTAGCCCCCCCCCCCCATGAAGGAAACTGACATTCCGAAATATGCCATTCGTTTAATCATCGTTAGATCAGATTTAATCAACATATTTCATCGTTTGATTAATTAATAAAAAAAAAGATATTTTAAAAAAACTGTAGGGGGAGGGGCTAACTTTATGGATTTTTTTAAAATTATCGTATAAACATGAACGATACATCATTCGAAAGAGCATCGTTAGATCAGATTTGATTAACCATTTTTGGCTTTTTATCAACACCAGAAGTGCCCCAAAATCGTCCCCAGAGGTGCCCCAAAACCATAAAGTCAGCCCCCCCTACAGTTTTTTTTAAATTTCTTTTTTTTTTATTAATTGATCAAACGATGAAATATGTTGATCAAATCTGATCTAACGAGGATCAAACGTATGGCATATTTCGGAATGTCAGTTTCCGTCATGGGGGGGGGGGGGCTAACTTTATTAGGGTTCCTGTCAGACATCATTCAACTATAAAAGGCGCTCTCAAAATGCTACAAAAAAAATCTTTCTTCTATATTTCGCAGAAATGTGGACAATTAAAGCCATCTGCTAGTTTACAGCTAAATAAACAATTAAAAATCGCAGTAAAGCCAAAATGAAAGAATAAACGGGTAAAGAGCGGCCTGCACAGTTAAATAGACGGCTAAAATGCATGCCCGCGGATATCGCGGGTTGCTCAGCGAAAGGGTTAACTAGATGCACGTCTAAAATGAAAATGGTGACTTCTGGAGTGGTCCAAAACTGAACAAGTGTGGGTTACTGGAAACATTCTTAGACACCGAAATTTTTTGTTCGTCCTGACTCTACAGATTCGGTTCTTTTCATCGCGTTTTGTTTCGATTTTGATGATGAGTACATTCAGATTCGTGGTGTCCATAAATACCCGATTTTTTTAAAACAGTAATTTAAATTTCGGGGCTTTTATTTCTTGTAAAACAATTGGCAAAATACTTTTTAAATAAATAATGTTTTGTTTTAAATATAGTTTACGGTTTCCAAAACGGTTTGTTGCCAATCGACAACACAATTGTAATTAAGGAAAATTAATTTTTCTTAAAAAATTTTAAAGAATATCAGACACGCATGAATTTTAATAATTATGATAAGGAATTTCCACAAGATATTTTAAATGTAAGTATTTTTTTTTTTTTTTTTACAAATACAAATTTTATTCCCAAACATTACAAAAATATTATGGAATTGAAAATAATTTTTTTACTTTAGGATACTTGAGTATAAATTATCCACTAAAGTCTTTGACACAAATGTTTTTGGGTTTTGGTTTTTGAGTGTTACGGTCTACTTTTTGCAACACGAGGGCTAATGAGACCGGGACTTGCTGCTTAAAGCCGACTCCGAACGGCTACGAACATCCATGCCATAGTGGGATTCGAACCCACGAACTCCGGTTCCGAAAGCCAGCATCCTGACCATCGTTCGGCCTTTGTCACAAATGTTGAATATGTCATAAATTTGACTGTAGACACATTTAAAATAATAATCGACAATTATAAACTGCTGTCACAAATAAACTACTACTATTGAATAGAGAAGAAAATAAAACTGACACTGCTCATTCTTAATGGAACTTTCTGCCCGTTGTTGCCAATTGGCAACAAACAGAAAAAATCTTGTTACAGCAAATATTTATCAGTTAAATATCCAAAGAAAGTCATAAATATGGGGTACATACGTTACTTTTTCATTTAATAATTTTTACTTGAGCACTAAAGAACAAAACAATGTATTTTAAATATTCCAAAATAAATACAAAAAAGCACATTCATCAAACAAATGAACGAATAGTCTTATTCTTATGTAGCCTTCACACTATGGCCAGTTGTTCACCACTTCCTGATGGTGACCTCGAACGATGGTTCACGTGTTGCATCCACACGCTGGGCCACTGAATGAGCTGAGCGCATTGATTCGTCCGTAGGGTCTACTGCGCACTTTAGTTGCGATTCTGGCTGCCTTTGATCTTTTATGTAGCCTCCACACTATGGCCAGTTGTTCACCACTTCCTGATGGTGACCTCGAACGATGGTTCACGGGTCGCATCCACACGCTGGCCCACTGAATGAGCTGAGCGCATTGATTCGTCCATAGGGTCTACTGCACACTTAAGTTGCGCATCTGACTGCCTTTGATCTTTGGAGAAAAACCGCCTCCGAAGCCATCGTCCGCCAAGGCTATTTTATCGTCTGCCGCCATCGGCCACGATAAGCCAAATCCCCTCCAGACGGTGGTGATGGCTTGCGGTGGACCATAGTATGGAGGCGCCTTTAGAGAAAAACCGCCTCCGAAGCCATCGTCCGCCAAGGCTATTTTATCGTCTGCTACCATCGACCGCGATAAGCCATACCCTTCCAGACGGTGGTAATGGCTTGCGGTGGACCATAGTGTGGAGGCGCCTTTAAAAAAAGCAAAGGTGCCATCTACATGTGTCATTTTTTTAATATTACAGCGGACTCTGCTTAATGTGATCAGCTTGGGACACCCCGATTTTGACAACAATAACCGATTGATAACAATAAACGATATGCAAAATGAGATACATCTACCCCCTTCCCATTTTAATTCTCACTTACTAAATTTCAAAACAAAATGAAAGAAAACATACCTTATATTTATATACTGTATATATTATTTTATGAAAAATAAGAATTGAATACATAATTAAAAAAAAATTGATCCATTGTGGATTGCCTACCATTTTTTCTAAGAAGCTCATCGATAAATGATTCGTTCTCCTAATCAACCCGTCATGACGATTTAAAATTTCGATCTTTTGCTTTAATGTTGAAACATTTCGCTTTCTGGCTTCCCTATCGACAAGCTGCACGTAAGTGTATTCGTACCCCGACCCGGCCGAAGCCATACGGAAAACTGACGATCGATCGCCACGACGGTAACCACCACACCACAAGGTGTTGCTGGCCTACAAGAGTTCCGTCATGGTTCGAGAATAATGTTGACGACCCCAGTAAGGAACAATACTACAAAGTAAGTTCGTGACTACCAGGGAAGTCTGAAGAGAAAGATCACTCAGGAAACCCCGGGTTCGTGAAACCCGAGTATACCTAAAGGAGGTATACCCCTTGAGGTTGCAGACGGCTATCATTGGCCTAGGAGGGACACTCCTAGTTACCAGGGGTGCCACGAGGAGGCTGATAGCTGTCCTAGGTGAGGTACCGTAGTACAACACCCTGAGGCTCATCCCCAAAGCTGCGCCGTAGCACTGCTGAGGAGAATCACTGCCCCGCCCCCCTACAAGCTGCACGTAAGCGAGCAAGGCATAAAATGGGAATAAGCTCATTCTCGGTTCCGATAATAATGCGAGGCCTTCTTCTTATTTGACAACCATTGATCCACCAGCAGGGTATGCGTATTTCTGAAAAATTCCAGGAACGTGTCATTTCCCACTCCTTTGTTCGTTCTCCTTTTCCTCAGGTGGAAGTGGGAAATTCTCGGAAATTCGAAAAGAATAGGTACTTTCTGAATATATTGTGAATATTCCTTTGCCAGTTTGAATGAGGTTCGGAAACGGATCCCATTAACGGATGTAATGATCCCATAAAACGATCATTTTAACATACAAATGAATAGAGAAAATCGGGACCCAGTGATTTCGATAACATTAAGCGATGGATAACATGAACCACGATCCCATTAAGCGGAGTCCACTGTATAATCAGTACGTATTTTAATTGGCAACATTAGATATTAGAGATTCACAATTATTCTAATAGTGTTTTAGGAGACTCCGTCGGGTCTGTTGCCCAACACAGGGCATTAAACACCTCTACAACAATACAGAGGACATATAAAAGTTGTACAAGGTTAGTACAACTCTTTTTATTTTTCTAAATTCTTCTCATTCTCCAACGGTTTTCATCGCTCACCAGCCACACGAAAATGAGTCATGCGCGGTTATCAACAGCATTAAAAAAGGCAGGTGTGAGAGATTTTTTACTCCCTAGCTGTGAATTTTTAGAACGTGGAACTCTTCTTGCATCAAAAAATTTGAAACTTCAGTTTTGATGAAATTCAATAAATCTTATTTCTTCCTTAGATATTTTACTTCTATTATCTCACGACGACTCTTGGATGCAAGGTGCAAATTCTCTGAGGGAAATACAGTTGAACCCCGATTGTCCGTACCTCGATGGACCGACATTCTCCGTTAACCAAAGTCGGTTTCTTCTGCATTTTTTTTTTTTTCACTTTCTACTCTCATCCAAAATTTTCTCTTTACAAACATGCATTTTTAAAGTTTTCTTATTTCTCACATTCCTTTTGTATGCAACCCTTCCTTTCCAAACTACGAGTGCAAATAAATATTTGGAATTCCCTTATTTGTGTAGCCTCTACACTATGGCCAATCGTTCACCACTTCCTGATGGTGACCTTGATCGATGGTCCAAGGATTGCATCCACACGCTGGGCCAATTCAATGAGTCGAGCTCGTGGATTCGTCCGTAGGGTCTACTGCGCACTTTAGTTGCGCATCTGGCTGCCTTTGATCTTTGGAGAAAAACTGCCTCCGAAGCCATTGCCAGTCACGGCCATTTGTTCTTCTGCCTCCATCGACCACGATATGACAACCCCTCTCCAGACTTTGGTAATGGCTTGCAGTGGACCATAGTGTGAAGAGGTCTTTATATATAAATGGTGGGGATAAAAACATACCCAGACTCTAGTGCAACTTCATGCTAAAATTTCGAGCCAACTGGGGCAATATTTTCAGAGATTCGGGGGTTACATTTTTATTTATATAGGTTTTAGGACGTGGGAATTTATTATAAAAATCGAAATATTTTTATTTTTGTCAGAAGAAAAAAATCATTTTCACTCGCCGTCTGGGTGGATTGAAGTGTCCGTCGTTCCTCACCTGGGTCGCAATCATGCCGCCCTCTCCTCCTCTCCCCTATTTTACAGATTTTCGAAATTTCTAATTGTTATTTTTCTCTTCGAAAACCCCTTTTGGACTCTTTCAAAAAACAATACGGTCAAAATTCCCCCCCCCCCTTTTTTTTTTTTTTTTTTTTTTTTTTTAAGAAAGGCTAAAAAAAATTCGTTTTGCAAAATTATTTTCCGATTATTACGATATCTGTATTTTTCGACAGATCTATTTAAAAAAATTTCTACGATATATCACTTTAAGCGAAATTTTTATTTTTAGGCATTCTACAGCCCGATTTATTCTGTTTCGTCTTTGGACGAGTCCCACGTTCGAACAAAAGGGTGGAGAAGTCCAAAACCGGCCGGGGACCCTAGTATACTTCCCATACATGGACCCCGAGCACTCGTCTAGTCTTCTAACTTATTTATATTTCCCCTTTTCGACTTCCGAAAATCGAAGATTTTTGATCGGAAGTGGCAGAGTGCCGACTTTCCCCCCACCTCTTAGGGGACACCTGCACCCCCGTAACCGATGTCGTTCTATAGCACTGAAAACGAACTACGACCTATTAAGTTTTCGAACCTGCAGAAATGTTCTACCATTTTCTGCAATTTTTCAAAAACTGAAGAAGAACCCGAAAAAATCTTGACACAGAGATTTTAATGTAGCCTCCACACTATGGCCAGTTGTTCACCACTTCCTGGTGGTGACCTCGAACGATGGTTCACGGGTCACATCCACACGCTGGGCCACTGAAGAAGCTGAGCTCATTGATTCGTTCATAGGGTCTACTGCGCACTTAAGTTGCGCATCTGGCTGCCTTTGATCTTTGGAATAAAACCGCTTCCGAAGCCATCGTCCGCCAAGGCAATTTTATCGTCTGCCGCCATCGGCCACGATAAGCCAAAGCCCCTCCAGACGGTGGTGATGGCTTGTAGTGGACCATAGTGTGGAGGCGGCTTAAACTTACAGTCTGTATCGGTTATCGGGTCAGCTCAGCGGTCCAGAAAAATCGGACCCTATATGAGGAACAATACAACCCTATTGTGCACATACCTTGCATTTTAAATCCATAACAGAAGAGCCTTATCCACATTCGCATAAGGTGACAAGCGCTGATCACCGATTTCAGCACTTGAGGACCCAAGTTTCGCAGCTAAAATGTTGTTTAATGTCGTCCGGGTAATCAAATTTGATTTGGCGAAAGCAACCTTTGAAAGATTAAATTTTTTTTAATTTTCAATCCATTCTTTTTTGGCAGCAAATGATAAATTCTTTCTTTTCGAAGCCATCATTAAAAAATGGACGTTCTTATTCGTGACGTGTGATCCAAATACAACAAAATTTTCCTTTCCTTGTTTCGTCTCCATTTCAACTTGAGCAGGGAGAGATCATTTCAACCTATAAACAGACAGATGTCCATCTCTTCTCTGAACTGAGAGAGGTGATGGCTACACAAACAAGAAAAGGGAAAAGGGAGGGAAATAAAGGCTTGAATTCAGGTCATCTCCGTTTTTGAAGTAACTTCTTTAAAAAAAACGAAAAGAAAAAAATGGAAACTCGTTGAAAACATGAATTTAACCCTCTGTTAAATTCATGTTTTCAACGAGTTTAATTTTAAATTTTCTTTTTCTTGTTGGGTAACAAGAAAAAGAAAATGACTGTATAAGCGGTGCACTTATACAGTCCCTAATAAGTTAAACGGGAATTGACCATATAAGTGGTATGATCTTATAATCGGGTGACCCTATAGCCGGTATTGTCTGTATATATATGAACAGTGTGGATAAAAACATACCCGGACTCTAGTACAATGGTAGGCCAACATTTCGAGCCAATCGGGAAAATATTGACAGAGATTTGGGGTGACGAACAAACATTTACAGTTTTTTTTTTATAGAAGATTAGTAGAGCTTATGTTTTCAGATTTTTTTTTTTTGTTTTAATCAGAATATCCCATTTCGGAACAAAAAAAAAAAAAAATGACGGTTTGAAGTCCTGTTTCTAATGTAGCCTCCACACTATGGCCAGTTGTTCACCACTTCCTGATGGTGACCTCGAACGATGGTTCACGGGTCGCATCCACACGCTGGGCCACTGAATGAAATGAGCACATTGATTCGTCCATAGTGTCTACTGCGCACTTAAGTTGCGCATCTGGCTACCTTTGATCTTTGGAGAAAAACCGCCTCCAAAGCCATCGTCCGCCAAGGCTATTTGATCGTCTGCCGCCATCGGACACGATAAGCCAAAGCCCCTCCAGACGGTGGTGATGGCTTGCAGTGGACCATAGTGTGGAGGCGCCTTAACATTTTGATGATAACGAACCAAATTAAAGAGGGGGAAAAATTTCCATTTTTTCAACTTTTTTTTTTTTTTTTTTTTTTTTTTTTTTTTTTTTTTTTAAACTTACAAATCAGGAATTTTCAGGAAAATTGTGTGTATTTTATTTCCTGTTTTATTACAATATATTCACAGGCAAAGGGTTAATAGGTATTGTTTTAAAATATTCAAAATTGTCCAAGATTAAAACAAAAACAGAATTGGAATATTTCAAGGTAACTAAAAACAAATCTCGGAACTAGAGGCACCGAATCTCTACCAAAGCTTCTTCGAGTGTTAAAATGAACAATTTTAGAAGTTTCTGGTTACCAAACCGTGTGATGAAGAGGGAGGAAAATTTATGGCCTGCAGGAATTCCGCAGGACACTTGAAATCTGTTTATTGCCCTGGACAAAGGGTTGGTTGGTTGGTTTGGAGAGCTACAGTCTACTTTTTGCAACACGAGGGCTAATGAGACCGGGAACTACTGCTTAAAGCCGACTCCGAAAGGCTACGAACATCCATGCCACAGTAACCCACGAACTCCGGATCCGAAGGCCAGCACCCTAACCAATCGGCCATCGTTCAGCCCCTGGACAAAGGGAGCCCAAATGTGGTCCTACCCTTCTTTTCAATCCGATTTTGTTCACTCATAAATTAAGTACTTGAAAGAGACATTGAACTTTTTATTTTTATTTATTTATTTATTTATTTTTTGGCGAATGAGGGTTGTATAGGAGCGATTTTTTTTTTTTTAATTTGATTCTTTAGGGTAAAATTATACATATTATTTCTCTCCCTTTCCTGAACATTTTAAAACATACCCCGAGAATAAATTCCTATAATGATTCAAGATATGATTTCGAACAGCTATTTTTTTGTCTTTTCGGTTCAACGAAAGAAATATATATCGGTTGATTTCCGGTTTTCGCCCCACCAAAAATAACGGTTTTCGGTTTTCTGTTAAGTTCCAAATGAATAGTTTTATTTTATGTATATTCTTATTTGTACTATAAAATTATAATTCTATCATAAAAAATGTAATTCTATTAAAATTGAGATGATTTTATTCTTTTTTTAATTTGTATACTATATGAATGATAAAAGGAACTCACCAAGTGAGCAGAGAAGGGCGTGCATTGGCAGCCATTACCATGTACCCATCAAACTGTGGCCAATTGTTCACCACTTTCTGATGAACCATTGAACGATGGTTCACGGGTTGTATCCACACACTGGGCCACTAAATGAGCCGAGTGCGTGGATTCGTCTGTAGGGTCTACTGCGCACTTTAGTTGCGCATGTGACTGCCTTTGATCTTTGGAGAAAAACCGCCTCCGAAGCCATCGCCATCCAAGGCTATTTTATTATCAACCACCATCGACCACGATAAACCATATCCCCTCCAGACGGTGGTGATGGCTTGCAGTGGACCATAGTGTGGAGGGGCCTTCAAAATCACATTCGACAAATGAACATTCAGCTAAACTAAATCTGCATTCTACGAGTAGTTTCGATCGAAACTGAAACAGAAAAGTACGAGTGAACATCCATACGGAAAATCCAGAAGCAACGGACATGTAGTTTGGTTCGGTTTGGAGTGCTACGTTGCAACACGAGGTTCATGGGACAAGGACCTACTGCTGAAAGCCGATTACGACTCGCTGAGGACATCCGTGCGACGGTGGGATTCGAACCTGCGTACTCCGGCACCGAACATAGGAGCCCTAACCAAGTTTTTAATTTCTTTACAGCTGTTGACTGTAAACAAATTTCAACTTGCAAAACTTTCACTTGATTTTACTCGAATTCTGTTTTTTTCCTTTTTCTTGTAGCGCACAAGTTATCTCAAAAAGTTTTTAAGATTTTTTTCATGACATTTTTATAGGTTGTACACAACGTCATTTTCGTTCGATCGAACCTAAATTTTTTTTCTGTATTTCCCAAAATATATCTTTTTTTTTTTTACTTCAGTAATAAATATCTAATGTTCAAGGAAAAAAATTCACTTTTATCGAATACTTTATATATATATATATATATATATATATATATATATATATATATGTGTGTGTGTGTGTGTGTGTGTGTGTGTGTATCTTAAATCTATACATATTTAGGTTCTAAGTTGTTTTGAGATGCTGTAGTATGTTTTAAAAGAATAAGTTTGTCATAAACATAATTATTCTTTTAGTCATTTTTTATTAACAATAAAATGTCGCTTATTTGAAACTTTTTACAAAATTTTTTTTATGTTTCAAAATTGAATGAGAGATGTGTATAAAGATAATAACTGGTTCTAATCATGTTAAAAAATTATTTTTGTAAAACTGGTAGTTTTCGAAGTATGAGAAGCCAAATATGATAATTATTTTATATTTTTTCGTGTGAGCTCTTGAAAAATTAAAAGTGTTTCATCTAAACCTGGTGGATATTAATTACCTAGGTTTGATTTGGAGAGCTACGGTCTACGATTTTGCACACGAAGGCTAATGAGACCGGGACCTACTGCTTAAAGCCGATTCCGAACGGCTACGAACATCCATGCCATAGAGGGATTCGAACCCACGAACTCCGGTACCGATGATCAGCGCCCTAACCAGTCGGCCATCGTTCGGCGTATTAATTACTTAGAGACATCTTTTATCCTTAATAAATATAATTTGACATGGAAAGTTAAAAAAAATATTTCATCTGACAAAAAATCAACATTTATACTAGTGTTTATTTCGGAAGACGGTTAAAAAGAACTGATGTCAGTGAACATTCTGTTAAATTTGATGTTTTATTAGGTATTAAGGTGTGATACTACCAGAGCCATATTATAGGCAGGGTATGTGTCCAGGACCCACTGATTTCAAGGGCCTAAAAATTTTTAGATACAGAGGTAATTTTGAAACAAATAAATTTTGTAGAATCAAAAATTTCATGTTTTTATTCTACATACAAATGTGAGCTAAAATTTTGTAAGTTTCTCATTATTCCACAGGATACCAGCAAGTATAAATACCCACAGATTTGTCAGTCATGGGTTTGCATTTAATGTAGCCTCCACACTATAGCCAATTGTTCACCACTTCCTGATGGTGACCTCGAACGATGGTTCACGGGTTGCATCCACACGCTGGGCCACTAAATGAGCCAAAGAAATGGATTCGTCCATAGGATCTACTGCGCACTTTAGTAGCGCACCTGGCTGCCTTTGATCTTTGGAGAAAAACCGCCTAGGAAGCCATCGTTCGCCAAGGCTATTTTATCATCTGCTACCATCGACCACTATAAACCAAACCCTCTCCAGACGGTGGTGATGGCTTGCAGTGGACCATAGTATGGAGGGGCCTAAAACTAAAAGAAAGAATACAGGTCATTTACCAAATGGAATCCATCAATCAGATGGCTAGATTTTGAGAACTTTTCTCAAAAATGTTCGAAATTCGAAAATTGAGCTTCCTGATTGGTGGATTCCGTTTGAGAAATGTTTGGAAAATGACCTGCATAATAGTATATCTTTTCAACCCCATGGTCCAATAAAAAAAATGCTTGTTGCATTTGTTGTAAAGGCCCTCCACACTATGGTTCACTGCAAGACTTCACCACCGTCTGGAGAGGCTTTGGCTTATCGTGGCCGATGGCGGCAGAAGATAAAATGGCCGTGGCGGACGATGGCTTCGAAGGCGGTTTTTCTCCAAAGATCAAAGGCAGCCAGATGCGCAATTAAAGTGCGCAGTAGACCCTATGGACGAATCAATGCGCTCAGCTCATTCAGTGGCCCAGCGTATGGATGCGACCCGTGAACCATCGTTCGAGGTCACCATCAGGAAGTGGTGAACAACTGGCCATAGTGTGGAGGCTACATAAGATGTATAAGATAGATATCATGGGGGTGTAGAAAAACATTTACTTCCTTCGAGTGAATCATAGTTTATACCCTAGTAATGTTAGTAAATACTATGTACATAGACATCGATGCAAATCTTTCAGTTATACATTAATAAAATGTAATAATAATCTACAAGGGCCCAAAACATATTCTCTGCCCCGGGCCCAAAATCTTGATAATCGGGTGTTGGATACTACTCTTAAAAGTCGTATAAAAATGTAAAATAATTATCATTTTCCACTTCTAACACCGCCGAACGATGGCCGAATGGTTAGGGCACTAACCTTCGGATCCGGAGTTCGTGGGCTCGAGTCCCACTGAGACATGGGTGTTCGTAGCCGTTTGGGATCGGCTTTAAGCAGTAGGTCCCGGTCTCATTAGCACTCGTGTTGCAAAAAGTAGACCGTAGTGCTTCCAACCAACCAACCACTTCTAACTCCTTGGAAACTTCCAGTTTTACAAACCTAACTTTTTAAGAGTTAGAACAAATTATCATCTTTCAAAAATGAATGAGATGTGTGTGTGTAAACATAAAAAATATTTTCGTTACAAAGTTTAAAATAAGAGACACTCTGTTGTTAATAAAAATAATATAACACTCAAGATTACTAAAAATATAATTATGTTTAAGAGAAATTTATTGTTTTAAAATGGACTACACTGTCTCAAAATAACTTTCAACTTAAATTTAAGACACAAAAATATTTGAAAAAAAAAAAAAAAAAAAAAAAGAATTATTTTTCCATAAAATTTAAAGATTTATCATTGAAAAAGAAAAAACATTTTGGTAGATATACAAGAAAATTTAAGTTTGATGAGATGAAAATTGTATTGCGAACAACCTGTAAACATTTCATTTAAAGATTTGAAAAACTTCTTTAAGATAATTACAAGAAAAAAAACACAATTTGAGAAAAATCAAGTGAAAGTTTTAAAAGTTTAAATTTGTTTACAGTCGTCCACAACTGACACGGTTTTATTTTGGAATTTTTTTTTACGCAGATTGTTTTAAAATGTTCAGAAATTAATTCCTTTTCACATACATTTTTTTTATTTCATGGAAATTCGTAGATTTTTCCATTATAGGATTTAACAGTCCTATGATCTAGTACAGTTGCTTCAACACTGTTCCATTTTAGCCATAAATTTTGGGCGACTTAATTATATCATCTGAAACTTTCTAATCTGTAGTTATTGAGGTAAAGATTTAATTTTCCGCTCGCTTTTCTTAGTTCCAATTAAACAATATCTTAAACATTTCTACACACGAGAATTAAAGCGTAAAGTCGAAGGGTAATTTGGTAATCAGAAACTTAAAACTTTAGAAAAAATACAAAATAATTTCCATTTACCCCGCGTTCTAGTAGCAAAGAAATTTGTACTTTTCCTCTAACTGTTAAAGACATTGTTACTGAACAACAATAGTTTGAAAATGTTCGAAATGTTCCTTTTCACATATATTTTCATTTATTTATTTACTTATTTTGGAAATCGAAATTTTTGATTTAATAGTTGTATGACCCCTTCAAAAGTGAAAACAAAAGGGAGTATTTTAGATAGATAGGTATTTTTTGGTAGTTGTGAAAAAGGGAAAAACGAAGTGTGATCCATGGTGTTTCCTTTTGTATTTTTTTAAAGTTTTTCCCTTTCCGAATGGCAACTAAAAAGAAAGAACGATTTTTTTGTATTTTTTAAATCTATGTATAATGTTTGTGTTGTTTTAGTATTTCGTTAGAACGTGAAAAATAAATGTATTATTCGTTCCGAAAGGCATCTTCTTTAAATTGTGACTGAAGAATATATCTTTCCAGTGCGTCCCACCGAATCTGAAGATGAATTTTTTTTTCGATTATGCTCTTCCCTTAAGGTCAAAATTAAATAGTAGTAGATTTTATATGCAGCATGTATGTGAGAACTGTTTAAGTGCGGCTGTAACAACACAGTACTTCCGCCAAAACAGGACATAAAAACTGATGACTGGACATTCTGCATTTAGCATCTGCACTCCAAATACATTCCAAGCACTGAAAAACAGATGTCAGCTCTTCAAAATGCTTACGTAAAGTAAATCAGTGACAACTGTTTTTTCAGCGAACGTCCAAGCTCAATTCGCAATTCCTGACCGTTGAGATTTTTTTTCTTTCTTTTTTTCTTTTTTTTTTTTTTTTTTTTTTTTTTAAGAGAACAATAATAAAAGTGGATTCGATGAGATTTTGTTGAGCATATGGGAGTGAAACCATGGCGATAAAAAATCCGTTCGTTTGGCATCTTTAATCTATTTTTTTCAATTGAAAAAAAAATCGCATGGCAGAAGAAAGAATGGGAGCGTGATTGATATCAGGAATTTGAATCGGAGCTGAATCGAAAATAAAATATCGGTTTATTTCGGTTCGAGATATGTTCAGTCATTTTGTTACTGTTACCAAGTTATCAATATTTTCTAATTGAACGTCAACCCTTTAATTAACTACATTAAATGTCCATCGCTTCTCGATTTCCTGTTTCGATGTTCACTTGAACTTTACTGTTTTAGTTTAGCATGAAACTCCTTTTAAAAGGCAGATTTAATTTAGTGTCATGTGTCCTCCACGCTATAGCCAATTGTTCACCACTGCAGTACTGTCCCTGATGGCAACATTGCGCGATGATTCGCAGATTGGGCCACTCATTTACAACGTCCGTAGGGTCCACTGCGTACTTCACTAGCACATGATGGCTGTCTTGGAGAAAAACCGCTTCCGAAGCTATGGCCGTTTTATCGTCTGCTGTCGTCGACCTCTATAAGGCCCCTCCACACTATGGTCCACTGCAAGCCATTACCACCGTCTGGAGGGGGTATGGCTTATCGTGGTCGATGGTGGCGGACGATAAAATGGCCATGGCGGACGAAGGCTTCGAAGGCGGGTTTTCTCCAAAGATCAAAGGCAACCAGATGTGCAGTAGACTCTATGAACGAATCCATGCATTCGGCTCATTGAGTGCCCACTGTGTGGATGCAACCCGTGAACCATTTTTCAAGATCACCATCAGGAAGTGGTGAACAATTGGCCATGGTGTGGAGACTTCATTAGGTACACACAATGGTAATGGCCTGCAGTGGACCATACCGTGGAGGGGGCTTCAAAAGGAACGCCAGGCATTAATGGAGATATGGCATCAGAGCAATATTTCTAGGCTGAACGGAAATTTAATTAATATATTATTAATTTAATTTTAATTAATCACACATATATATATTAACATGAGCTTTTGTTGTGTGGAAAATATTTAAAACACAAAAAAGTATTCATTTGTATTCACAGTAAACATATGATTCGAATTTAACTGAAGAATTCTTATGGAGTATTATAAATTCTTCTACACCTTATGGGATTTGGTGAACTCTAAACTTCTGGCATTTTAAGGTTATTAAATTGTAAAATCAGTTTAAGTATAGTATTTAATTAAAACAATATGGCTAAAGGCCCCTCCCCACTATGGTCCACTGCAAGCCATCACCACCGTCTGGAGAGGGTATGGCTTATCGTGGTCGATGGTGGCAGACGATAAAATGGTCATGGTGGATAATGGCTTCGGAGGCGGTTTTTCTCCAAAAATTAATGGCAGCTAGATGCGCAACTAAAGTGCGCAGTAGACCCTACGGACGAATCCACGTGTTTGGCTCATTTAGTGGTCCATCGTGTGGATACGACCCGTGAACCATCGTTCGAGGTCACCATCAGGAAGAGGTGAACAACTGGCCATAGTGTGGAGGCTTATGTAGCCTCCACACTATGGCCATCATAACGGCTAAGTTTCCAATATTTTCTAATTTAACATAAACCCTATAATTGTCGTCCTTACAAATACATTATGCCAAACGAAGACTGAAAGGTTAGAACTCTGGTGTTCGGTAGCGGTTCGAATCGCACAGGGGGATGGATGTTTGTAGCCGTTCGGAATCGGCTTTAAACAGTATGTTACGGTCTCGCTAACCCTCAAGTTGCAAAGAAGTAGACCGTAGCACTCCAAACCAATTCTTTTGGATATCCTGTTTGGGTTTTCACTCGTACTTTTCTGTTTCAGTTTTGCATGAAACTACTCGTAGAAGGCAGATTGAATTC